>LPNX011074378.1:125335-466605 GCA_001517045.1 Pseudotsuga menziesii | reverse complement strand
AGCTGAAGCAACGAAAGAAATCGTATGGCTCAGGAAGATACTTGAAGATTTGCAAGAAAAACAAGAGAACTCCACTCCATTGTTGGTCGACAATACTTCTACAATCAAGCTGGCTAAGAATTCTAGATTCCATGATCGAACCAAATACATCAACACAAAGTACCATTTGATTCGACATCATGTAGAGGCCAAGACAATCCATCTTCGACATTGTTCCACAAATGATCAAATTGCAGACATCTTCACCAAAGCGCTTGGACGAGAAAAGTTTGAAAGATTCAGAAACATGCTCGGACTTATGAACACCCCTTCAGATTAAGAGGAGGATTATTAGAATATAATCCGACAGGATTATAATATTGTAAATAAATAGATAAATAGTTAGTTGAACAGTCACGTAGGAAGAAGAAAAGGTTGATG
This sequence comes from Pseudotsuga menziesii, assembly GCA_001517045.1. NCBI lineage: Eukaryota > Viridiplantae > Streptophyta > Pinopsida > Pinales > Pinaceae > Pseudotsuga > Pseudotsuga menziesii. The sequence continues at coordinate 466,185 of LPNX011074378.1, read as the reverse complement.
AAGATCAACCGTCATATAATTTGTATAAATATAGGCATTTGCATTGGAGTAATTGAATCGGGAGTTATACCTAACACATACAACACTATGACCTGCAATAAATCACCAATTAGATTCAAATATACATTAGGATCAGATTTTCACCGCTCAAATACTAGTGAAATAAGGAAGCTATCCATCTTGGCATACCAAGCCCTGGGGGATTACTTGAGGCCATAGAGTGACTTCCTCAACCTGCAAACAAGTGAAGGATCATGAATGAAACCTTCAATATGTTGCATATATATATTTTCATTAAGTTCACCATGAATAAATTCACTCTTCACATCCATGTGGTGAACCTCCCATCGCTTAGATGCAACAATGGATAAAACTAGCCTGCTTGAGTACATCTTTGCAACTTGTGCAGATGTATCTGTATAGTACACTCCTTGGAATTGAGAGAAGCCTTAGGAAACCAAATTTGATTTTTACTTTATATATGAACCATCTACATCCACTTTGGTCCAATATACCCACTTACATTGCACTAGTTTTCTATTGGAGGGTAGGGGAACCAACTCCCAAGTTTCATTGTCTTGCAAAGACTTGAAATATTATTGTATGGTCATCTGCCATATTGATACAAATGAAGCTTCTTCATATTTCCAAGGATCATATCCAACCATAATATACCATCACTCTATAAGAATCAATTCACAAGTTGAGAAATCATTGTGAAATTGAGATCTAGTCTTCCTAGAGTCTAGTGGATCTCCAACAAGATCATCAGCTTCTTGTGTCATTTTATCATCCCAATTTGGATGAATGGGTGATTCATTATATGAATTCATTTCATAATAATCATAATTAACATCAGAATCAAAAAAATTATAGGAAGGATCATCACTTACATCATCATGGAGCGGAGGATGTGAGAAATCCCCTTGTGCTAGTTCGATATTCTGCATGAGATCTTCTTTGAACCGTACTCTTTTCAATGAATGTTCTATGATATTAGGGATCAAATATCTTGTATCCCTTTGCATATTCAGCATATCCAATCATAATTGACTCCTTTATTTGAGGTTTCAAGGCCTTTCTCTTCTCAGGAGAAATTCTAGCCCAAGCCTTTGAGCCAAAAACCCTAAAATGAGAAACATTGCGATTGTGACCACTCCAAGCCTCAAATGGATTTTTTCCTTTTGTTACACCTAAATATCATCTATGTCATTTTATGAGATAGGTATTCCCTTGTATTCTCTAATCCCTCAAAGTTTTCCCTAGAGAAATGAAAGAAGAAATTATCCCCTTGCAATTTTTCCTTGTTTTGAGCCAGCAACGCTCCTTATCCATTGAGAAAAATCATTACCTAATTCAACAATGCATAGAAATAGAGTGGTGCCACCACTCTTTTCCTTCATTGAAAGGGCGTTACCCCCTCAACACAACATGTTCGCTTCATTAAAGGCGCGGTGCTCAAGTTTTAAAGGCAAAAAAGGAAGCTTCGAGAGGATTCTCGAAGCTTGCCTCTGTGGAGCCTCATCCCTATGGTTTAGGACCAAGTGGAGCTCGAGATCCTCCATTTTTGGATCTTATCTCCACCTCCCCCATGAGATCCTCAATAATTACTTTCCTCCCATGCCTTTAAATACTGGCTCATCCCCCATGGGAGAAAGGAGGAATAATTGTGTTGCACACCCAAACTCTGCCAAAATCATTCTTGAGCTTTTAGAGGCAAGGTGAAGCTAGAGGAAAAAGGGATATTGGATGGGACTCTCAGCACCAAGGCACCAAGGTTGTATTATTTAAAAATATTTTTATTAAATAATTTTTTCTCTTTCACATATATGATGTATCATGTGTATGTATTTCTTGACTCCTTGGTCACAATCATAGATCCAGTTTTTATATCTTGTATGCTATCACTTTCTATTGTTGTATTCTATTTTTGCAGGTAAACAGAGGAAAAAATATTCAAGGATAGTGAAGACATCCATTAATAGAAGATGCATGGAATTCCATTGAAGTGTTTAAACATATATAGGGAGATTCTGGCATTCTGTGTTTCTATTTGTTCTAGATTTGAATCATTCAGACTAGGGAAACAACTCTTGTTCGCAGGAGGTGCGAATTTCCGGAAAACACCTTCCAATGCTTTGTGTTGAAATATGTTCTAAGCATATGCATCACAATTGATACATTCATCCTATATCTTAGGATTCAATTCCTTTTCCTCCATCATGCATGTTGCCATCTCTTCCAGATCTTTTTTCTTGTGCTCTGCAACACCATTTCGCTATGGTGTGTAGGGAGCATAATGCTGCATCTGAATGCCACTATCATGACATAGCTTCTGTAAGTATTTATTGAAATAATCCCTTCCATTTTAATTCATAAGAACCTTCATTTATTCCCACACATGTTCTCAACTAAAGCCTTGAACATCTTGAAAGTCTCAAAGGCTTAAGATTTTTGTTTGAGAAAATACACCCAACAATACCTTGAGAAATCATCTATGAAAGTCAAAAAATACCTTGAATTACCATATGAGGGTGTGGGAAGAGGCCCTATAATATATTAATGGATCATATCAACCACTTGGACGTCCCTCCTAGCCTTCCCTTTGTCATATTTGCACTCAACATGTTTTCCCACTATGCACCCTTTGCAAGTGCCTTTGGAAAACTTGATGGTAGGAATCCCTTCAACCATGTTATCCTTGCATAGAGCTTGGAGGTACATGTAGTTGAAGTGTCCATGCCTCTCATGCCACAAATTTATAGTTTCATTGGCATGTGATAGGAGTGAATTCCCTTGGGAGTACGGGAGGAAGTGAGAGAACTTATACATTCTCGAATCATGGTCAGCAAAACCCACTGCAACAACTTGGCATGTGGAAATTATGAGATCTCTACATCATATTGAGTAAATGTTACTCTCATGGATGTAACTATGTGTGTAATTTGATATAAAGAGAGTAGGTTTTCTATAAGATTAGGCATAAACAACACATTGTTGAAGCAACCATCTTCTAGGTTTATCCTTTCAGTCCGTTTGGCTTGGATCTTTGAATCATCACCCATGAGAATGGATGGACCACTGTAAGGATGTATGGTCAAGAAATAATATTGCATGGAAGCCATATGCCTTAATACACCTGAATATATGATAAAGGATGAAGAGCTTGAAGACCCAACAACCAAAGCATGGAATCTATCCTTATTCTCTGAGCTTGAACCTCCCTCTTTCTTCATTGCCCCTTTTGAATATCGGATGTTGTTATTCTCTCAGAGTTATGTCATCATGTCAATGGTTTTCTTCATGCATGCACACTCTAGATGCCACCCCTTGTGACAATAAGTGCATTTTATCTTCTCTTTCTTCTTCTTCTCTTTATCCTTGCCAGGGTTCGAACCCCCATCTGAATATTTGGGCGTGTCCTGCTTCTTCTTCTCTTATTGCTTCGAATCATTGGAATCCTTGGATTTATTCTTGCCTTTGGCTTGATTAAAAAATATTGCAGCAAGGGATTGATCCTTGGTGGATATGATGGTACCCATTTGCTCCAACTTGTCTTGTTCTTGAGTCAAAGACTCCATGAAGTCTGTCAATGAAGGCATTCTCCAATTTTGAGTTGTCAGCTTGCCTGAGTGGAATGAGGAAACCAACATTGAGTACTCAGAGCCTAGATTCAAAAGTATAGACAAGATCAGTTGCTCATCATTCTTGTTAATTCAACATTGTTTCAGTTGAAGCACCAACGATTTGAACTTTGTGAAGAAATCCTGGATTGTCTCAAAGTGAGTTGGGTTCAATGATATCAACTCATTTTCGAGTTGGTGTCCTCTCATCTCATCAGTCTTCCCAAACAGTGACTTGAGATTTAGCTAGACTTAATTTGGTGTGTAACACCCCAATTTTGACCCCGTTGCATTAATGTATATGATGTAAATATTATATCGAATCATGACAAGGAGATCAAGGCCAAGGCCCTGACATTGATTAATGTTGGTATATAGGCAATCATGGTTGATGCCTATGGTTTCTATGTTGAGTCAAGAACATTTGTAAACATCATGTAAAAATTCAAATTAATGGAAACCCACGACCAACTATGTCAATGCAATGAATAATGATATGGGGGCATGATTTTCCTAAGGATAAGGGGGTGGGAATGTTAACCTTGAGCCAGTTTGGGGAAAATCCATGTGTCGTGGGGAGAACCCATCAAAACTGTCAACTACCCTCTTTCTTGTCTTATCTTCCCAACCATTTATTCTACCAGAAGGTGGTTGAGGTAGTTATTGCTTGGAAGGGGAAGAGTATGGGAAATTTCAAATTAGGCAGAGCACCTAGTTTGGAAGATCATGTTTTGCTTGCATGAACAAGAAAACACCAGAACTGTATGCCAGTTTGACCCACATGTTCATGTTTTAGATTTACTCTCATGTTTTGAGAGCTACACATTCCGGTCCGTCATGCATTCATTCACCACTATCTTCGTTTCCTAGGAGAGTGGCATTGTGGTAGTAGCAGAGCTATTCCTATGTATATCCTTTGCTTTGATGAGTGTTTTTCCCTTGGAAATACTATGATTGATGCATTGCAGCGTTATCTTAAACTAAAGAGTGTATGAGACCCTGTTACTCATGTTCCAGAGTAAGCCTATGTTGTAGAGTCTCCCTGTGGTTGTTGTATTGTTCACCCTGGTTCAGGTCTAAACTATGTACAAGACTTAGGAATGGGAGAGACGTAGAATGTGCTTGATAAAACTAGTGTGGAACCTCATAATAAGATAAGAGTGGCTAGTGAACCTGCTATGCACATCCTAAAGAGCACTGGAAGGGAAGGTGTAGCCTCAAGGACTGTGGAGCAGAGAAGGGGACAATTCCTTATGTTGGGTGTGTAGGCAGTGGGGAATCCAGGACAAATAGGTCTTGTGAAGGTGATCATAGCTATGTAGATGAGCTCACTAGCTTACTAGTTCTTCCTGCCCATTGCCTTAGAATCCTAATAAACCCAACTGGAAAGATGGCTTGGTTGGTAGGATGATAAACCCATATGTTGGCTTGGTTGCGTCTTGTTGTGCTTGACCTAGTGAGTAACCTTTGGTCATACAACCTGATAAACCCAACTGTGAATGTTGGCTTGGCTAGTTAGCCTAATAAACCCAGTAGGGAGATGGCTTAACCGTGAACAGTCTGATAAACCCATTTTTTGGCTTGACTGGTCCTTAAAGGTGAATGTTGGCTTGACTATGAACAGTCTGTGAAACCCAACTATGAGATGGCTTGACAGAGTGGCCTTTGAAACCCATCTATTGGGATGTTTTCCCTTATAGCTTGATAAACCCAATTCTGTTGGCTTAGCTAAGTGTTATTCCACCTTGGCTATGTATGAGTCTGCTAGTGTTCCCTTATTCCTTGAGGAAATCATGCCCAGCTCGAGGGTGGCGGTGTTGCTGAGAGACTAAGGAGCACATTGGCCTATGGTTGGGTGGAACTTTGTAGCAAAATAGCTAGTTGTGGGACAAGTTCTGTTCAAGATAAGTATTCTTGTCCATGTTATTCTCTGCAATTGTATTCATTTTTTTGCAAATTGCTTGATGGAATGTGATGAACATGTTGCTATGTTGAATTGATGCATTGTTCCTTCGAATAACTGCAATTATAGGAATCTATGTATGTTTTTCCATCAATGCATTTCAAACTAAGTTGTAGGGTAGATAGGCTAGCTCGGCAATGGCCTGAATGATCAGATCAATCCAAGAATTCAATGGAAAAGTTGAGTTTCCTATTAGAATTCCTCCTTTGTGTAAATTTGCAGGTTTGCAGGATACGAGATGCGGAATGTCATTTCACAGATTTTAGTTTTCACATATTTCCCTTCTGCAACTTGCAAGATGCGAGATGTGGGATGTGGGATCGCAGTGTCGCGAATTTCCATAATTCCCAATCCCGTAAGTCAAAGTTTTCGCCCCGTTGATCTTTGCGGGATGATTCTCCATTGATGATCTATTTTTGATTCATGATGTGGGATACGGGCTACAGGAAGTGATATTGAAATTTTGTAACTTTTCGACCCCGCAACTCAGGATTTCTGCACCATTGATTTTTGCGGGTGAATTTTGAACCGTCGATTTAGTTCCAGTCTGCGAGATCATTTGTGATCATTGATTTCTGTCGTGTTTTCTCTCCATTGTCCGATCTCCTCTGAGATATTTCCTTGCAAATTGTCGAACTGATCAATGGAAGATGGGAGCGAGCGTGACATTCTTGGAAATTTCAATATGTGGTCATGATCATGCCCTATGTTTCGATGATCAGTAAAGGTTCTCGATGAAATTTTTAATTTCACATGAGAATGGGGTATGGGTACATGAAATTATGGTATCAGAGCTATGGGTTGCAGCATTGGGCCTGGATGGGAAAGAAACTAGTCAAGAATACCCTCTAATACCAACTTGTAGTACATTGCAGTGTGGTATCCAAGCTGTTGGTTGTAGCATTGGGCCTAGATAGGTCAGGTGACAGTAAGTAAATGGTTTTGATTTGAATTAATGTGTGTCTAACAAATGGTGTTGATAACACATTTTGCAGAGTCATAGTACATTTTGAAAAAGTAAGTTGTGGTTTAGCTATGAGAACCCATGACGGATATGATGCTCAGGACTCCTACGAGCATGCATGAGATGCCATGGGGGAAAATGTCTGAGTTGGAAATGATGACATAGAGTATAATGGAAGGAGATTCCAAGAGACACCACCAGATATTACAGCCACCATGAAAATCCTAATTAAAGCTCAGGAAAAGCAGCATCAGTTGAATGCTTCCATGTTGCAGAGTTTGACAAACTTGCAAAGAAAGATGAAATCTAGATAGGGTACAGTAAAAACCGAAGGCAGTAAGAGTAGTACCAGAAGAATAATAAGGACTACTAGTAGATCATCTAACTCAAAAGAATCAAGTGGGGATTCAATCTCTTCTTCTCACAAGGGAAAGAGAAAGAGGCACCATAGGGATTGCTCTTGGGATGAATTTAAGAAGGATAAACCTCCTACATTTGATGGCGACGTAAAGATTGGATAAGAAGCTGAAGCTTGGCTTCTTGGGATAAAGAAGTACTTCCAAGTTTAGGATTATTCATGGAACATGAAGGAAAGGGTTTCCATATTCAAATTGAATGGAAGGGCATACATTTGGTGGGAGTACTTCAAGCAAGTAAGGAAGATTAATGAAAGGAAAATTGTGTGGAAATGGTTCCAGAAGTATTTCAAGTAGAAATACCTCTCTGACAGGTACTATGATGACAAGATCAAGGAATTCCATGAGTTGAGGTAGGGACAATAGACCATGGAAGAGTAAGCAAATATGTTCCTAGAACTATTTAGGTATGTCAGGTACATCAAAGATCAAAAGGTGAAAATTCAGTGGTTCCTGAGTGGATTGCCTCAGTCTTACAAAGATAGAATCAATTTTTATGAACCTAGACCTCTTGAAGAAGCAATAAGGAAGGATAAGTATTTCTATGAGCAAAGAAGAGGCAAACTTGACTACCATAAGACATGGAAAGATAAGAAGAATGAGAATACTGACCAAAGGAAGAAAGGTTTCAAACCTTCTAACTTCAGAAATCAACAGAAGCAGCCATTCCAAGTTGAAAAGTAGCCATCTAGAATGATGGGAGAAAATCCAAGAGATCCACCGTATATCAGAGAACCAATCCATTGTTGGAGATGTGGAGGACCCCACATCCATAGGAATTGTCCACTTGAGAATGAGAGTGCAAGGCAATATTACAACATTGAAGAAGCAGAAATAGTGGGTCAAGTAGCAAGGGCCATCCCTAGGATTTACGTAGTGCTGGAGGACCGCCAGGTAGATCACCAGTCAACTATGGTTGAAGTTGCAGGTAATATTGTTGGGCAAACTGTTTCTATCTTGATTGACCCTGGTTCTAATCATAGTTACATTACTCCTAGAGTAGCGAAGATTTGTGTCTTTAAGAAAGTAAATCATAGAAAATCTTGGTTAGTTCAGCTAGCCACTAGAACTAAGAGGAAGGTTAGTGAAGTGGTAGAGAAATGTCCATTGGTTATGAATGGATTGGTCACTTGTGTAGATATGAATGTTCTACCACTTGGTTCCTATTATGTTGTCATTGGAATAGATTGGTTAGAAGCTCACAGAGTAAAGCTTGATTGTTATAATAAGGATTTTGAGTGCTTGGATGAAGAAGGAAACTTAAGGATTGTGAAAGGCATTCCAAAGGTGATGTTATCACTCCAGGAAAATCCTCTAGGTTGCATCTCGGGGATTCCTAGTAACTTACAATGTTTTTGGGGTTTTCTAAAATGGTACCAGTCAGGTGACCTATATTACCATCCACTCTCAAGACATGGCATGAAACTCAATCAGGTACAAGGCTTTTAGATACCATTGTTCAGAGGTTGACAATATGGTGCAGGGATGGAGAACTCATCATGCTGGCAGATTCATACATAAAACATATACATATAAATGGCTAAATCATGATAAGGAAAGCACTTATAATTCAAATCACATCAACATTCCAATAAGGTGAAAACTATCATATATTAATTAACTTGAATATAACCTAAATAACACATTCAAGCATAAGCACATAAAAGATAGAAATGGAAACTAAACAAATGATAACAAAAGAGCTTATATTAGGTCATGAGAAAAATGAGAAGCTTGACAATAGCAATGGTATACAAGTCCCCGAATTCGAACCTGTTCAATAACATAAGTCTTAGGATTTATAGCCTTTACAAAAATATTCAGATCCTGAAAAATTGGATCTGATTTACTAAAAATAGACAAAATAATTGTTTTTGCATAATTAGGTCAAAAACCCTAATTTAACTACTAGTCTATCTGATTGTAGAACTCGTTCACTTTTCAACCTTCGGATAACTAAAGTGAGTACTGGAAATAACTGCCATTAGTCTTCTACTGGTTAAGTCACTATTTCACTTGGAATGTTTAGTGTTGGTGACCCTTTCTTCCTTTGTATCACTGCAAAACTAAAACGTACCTTCCCTGATGTTGTTCTTTAGTGCCCTTTGTCTTTATCTGTCATCCCTGAGCCATTCATGTCTACCCAAAATTGGTCCTTCATGCCAAAATTCAATCCTATGCCTCTTTCTACTTTTAGTGATTAAGAGGTCAAAATATTGTAATCGTTAGCTGCCGAAAGCGCTGCTTGCGGTGGCTAATGAACTGCCTCAACGTCCGCCTAAGCCACCAAAAGCCATGTTCTTAAAAAAATCTTAAGCAACCTCCAAAAAAAAATTTCAATTTTGTTTGCTTATCTTTTTATTCAATAGGCTCTATGTTAGGAAGGTTAACAGTAACCTACCTTGATTCTGGAGGCTGAAGGCTTACTACAACTTCAGCTAGGGTTTCCAATGTGAGGTGAGTGCTATGGTTTGGCTTGGCCTCCTTCATCTGCAGCCTCTGAATCCTAATCATTCTATATAGCCTTGTGTTGTATTTCAGGTATCTTTTGTTTAGTCTCTTTAGAAAAACATACCTTTCTCTCATCTCTATGTAAGAGTTGTGCAACAACTTATTCATCTTGGTCAATGGAGCATTGTTTTTCTTTATTTCTCTTTCCAAAATTTCCATCTCATACACTTGCCTCAGCAACTAATTTATCCTTTATGTCTTGGGATTTCTAGAGGAAGCCTTCTCTTCTGGTTCATCTTGCTCCTTTGGTGTAGGTGAAGGAAAATTTTCTTGTTATGCTGTCACCTGTCCTATTAGGTCAACTTTTGCCCTAAAAATTTGGCCAAACTGCTGAAAAAATGGGGCTCAGAGATGGATTTGGTACTTCCAATTTGTGACACCTGTGTATAAACTAAAAGAATTTTTTGTACATTGGTTTTCTTTGAGAAAAAAACTCTCTCAGTTTTTTGAAATTCGTTTTCATCTTTCCGAGACCTGTATTTCAAAAACATGTGTAAAACAGGGAAATTCTGAGATCCAAAAATTAGGGCTCAGATATGGATTCAATTCTCCCAATATGCAATACCTGTAGGAACATTGAGAGAGGTTATTGTTCTATGACATGTTGGGAAAAAAACCCTCCTAGCGTTTTAAAAAATGATTCTCCAGCCGCTCATAAGCACCATGTTAAAATGATTCCTTTTCACATTAAAACGCCCATTTTGGTGGCTTAGAGCATCGTGAAATTTTGGTATTAGCTTTCGAAAGTCTGCTTTCGGTGGCTTAGAGACCATTTTGAAACCACTCTTAGCCATGGAAACCTATTTTGTTAGTTTCTTTAGAGGGATTTTTCCCCAACGCATTTCACTTGCTTTTGGTGGTTAATGCCCTCCTTCAATCACCCGCTAAGTTGTCGAAACCAAGGATTTTCGATGGCTAATGAGCTGTTTGAAAGCTCTCCTAAGCCACTGAAAGTCCTTTTCCCAAAATTTCATAAAAAAACACAATCAGCAAGCTTTCAGTGATTAACATGGTCCTGCGATAAAACTGTTAGATACCGAAAGGTGAGATTTTTGGTGGCTAATGAGTTGTTGAAAAACTCACCTAAGCCACTGAAAGCTAAAAATTTCAAATTTTATTTAAAAACAAAACATTAGATATCCCAACCTTGTTAGTCATCCCAATATATTTCATAATATGGCCTGAAACCTTCATCACTGATCAAAAAATAAATTGTTTTGAGTGAACTTACTGAAAATTTTATTTAGGAGATAACATCTGGACCCTACTCAGGGATGGGAACCTCCCTGTGAGGTCCCAGGAACCCCAGAACAAAATTCCTTTCCTGAAAAATAATAATTAAAGCTATATTCTAGTGTTCCATTGGGCATGGAGTCATTTTTCTTTTATAACTGGTCCCCTACAATCTTCCTGTAGCCCTCTTTGCCTATTCACGAAAACAACTAAAAATGACCTAGTTGCTCATATTAAGAGATTATTTTCCTATCTACTCCTACTCCTATTTCTAATTCGTAGAGTCTTCTTATCACATGACATCATGCTTCCAATGAAGCCAAGTCAAAAGTTGATCTGCTGAACTTATCCTTGATCTTGACCCAAAAAATAAATGAAACCCTAGCATGTAGCAATGTAGTTTTGAAGGGTGACAGAACCAGCTATCATCTGACAAAAATATTTTGATATCTATGGTACTCATAATTTCCATATAGTCAGCAACAGGGTCATAAAATACAACAAGAAATACCTTTTTATGTTGTTGTTCCAACTTAATGAAATGTTATTGCTGCCTACTTTCAATGATCTCTACGTTAACTGTAGATTGCTCAACCTTTGACTAGGAAGGATGAGTTACTCCTTGTTGTTCTGGACTTTTCAATTCATCATCTTCCTCTTCATATCTGTTGCATTCTTCCTTTGTCTGCAATTCAGAAAACTGAGGGCTGCCTTTAGTATTTGCTGCAGATCCAAATTTGTTACATGTTGTTTCTTCAATCTACTCATTATCTTTCAGGTTTCCAAAGGGGACAAACTGATCTTCTTGACACCCTAAGTCAGCAAATGCATTTGGTACAAAGTCAAAAGCATCTATATTATGGTAAACATTCTGAAGATCATTAATATCTCAATCAAAATGAGAGGTGTCCCTTATTGCAGCATACTCTTCATAGCTATCATTAACCATAGCATGCATATGTCTCTGATCATCTCTTTTCTGAAAAATAGAACTAAAATAAATTCCAGAAGTGGACAAATCCTCAAAATAATTAAAATCTTTGTCTTCATCATCAGCATCCTTTCCATCAAACTTTAAAATGAAAGGTACATAAGGAGAAAAAAAATATTCTTGTTGTTCTTATTTATTACTTGATGACCTCTGTAAATTTATCTCCTCCTCAGAATGCAACTTATATTCTTCACAACAATTATCAAATGCAAACTCATATGAATAGTACCTTTTACAGTGCTCAGTGAATGCTCAGTGAAAATATTTCAATGATGAAATGCTAGAAGGAGGTAAAGAAAAATACCATTAACATGCATCACCATATAATGAATACATTAACATCTTCATATGAACATCTTCATGCTGCTGATCTAATATATCCATGCATTTGTGAAAATTGAGGAGGTGTTCTGCAGGATTGTCTTCTTTCTCCTCCTTGAAGACAAGTAAAAAATCTCCCCATTCGGACATATCAGGTACTAGATGCGGGAAGCCAGGAATAGAAGAGAAGTCAAGAGGTGCAAACCTCCAAGCCAAAAGAGCAGCAAATGCTTTTGACATCTTTATATTGTGGAGTCGCCACTGAATTCGTCCTTTATGGAGTTGCCAGGGATGAGATCTTCACAAGCAATGGTTCTTGAAGATTCCTTAGACCTGATGTATCTTCCTGTGCAACACTGTTGGTCTTCCTTAGTGTTTCCCTAGCTCTTCTAAGAATCTCTTCTAGATCTGAAACAAGTGTTTTTGGTGGCCCTTTAGGGTTTTCTCTGGTACTTGGTCTTCTTGAAGCCACCTTATTCCAATGGAGTCACCAGTTAGATGATTACAACCAGAATAGTATCCAAACTTTTTCTATCATCAAAGCAGGATCTATTTCATCTTCCAGGGAATCTGAGCTTCAGTCTCCTCTCCCTGGAAACAACGCCAATTTGTTATCACTCCAAGAAACTCCTCTAGGTTGCAGCTCGAGGATTCCTGGTAACTTACAATGCTTTGGGGGTTTTCTAAATGGATCAAGTCAGGTGACCTATATGACCTTCCACTCTCAAGACATGCATGAAACTCAATCAGGTACAAGGCTTTTAGTTACCACTATTCAGAGGTTGACAATATGGTGCAGGGATGGAGAACTCATCATGCTGGCAGATTCATACATAAAACAGATACATATAAATGGCTAAATCATGATAAGGAAATCACTTATAATTCAAATCAAATCAACATGCCAATAGGGTGACAACTACCAGACATTAATTAAGTTGAATATAACCTGAATAACACATTCAAGCATAAGCACAGAAAAAACAGGAATGGAAGCTGAACAAATGATAACAAAAGAGCTTATATTAGGTCATGAGCAAATGAGAAGCTTGGCAATAGCAATGGTCTACAAGTCCCTGAATTTGAACCTGTTCAATAACATAAGTCTTAGGATTTATAGCCTTTACAAAAATATTCAGATCCTGAAAAATTGGATCTGATTTACTAAAAATAGACAAAAAATTTGTTTTTGCATAATTAGGTCAAAAACCCTAATTTAAATACTAGTATATCTAACTATAGAAATCGTTCATTGTTTGAACCTTCTGATAACTAAATTGAGTACTGGAAATAGCTACCACTGGTCCTCTATTTGTTAAGTCACTATTTCACTTGGACTGTTTAGTGTTGGTGACCCTTTCTTCCTTTGTATCACTGCAAAACTGAAACATACCTTCCTTGATGTTTTTCTTTAGTGCCCTTTGTCTTTATCTGTCGTGCCTGAGCCATTCATGTATGCCCAAAACTAGTCCTTCATGCCAAAATTCAATCCTATGCCTATTTCTACTTTCAGTGGTTAAGAGGTCAAAATATTGGAATCGTTAACTGCCGAAAGTGTTGCATTCGATGGCTAATGAACTGCCTCAGCGTCCGCCTAAGCCATCGAAAGCCCTGTTCTTCAAAAATTCTTAAGAAACCTCCAAAATTGTTTTTTCAAGTTTGTTTTCTTATCTTTTTATTCAGCAGGCTCTGTGTTAGGAAGGTTAACAGCAGCCTGGCTTGATTCTGGAGGCTGAAGGATTACTGTAGCTTCAGCTAGGGTTTCTAATGTGAGGTGAGTTCTAGGGTTTGGCTTGGCCTCCTTCATCTGCAGCCTATGAAGCCTAATCATTCTATACAACCTTTTGTTGTATTTCAGGTATATTTTGTTTAGTCTCTTTAGAAAAAAATACCTTTCTCTCATCTCTAGGTAAGAGTTGTGCAGCAACTTATTCCTCTTAGTCAATGGAGCATTGTTTTTCTTTATTTCTCTTTCCAAAACTTCCATCTCATACATTTTCCTCAGCAACTAATTTATCCTTTGTGTATTGGGATTTCTAGAGGAAGCCTTCTCTTATGATTCATCTTACTCTTTTAGTGTAGGTGAAGGAAATTTTTCTTGTTCTGCTAACACCTGCCCTGTTAGGTCAACTTTTGCACTAAAAATTTGGCCAAAGTGCTTAAACAATGGGGATAAGAGATGGATTTGGTCATTAAAATATGTGACACCTATGCATAAACTAAAAGAGGATTTTGTACATTGGTTTTTTTAGAGAAAAAACCTCTCTCAGGTTTTGGAAATTCGTTTTCATCTTCCCGAGACCTGTATTTCAAAAACATGTGTAAAATAGGGAAATTTTGAGATCTGAAAATTAGGGCCCAGATATGTATTTGATTATCCCAATATGAAATACTTGTAGGAAATTTGAGAGAGGTTATTGTTATTTGACATGTTGGGAACAAAAACCTCCGATTGTTTCGTAAAAGGATTCTCCAGTCGCTCATAATCACTGTTTTAAAATGATTCCTTTTCATAGTAAAACGCCCCTTTTGGTGGCTTAGAGCGTCCTAAAATTTCGGTCTTAGCTGCTGAAATTCTACTTTCGGTGGCTTAGAGACCATTTTGAAACCACGCTTAATTACAGAAACCTGTGTTTTGATTTTTTTGAGCGGTTTTTTTCCCCAACGCATTTCACTTGCTTTCGGTGGTTAATGCCCTCCTTCAATCACCCGCTAAGCTACCGAAACCAAGGCTTTTCGATGGCTAATGAGCTGTTGGAAAGCCTGCCTAAGCCACTGAAAGTCCTTTTCCCAAAATTTCATAAAAAAACATGATCAACAGGCTTTCGATGGTTAACATGGTCCTACGTTAAAACTGTTAGCTACCAAAAGGTGAACTTTTCAGTGGCTAATGAGTTGTTGAAAAACTCTCCTAAGCCACCGAAAGCTAAAACTTTCAAATTTTCTGAAAAAATAGAACATCAGATATCCCAACCTTGTTAGTCATCCCAATATATTTCATAATATGGCTTGAAACCTTCATCACTGATAAAAAAAATAAATTGTTTTGAGTGAACTTATTGAAAATTTTAGTTAGGAGATAAAAGGTGATTTATGTGAGGCAGGTTTCAGGAATGCAGTTGAATAAGTTTTGTAGGAAAGGTTGCCAGTTATATGTAGCTCATATTTTGGAGGAACTAGAGAATGAAACTCCTAGGTTGGAGTACTTTCATGTGTTACAGGAATTCAGGGATGTGTTTCTTGATGAGATTCTAGGCCTTCCTCCAAAAAGGAACATTGATTTCACAATTGAACTTGTGCCAGGCATAGCACCAGTGTCCAAGACACCCTACAGAATGAGTACGCCAGAAATGCTAGAGTTAAAGATGCAATTGCAAGATTTGTTGGAGAAGAAGTATATCAGACCCATCATGTCTTCTTGGGGAGCACCAGTTCTGTTTGTAAAGAAGAAAGATGGTACACTCAGGTTGTGTATTGATTACATATAGCTGAACAAAGTCACAATAAAGAACAAGTATCATTTTCCTAGGATTGATGACCTCTTTGATCAAATGAGAGGAGCAAGGGTATTTTCCAAGATTGACTTGAGGTCTGGTTACCATCAGGTGAGAATAAAGGATGAAGACATTCATAAGACAACCTTCAGAACAAGGTATGGACATTATGAGTTTGTAGTGGTACCATTTGGTCTCACAAATGCACCAGCTACATTTATGTGCCTTATGAATAGTGTCTTCAACAGGTATTTGGACAAGTTTGTTCTTGTTTTCCTTGATGAAATTCTTATTTATTCTAAGAATGAGGAATAACATGAAGAGCATTTGAGATTGACATTTCAATTGCTCAAGGAGCATCGGTTGTATGCAAAGCTGAGAAAATGTGACTTCTATAGAGATAGAATTCAGTATTTGGGTTACATTATCTCAAAAGAGGGTATATCTATGGACCCTGAAAAGATTGAAGCCATTATGAATTGGCATACTCCAAGAAATGTGATAGATGAAAGATCCTTTATGGGACTTGCAGGATACTACAGGAGATTCATTGAAGGATTCTTCAAGGTTGCACATGCCATCACTTCTTTGCAAAAGAAGGGGATAAAGTTTGAATGGACATCGAGGTGTGAAGAAAGCTTCTAGCAGTTAAAGAATATTCTCATCAGTGCACCAGTATTGAAAGTAGCAGACCCAGAGAAATATTTTGTGGTGTGTACCAATGCATGCGGACAAGGGCTTGGAGGAGTCATTATGCAAGACAACCACGTTATATGTTATGAGTCAAGAAAGATGAAGGATCATGAGAAGAAATATGCTACTCATGATCTGGAACTTGCAGCCATAGTACATGCTCTCAAGATGTGGAGGCACTACTTAATGGGAAGAATATTTGAGTTATGGACAGACCATTGCATTCTGAAGTATTTATTTGATCATCCCACTCTAAATGCTAGGAAAGCTCAATGGCTGGAGTTTTTACGTGAGTTAGATTTTGATATCAAGAACATAAAGGGGAAAGAAAATAAGGTAGCTCATGCACTCAGCAGGAAGGTGCAGGAAATGCATGTGGCATCCCTTAGTATTTTCCAATAATATTTGAGGCAGCAGATTGTTAATCATATTGCTGAAGATGAATTGTATGCACATGTCAAAGACAAGTTGCAGTAGAAAAGCCTTGAAAAGAAGTATTAGGGATATAAATTAGAAGAATATGGACTTCTTACCTATAAGAACAGAATTTACATTCCAAAGGCACCATATTTTAGGAGAGTTTTTATGGATGAGATCCATCAAGCTCCATATTCGGGTCACCCAGGATATCAAAAGACAATTGCTATAGCTAGAAAGCAGTATTTTTGGCTAGAAACGAAAAAGGACATGGTTGAATACATTTCTGGGTGCATGAAATGTCAGTAGGTAAAGTTTGACCATCAACACCCTACAGGTTTGTTGTAGCCTTTACCAGTTCTAGAATGAAAATGAGAAGTTATTTCCATGGATTTTATTACAGGATTTCCAATGACTTGGAGACAACATGATTCCATCATGGTTGTGGTGGACAAGTTGACGAAGGAAGCACATTTTATACCGGTTAAGTCTACGCATAAGACTGATGACATTGCAAAGATCTTCATGAAGGATATTTTCAAATTGCATGGATGTCCTAAGGCAATAGTCTCTGACGGAGATGTCAAGTTCACTTCCAATTTTTGGAAGGGGTTGTTTGTGGATTTGGGTACAAAGTTGAATTTCAGCACTACCTACCATCCTCAGAGTCATACTGATGGGTAGACATAGAGAGTTAGCCAAGTGCTGGAAGACATGCTTCGCATGTATGTGATGGACAAACCAACTAAGTGGGAAGATTATTTACACTTAGTAGAGTTTTACTATAATAATGAACAACAAGCATCCTTGAAAATGAGTACGTATGAATATTTGTATGGAAGAAGGTGTAGGACACCAGTGACTTGGGATAATCCAGTGAACAGGGTTGTGCTTGGTCCAGAATTGCTCAAGGAAATGGAGAAAGAGGTTGTAAAGATTAGGTAGAATTTGAAAGCAGTCCAGGACAGGAAGAAAATTTATGTTGATAAGCATAGGGTGAAAAGAGGGTTTAGTGTTGGGGATCATGTTTACCTCAGATTAAAGGAAAATAAGAGTTCCTTGAGGCTTGGGAGTTGTGCCAAGCTTTCACCAAGATATCATGGGTCATTTGAAGTGCTTGAAAGAATAGGTCCAGTTGCATATAGACTTGCATTTCCTGCCAGCACTAGAGATCATAATGTTTTTCATGTTTCTTTGCTTAAGAGAAATATACATGACCCTAACCATGTGATAAATTGGGATGTTATTCAGGTGGAACCCAAGGGAGAGTTCCAAATCGAGGCAATGCACATCCTCGATAGGAAGGTCACCATGCTCTGGAACCGATCCATAGGACAGTTAAACATGCATTGGGAGCACTACAGTCCTGAAGAGGCTACATGGGAGTTGGAGGATGCCATGCGATTAGCACATCCATTTTTGTTTGAATCTACATAACACTGAGGTGATTCTAGTGTACCATTTTGTTCAATTTTGTAAGAATTGAGGACAGTGCTATTGAAGGGGGAGGGGAATGTAAAACCCTGGTTTTGACCCCATTGCATTAATGTATATGGTGTAAATATGATATTGAATCATGGCAAGGAGCTCAAGGCCAAGGCCATGTCATTGATTAACGTTGGTATATAGGTGATCATGGTTGATTCCTATGGTTTATGTGCTAATTCAAGCACATTTGTAAACATCATGTAAATATGCAAATTAATGGAAACCCACAGCCAGCTGTGTCAATGCAACGAATAATGAGATGGGGGCATGATTTTCCTAAGGATAAGGGGGTGGGAATGTTAATCTTGAGCCAGTTCGAGGAAAATCCATGTGTCATGGGAAGAACCCATTAGAAATTTCAACTAACCTCTTTCTTCTATTTTCTTCCCAACCATTTATTCTGCCAGAAGGTGGTTGAGGTAGTTAATGATGGAAGGGGAAGAGTATGGGAAATTTCGAATTGGGCATAGCACCCAGTTTGGAAGATCGTGTTTTGCTTGCATGAACAAGAAAACACCATAACTGTATACCATTTTTGACCCATGCATTCACGTTTTGGATTTACTCTCATGTTTTGAGAGCTACGGAACATTCTGGTCCGTCATTCATTCATTCACCACTATCTTTGTTTCCCAGGAGAGTGACATTGTGGTAGCAGTGGAGCTCTTCATGTATGTATCCTTCGCTTCCACAAGTGTTTTTCCCTTGGAAATATTGTGATTGTTGCGTCGCAGTGTTATCTTAAACTACAGAGTGTATGAGACCCTATTACTCATGTTCTAGAGTAAGCCTGTGTTGTAGAGTCTCCCTGTGGTTGTTGTTTTGTGCCCCCTAGTTTGGGTATGAACTATGTACAAGACTTAGCAATGGGAGAGATGTAGAATGTACTTGATAAACCTAGTGTGGAACCTCACAATAAGATAAGAGTGGCTGGTGAAACTGCTATGCACATCCTAAAGAGAGCTAGAAGGGAAGGTGTAGCCCGAGGAACTGTGGATCAAAGAAGGGGACACTCCCTTGTGTTGGTCATGTAGGCAGTGGGGAATCCAGGCCATATAGGTCTTATGAAGGTGTTCATAGCTATGTATATGAGCTCACTAGCTTAGCAGTTCTTCCTGCCCATTGCCTTAGAAGCCTGATAAAACCAACTGGAAATATAGCTTGGTTGGTAGCCTAATAAACCCATCTGTTGGCTTGGTTGTCTTGTTGTGCTTGACCTAGTGAGTAACCTTTGGTCAGATAGTTTGATAAAACCAACTGCAAATGTTGGCTTGGCTAGTTAGCCTGATAAACCCAGCAGGGAGATGGATTGACTATGAATAGTATGATAAACCCATATATTGGCTTGACTAGTCCTTAAAGGTGAATGTTGGCTTGACTATGAATAGTTTGTGAAATCCAACTATGAGATGGCTTGGTAGAGTGTCCTATGAAACCCATCTATTGGTATGTTTTCCCTTACAACTTGATAAACTGAATTGTGTTGGCTTAGTTGAGTGTTAATGCACCTTGGCTATGTATGAGTCTACTAGTGTTCCCTTCTTCCTTGAGGAAATCATGCCCAGCTCGGGGGTGGCAGTGTTGCTAAGATACTAAGGAGCACACTGGTCTATGGTTGGGTGGAAAGTTGTAGCATCATAGCTAGTTCTTGTCCATGTTATTCTCTGTAATTGTATTTTTTTTTGTAAATTACTTGATGGAATGTGATGAACATGTTACTATGTTGAATTGATGCACTATTCCTTCGAATAACTACAATGATAGGAATCTATGTATGTTTTTCCATCAATGAATTTCAAACTAACTTGCAGGGTAGATAGGCCAGCTCCATAATGGCCTGAATGATCAGATCGATCCAAGAATTCAGTGGAAAAGCTAAGTTTCCTGTTAGAATTCCTCCTTTGTGTGAATTTGCAGGTTTGCGGGATGTGCGACGCAGAATGTCGTTTCACATATTTTGGTTTCTGCAAACTTCCCTTCCACAACTTGTGGGATGCGGGATGTGGGATGCATGATGTGGGATGCGGGATGCGGGATCGCAGTGTCGTGAATTTCCATAATTCCCAATCCTGCAAGTCAAAGTTTCCGTGCCATCGATCTTCACGAGATGATTCTCTACCATTGATCTATTTCTGATACGGGTTGCGGGAAGTGAGATTGAAATTTTTTAACTTTTCGACCCTGCAACTCAGGCTTTCTGCACCATTGATTTTTGTGGGTGAATTATGAACTGTCGATTTGGTTCCAGTCTGCGAGATCATTTGTGATCATTGATTTCCATCATGTTTTCTATCTGTCGTCTGATCTCCTCTAATATTTTCCCTTGCGTATCATTGAAATAATCAATGGAATATGGGAGGGAGCGTGACAGTGTTGGAAATGTCAAGATGTGGCCATGACCATGCCCTATGTTTCAATGAGCAGTAAAGGCTCTTGATGAAATTTTTAATTCCGCATGAGAATGGGGTATGGGTACGTGACACGGTGTAGTAATCCTGTCTACATGGAAGAGAATATCCCTCAAGATACTGAGACAAAGCATCCCGAATGCCTCATCTAATATGTTGAAGTAATTTGATTTTTCCACAACAGAGTTGGGTTCGTTCTCAGTCTCCATGGTGACTATATAGAGGGATTTTGACCTGAAATGGGTCACCATTTTGGATTTACATTTGAAATAGTTGAATGGGGTAATCATGACATGATTATTCTCCATTTCTTCTTGTGCACTGAGTGACAGAAACAATGGAAATACCTGCAATGCAAACACTCAAATTTTTCTGGAAGAAACTCTAGATAGAAACTCAATTGCTATGGATTTTATTTGAAACTCCAAAGAGCTATGATACGATGTGAAAATATTATTCATAGCAATATCTATGAGCTAAATGAATCCTCATACTCAATATATTCAAAAAGTATGCAGAAAATTAGTGAAAAGACTGAAATTAACACATAAGAATGAAGCCAATAGTAGAGTTTATTATCATTGTCCAACATGTAAATATTCCTGGAACATGTTTTTATAACATTTGGAGATAATAGTTATCATTTGGAGGAAATTTTGATACATACATGTGGTAGGCTTAGATTGGACCTCAAAACCCCCCTAGCTGGACCAATGAGCTCCCTAACCACCTCAAACAATCATGGATGCCTATGGGAATGTGGTTGGAGCATGCTAGGACATAAATCAAGGTAGGGTATGTATGGTGGAGTGCATGGGTGAGTCGGAGTGGCTCTAGGAAGCAATAAATGGTCCAAAAGTAACAAAACCACCCAAATACCATGCATGGGTGCCTCTGGTCAACCAGTTTCCATGCTTTATGGAGTGGGAGAGCACCAAGTACTACACTTCCATAAATGAGGGTGCATGTGTAACTAGAATGATCAATTGTGGGTGCATGGGTGCATTAATTAGTCCAAAAGACCAAAAGGACCTTGCTTGACCAACACAACCTAGTTTTGGACCATATAACATAAGTATGAAACTAATGAAAAAGTGTCCTAGGTGTATGACCATGGCACTAAGGTGGTATAATTCTCTAACAGGCATGTCAGTAAAGTTAGAATTCATTCACATGTTGCTTAGCAATAAAAAATCCAATGTACTTAAGACACATGGGATGTGATATTCGCTTATTCTCCAACACATATACTTTTTGAAGAAGGGATTGTACATTCCCCTGATTTTCCCTTTTATATATGAAAGATAAAAAAATGAACATTATTTGATTAATAATCCCAACAACCTATTATTACTCTATCAAATATATCCGAAATTATTGAACAAAAAATTATTCAACTTACCATTGTGTTATCTTTATGAATTTGGTCAAAATTAGATAAATGTTCTCAATATCCATTTAAATCTCATCCCTCACCTGCAACAAAAACTATCAACAATGCTTATTTTCTTCTACCAGTATAAAGGTCTGTGTCATGACTAATAATAATACTAGTTTCAACTAAAGTACATGGAAACAATGATGACAATATAGACTAGAAACATACATGCATCTTATCTCCAGTAAGTACAATCTTTCCTGAAACAAAAATAATATGAACAATTTTGGGTTGGTTCATCCTATAGATTAGTCTAGGGAACAACTCTGGTTCATACTGCACACAAAAGTAACACCAATAATTATTATACCCTATCTTTAGTGCGCTCTTCAGGAGGGATTTCTAATAACTCTCCGTACAACTTACATTAGAAAAGGAACGATGTGAAAAGGAAATTCCCTCCAATCTGATTGGAAATTTCACATCACAAAACCCCACTATATTCTAAATATTGAAATCTTGAGTAACCCTTTGTGACTATATCCTGTTTCAAATGTATTATAGCATTACGTTGATAATTTATTTAGATTGTGAAATATCTTAAAAAGTGCAAGAAACCGCATCTTCTAAATAAAGTGATCATATTACAACAATAGATAGATCATATAGAATCTTCTCCTACTTGTGTAGATGCAAAGACACACAAACATACAAGAGTTCCCATAAAATATAGAAATAAAGTAGAGTTTGATATAATTCTAAGTTTCAAGATGTCTTCGGCTATTTGCACATACAAAAACACAGACATTCAAACCTTGCTTGAAACAACTTCCAACTAATGGAAACAAATGGTATTCACATTTTTGGCACATTCTCTCAGTCTATGTTAGCATTCCTAAAATTTCTAACTAACCTTTCTTGTTCTCATAAAATTATGCTCACTTTTCCTCAATAGAAGTGTTAACCCGAAAAATCCGTCACTCAGCTCTACATGGCCTACACCACCCAAGGACACCCATGATCAACCCTCGTATCACTCCATTAGACCCCCACACCCCGCTAAAAAGGCTTAATAATGAAGAAAAGGGCTTAAACCCCCCAAAAAGGAGCCTAAATAACTCTCCTAAGGGTTAAAGCCTCCAAAAAGGGGCTAAAACCCTTCAAAGGAGCCTAAAACCCTAAAAGGAGCTAAAGCCTTGACCAAGGGCTTAAAACCATAAAATTCCCCAAGAAAGCTATAAAAGGAGGGGTGGGGGTCACTCTCAAACAACACCTCTCTTTCATATTGTTATGTTTCCCATGGATGCCTTGAGACTCTTTGCCTCTCAAGCCACCCACATCCCCCTCTCTTCCACTCATCTTCCCCATTGAGCCATAGCTCCCCAATTGCTGAGTGACATAGGGAGGTGCTTCTTCCAGCCAGGGCATGGTGGCCCATTTCACCAAAGGAGAGGTATAATATAGTTTTGTTTATGTGTTTTCTTTTTTAGTTTAGTTGTTTTCTAACCATTATTTGTTTGCAGGTCTGATCTCTAACATGTTTTTGTAGGTTTATTATTTCTACTAGTTATTTACAGGTTCTCCGACTGAAGCCCTAACCTTGTTTGTAGAGGGGTTCACAGCCATTTCTTGTCCATTTTCTTTCCTTTCTATTCTGCTTTTCTTTTATGCATTTTCCACACACAGGAACCTACCCTCCCATCCTATAGATGGAAGGGAGCCATTTCTGCCCCCGTAGCAAGGAGAAATCCTTGCTACAGAACTAGTGACCATACCAGGTCGATCCCACAGGATCCTTGGTTTAGTTTTTTAAATTTCAAAGTTTTTCTGTTTATGCCCTAGTTTTAAAAATTTATTCTCAAATCTAGCTTTGATCCAGTTTATTTTCAATTTTTATTGTTGCTGAAGCCTCTGCAAGGAAAATCCGAGTCTGTTTGGCCACAGTATAGGTTAATGTCGGCTGGATCTGACTCAGGATAATAAAAACCCCAAATTTGGAACAGGTCACACCTATTGGGCCTAAACATGGAATGAGGTCACTCTTTTAGGCCTCACAGGCGTGACTAGGTCACCCTTTTTCCCCCGAAAGGTGTGACCTCACTCAAAAAGACAGACCGCTTCTATCTATGAAATCTGTGCGAACCCCTCACCTGTCTCTGGACAAATCTTGTGATCCCCTCGCCAAATTTAACCTAAAACATGTGGTTTGTCAATCAAAGGTTAATTTTCAATTTACCAAGGACTGTGAGTGTGGCTCAACCACCTCTGTCCAGCATAGTAGTCACATTTCTGTTTCTGTCTTAATTTTCTGCAATTTCATGTTCAAACAAAGTGTAAATTCCAAAAAAAAATTAATGGCTTAACGAATGTAGCTTAACTAAAATTGACATAAAATTAACAGTATTTCTTACCCTTCCTTCTCTACCCAGTCATCACCCTTCAGGGTATTCTGGGATAAGATGAAGGGTATAGGTCGTATAGTAATAGGCCCTTCACTAAATATTGTTCAAAACTGTTAAAAATGGATGACCTGGAAGGTAGAGGGGGTAGAGAAGGAGGGATTCTCACGGTGCTAAGCATCCTCCCTGTTGACCAACCTTGCATCCGGAAGGTGAACTGTGGATCTACAGATGGGATTAGTCCCATTGTGTTGAGAACACAACACCTTCTCTCGGTTGAAGAAGAATATAGGTGTAAGGTAGTCACCTAGTTAGGCCATCAACATTCAGGGTAAAAAAAATTCTACCTATTTATTTACTGCTTGTACACACAATGATATGAACTCTATGACATATTCATAAACCACTTGCAGCCACCTGATAATAGAAAAATAGAAAGACATATACACCATACCACTTAAATCAACCCAACTCAGTTCATGACGCTGAGAGAGCCTGTAAAATTTATCAATTTACACTAAGCTAAAAAAATATGCAGTCTTTGAGGACATAAGTCCCTAACTGCCTTAACTGTGGGAATTACTTGGGCTCAGCCCATAAACTCATTGTGAGTAGTACCATGGGAACCCCAAGGTAGTTGGCCATTGAGAGGAATTGCCAAGCGAAATGGGCAATGACCCCCACCGATTGGGTAGAAATGCCCATGAGGAAAAATCCAAGCACTGTCTTCTGGTAGTCTTGGTGGTCGAGTGACTACCTACAGCCAATATGAAGCCATTGAAACCGGGGTCCAAACATCATTTCCACCAGTTTGATACAATCTAACACAATTGATCCCCCACGCTCTTACTCACGCCTAAAGAGGCGAACCACCACCATTAGAGACATTAAACCAACACATTCGAAACCATTCTCAATGACCTCTCACACCATCAGAAGGCCACATAGCCTCTAATTTAGATTCAAACCCATATCAGTCTGAACCAGACCTCCATACTGCACCATCAAGCCCCATGGCTGGTGCAAACCCGGATCCATTTTCTGGCATAGCCATAACTAGTGGACCCATGTCCACACAACAAGTTGTCACTAACAACCCTACAGGTGGCCCCAGCATGGTCATGTGAACTGTCATCAATCAACTGACACCACCCATAGTAACCACTCAGGATGTCCCACTTGCAACACTTGCGGGAAATGGACATTCCACATACACTGCCCCTCCTGTCATAGGGGGGTAGTGCCCCGTCCACATACACTGTCCCTCCTGTCACACATGGGGGTAGTGTCCCTTCCATCCACACTATCCCTCACACCACACTTGTGGGCATTGGCCCATCTACAATGCTGCCACCACAAGTTCCCCCAACCATGCAGGTGTACTATGCACCTACAAACCCTTCCACCATCGCTACCCCATATCACATTAACCTGGGGTCAAATCTACCTTTCATGGCTCGTCTTAACTTACCTGATTTGGCTTGATTGACAAATGACCCCATCCGCCATCAAACCTTTTGGCCTCCCATGCCAACCAAGTTGCCATCAAACATTCCCAAGTTTGAAGGCAACGCAGGGGAGTGTCCCCAAAATCACATTATGACATTTCATCTATGGTGCTCCTCAAATAGCATCATAGATGGCTCGATCAGACTAATACTGTTTGAATGCACCCTCACAGGTGCGACAGCCAAATGGTACATTGAGCTACCACAAGCCAAGTACCTATATTTTAATTCCTTAGCTTTCATGTTCCTACAGTATTTCCAACTCATTGTCAGATATGACGAAGGGGTGCATATCCTGTTATCCTGCCGCCAGAGCACTATGACACATATAACCGACCACATCTATGAGTGGCGGCAATGTCATAGTTTGTGCAAAATCCAACTTGACGAAAAGATATTATTGGATTGGTTTCTCAAAACCTTGCTCCCACCCATAGCAAAGGACGTCGCATCCGAATGTCCTCAATCTGAAGAGGAGGCCATACTGAAATCCCAACAGTTTGATCTAATCTATTGTCAGTTTCGATACCTGTACACCATCATTCCAGATTCTCCCCGTGCGAGTACCTCCTACTGGGATTCACCGGGGGCATCCCATGCTATAGATGGCATTAGAGGCTCAGTATCCCAACAACCACAGCATAGTCTGACACCACCTGCAGTTCCACCAAAACCAAGCAACACTGCTAGTGTTGCTTACCAAAACCAAACTCCAGACTACGCCAGAATGATGTCCCAGTCCAGAGCAACAAATTCCTATGCACAATCTGTGCCACCGCAGTAGGCTCAGGCCATGGCTTGGCCAACATAGCAGTACACAGGGCAAATGCCCACATTTGTGGCATCGCCACCCCCACAAATCTACTATGCACCACCAATGCAAACAGTTCAAGCCCCCGCCCCTGATCTACCCACTCTGTTGGGACAAGTATTTTCACAACAAAACCATCCCAACCAGCCTACCCCCAACAATCAACAAGGGTAAGTAAGAAATAATTGAGCCCAAAACCAAGCCAATAATCAACCACAGGGAGGTGATCAATAACCGAACCCTCCCAACAATGTCGCAGTGCATCGACCTGCCCAAAACCCCCCACGACCAAATGCACCTAGATGCAAGGCCCCATTGCGCACAAACCAACCATGCACACTATGTGATGTCTATGAGTACTACACATTCGAGTGTCCCCTCATGGGTTGTGCTAAGTAGGCCATTCAGAATGAGGCCCAACAGGCTACCAAAACCACGAACCAAGCCCAACCCAACCCAAAACCACAAGGACCTCCCCCCATGGTGCTTCAAAACCCACTACCAGTCCAAGGATTGGTGGCAACTGCACCCCCTCCCAAGGCCAATCCCAATGCTCTGGGGGCACCTCCCATGACAAAAAAATGTGTCCACCACCTACTAGCCATGACGACTGAAGAGGATAACCTACAAACCAGACGAAATCAATACAATACCACCACTGAACCTATTGACACATCAGCGGCATCAACATCTAAAACATTCAACCTACCTCTTCAGTTATCCCCCTTCCCCCACACCCCCATACAATGAGTGGCCAACAATGCCATAGCTAGAGCTGCGGTCAGCTATAGCACCATGGATGATTTGGACCAAACACCAACAGCCATGTTTGCTCTTGAGGTACTCAAAACATGCCCAACACAACGAAAAGCGTTACTAGCTACCCTTGGGGCCGTAGACCCCTTCGACTCCAAGTTGATCACATTCGACTCGAAGAATGGAGAACCACGCATGCCATCCACCATCGCCTTCCAAATCCTGGTGTTTATCTGGAACTTGTTTGTGCACCGGTGCATAGTAGATGAGGGGGAATCTACATGCGTTATGTCTACCCTAGTCTGGCAGAAACTTGGATCACCAATTTTGCAACCATCCTCCACAACTCTGCGGGCTTATGATGGCCATCCCACTAAAGCCCAAGTAATCCTCCCCCATGTTCCCATCACATTAGCCAGGAAGACAGTGTTGATTGACATAGAGTTCGTCAATGCTCAACTGGACTATAACCTCCTCCTCGGAAGAAGTTATATGTATGCCATGAGATTGGTCGCATCAACTATCTTCCATCTCATGATGTTCCCCCGCAAAGGGAAGATCATGATGGTTGATCAACTCACTTATCATGATCTGCAAGGGTTAAGGGCACCCACCAACATTATCCCTACCATCACCACCATTCAACCACAAGGGACGACTACACACGCCAATGTCATTTCTACAATCAACACCATGCTTGAAAACACACCAGCCTCCTCATTGTTGAATGTGGGCCCTGGGTTGTTTTCCAATCCCACCATGACGGCTCCTTTCCCCTTACTGTCACCACCACTGACATAGAATGAGACTGTGGACTTGTGCATGGTCTCATCCAGCACCGCTGCACCCAAACAACAAGCGCAGCCGCAGCCCCAACCCCAACCCCAACACCGTCCACAGTTGCAACACCAACATCATCATCCGCAGCCATAGCATTATGTATAGCTACAACCACAACCACATCCGCACATGCAACCAGTAGGGAGCTATCTAGGCTCATCACCAGTCCATACAATTCCCTTCCTCTTTCCCTCGCCTAGTGTCATGAGCAAGCCGGTAATGGCCACCTTAAGCCTACCTAAATTTACATTAGGATTTTTGGTGTAGTATCTCGATCCACCATCTCAACCATTAATGCCCCAGGTTGTTTTAACTATGGTGCAACCCATTGCAGTCGATTCTCACCCCCCACCCAGCCCGAAAATCCAAACACTGCACTCGCACCCACACCGCCCCACCCGAAAAGGACCAAGGGAAAGAATGCCAAAGCCACCGCAGAACCTCGGTAGATCCCACCTTGTGCCATCTGCAAAAAATAAGGCCATCTAACTCAGAATTTCCCTGAAATCCCAATTATCCATGCACATTTGGATGCCATGGATACAAACAAAAACATCCCCGTGGTCGAACTCCCAACCGTAATGATAGTCAGAAACAAGGCATTAAGAACAAACCATGCTTGCGCCCTTTGTGGATTGTATGGACACTATTCTCACCATTGCCAAGAATTTCTTGAATTTAAAATCACTTTAGCCAACCTCCGTCAACATTCCCTTGAATCTAAGATCACCCTGATCAAATAAGTTCACCCCCCACCTCCTTCTTCGGACACCATGTCCATTTACATGATGTCCACTTCAACCGACCCTAACATCTCCACCTCCAACAACTGTCCATCAAACCTGTCTCTTCATTTCTTCTACAATGATGAGGAGATACTTGAAGCCCTAACCACCACGAAATACCCATGGGATGACATGCACCACCAGTTGTTCTTCCTCCCCGAAGAACTTGCATCGTAGTCCGACCAGTTTTTTGTGGAAACCAAGGATTTCATTCATGGGAAAGTTGACTCGTTCAAGAACCCCATCCCAACACTAGATGCCTTTGAAGAAGGGAACATCACCAACATCTCACCCACCATCAAAATCAACATCTCAACCAATCCTGAGATTGTTGAAGAAATCATGTTGGGGGCATCTTGCTCCCTAGAAGAGGTTGCTGCCTACAAATCTCTCTTCCAAGAATTCCACGATATATTTGCCTGGTCGTACACTGAAATGTCGGGGTTGGATCGATCAATCATGGAGAACCACATCGACACCATGCCCGATGTGGCCCCCGTATGCCAAAAGAAACGACCCATCCATCCTTCCAAAGTGGCTACAGTCAAAGCCGAGATAGAGAAGTTGCGGACAACCGACTTCATCTACCCCATTGCCTATACCACTTGGGTTTCTAATCCTGTTCCCATGAATAAAAAAAAGGGTACCATTCGCGTTTGCACATACTTTCGTGACCTCAATGGGGTGTGTCCCAAAGAAAACTTCCGAACACCCTTCATCGATCAGATCATCGGTGCATGCGCTGGACATGAGGCCTTTTCCTTCATGGATGGATTTTCTGCCTATAACCAAATAAAGATTTGAAAAGAATACCATTACAAGACAACATTCACCACCCCATGGGGCACATTTGCGTATCGATTCATGCCCTTTGGCCTGAAAAATGTTGGAGCTACCTTCCAATGCACCATGACATATTGTTTCCACGACCTAATTCACATCATACTGGTCTACCTGGATGACCTTACCGCTCGATCACCAAAACAAGCACAACACATAGACAACTTGTGACAAGTCTTTTTATGTTTCCACAAGTACACAATTTGCCTGAATCCCTGTTAACCCAAAAATCCCCCACATAGCTCTCTATGGCCTACACCACCCAAGGATACCATCTCACAACACTCATTACACTCCATAAGACCTTCCATTTGACCCCCACACCTCCAAAAGATCCCAAGGATGAAGAAAAGGGCTAAAAACCCCAAAAAGGAGCCCAAAATAGTCCCCTAAGAGCTAAAGCCCTAAAAAAGGGGCTAAAACCATAAAAGTGGCTAAAGTTAGGGTAAGGGGCTAAAGGATCAAAAAAGGGACTAAAGCCCTGACTAAGGGCTTAAAACCCTAAAATCCCTTGGAAAAAATATAAAAGGAGGGTGGGGGGTCACTCTCAAAACACTCCTCTCTTGCCTATTGTTATGCTGCCCATGGATGCTTTGAGACCTTTGCCTCTCAAACCACCCACATTCCCTCTCCTCCACATACATTCCCACTTGAGCCATTGCTCCCCCAACCAAGAGAGAGAGGCTTCCAGGATCTAGGGCATGGTGGCCCATTTCCACCCAATAGAGGTATAATGTTTCTTTACATGTTTGTTTAGTTATTTTTTTGCTTTCTAACCTTGTTTTCTAGTTGCAGGTTTTAATATTGACATTGTTTTGCAGGTTTTTCATGATAGCTTAGGTTTGTTTGCAGGGTTTAAGGAGGAGGGACCCTAACTTGGTTTCTGTAGAGGGGTTCACAAGGGCTTCATATCCCTCTCTCTTTTATGTTATTAGCTCATAGTTCAGTCTAGTTTTAGTTTTCTGTCACTAGATTAGCTTAGTTTATTTTATTGTTCTATTTATGTTATTTTTCATTTTGTTTTTTCCTATTTTCAAAGAGTAGGAACCTACCCATATTCCCTATAGGCACCAGGGAGCCATTATTGCTCCTGCAGTGAGGAGAAATCCTCACTACAGCTTTGGCGACCATACCAGGTCGATCCCATAGGATCCCTGGTCCAAAAATTTCAAGTTTTCAAGTTTTTTCAATTTTACCCTAGTTTTCAGAAATCTTATGTTAGATCTATCTTAAATCTTGTTTATTTCCTATTTTAGTTAGTGATGAAGCCTCTGCTAGGCCAAGTCGAGTCAGACTGGCCCCAGTACCAGTTACTGTCGGCCAGATCTGACCCTGCCTCACCAAAAAGCTCCTTTCCGGAGCAGGGCGCTCTTCTCGGGGCAAAAGGTGAGACTGGGGCACTCTTAATGAGCAAACAGGTGCACCCAGGGTGCACTTAATCCCTAGATAGGCGTGACTTCAACCCAAAAACTTAGGTTGTGGCTGTTTTTGCATTCTGTGTGACCCCCTCGCTCATTTCTGGAAAAATCTTGTGGCCCCCTCGCTAGATTTGGTCAAAAATGTGTGGCCTGTCACACAGAAGTTGAATTTAAGTTTAATTGACAGTAATTTCCAGTTTCAAAGGACTGTTAGTGCGGCCTAGCCGCCTCGGTCCACCATTACAGGTCTTTTTCAGTTCCAGTTTTTATTTTCTGCAAATCACTCCATGAACAATGTGTAAATGTTAAATCAATCATTAAGGCTTAATAAAATGAACTAGTCTAACTAAAAGTAACTTAAGAATAACCATCTTACTACCCCCTTCCTCCTCTACCCAGTCATCACCCTCCGGGGTATTATGGGATACGACGAAGGGTAAGCTCGTATAGATCTAGGCACTCCATGGTATTTTTCCCAAACCACTAAAACCAGGTGACCTAGAAGGTAGAGGGGGTAGAGAAGGAGGGCTTCTCATGATGCTAAGTGTCCTCCCTGTTAACCAACCAAGAATTTGGGAGGTGACCTAAGGATCTACAGATGGGCTTAATCCCATTATGTTGAGAGCCCATCACCTTCTCTTGGTTTGAAGAAGAATATCACTGAGAGGTAGACATTTAGTTAGGCCAACAATCCAGGGTTAATCATTGTACTTGCTTACAAATTTTTGTTTATGTTTGCATACAAAACCATGATATGAACTCTACCATGAATTCATAAACCATATTGCAACAACCAAATACCAGAACAAACAAGAAAACCAACACACCATACCAAATAATTATCCCAACTCAGTTCATGACGCTGAGTAAGCCTTAAAATTTACTAAATTTACACTAAGTTCAATCAATTCTGTAGTCTTTGAGGACATAAGTCCCTGACTACTTCAACTATGGGAAGTACTTGGGCTTTGCCCAGAAACTCATTGTGAGGAGTACGACAGGAACCCCAAAGTAGCTGGTTGCTGAGAGGAATTTCCAAGCGAAACAGACAACAACCCCTTCCAATTGAGTAGAAGGACCCATGAGGAACAAGCCAAGCATTGTCTTCTAGCAGTCTTGGTGGCCAAGATACCACCTTCAGCCAATAGGAAGCCATTGAAACCGGGGTCCAAATCTCATACCCACTAGTTTCATACACAAAAGAGAACACAATTGATCCTCCACGATCTTCCTCATGCCTTAGAGGAAAACCACCACCATTTGGAACACTTGATCGACACCATCGAAGCCGGTCTCAGCGATCTCCCACACTGTCACAGGGCCACACAGCATCTGATTCTGATTCAGACCCATATCAGTCTGAACCAGACCTCCACACCGCATCATCAAGCCCCATGGATAGTGTAAAACCGGATCCATTTTTCGACCTAACCTTAGCAAGTGGACCCATTTCCACATCACAACCTGTCACCCACAACTTGGTAAGTGGTCCAAGAACAGTCATGCAGACTGTCATTAGCCAATTTCCACCACCCATAGTGACCAGCCAAGCTGGCCCAGTGGTAACACACAGGGGCAGTGGCCCCTCCACACACACTTCCCCTCCGGCCACACAGGGGGGTAGTGCACCCTCCACCTACATTTCCCCTAATGTCATACATGGGGGAAATGCTCCTGCCACCCATACCACCCCCCACACATCACTTGGGGGCATTATCCCATCCACAATGGTGCCAACACAAGCACCCCCATCCATGCAGATGCATTATGCACTTGCAAACCCCACCCCCATTGCAACCCCATCCCACATCAACTTGGGGTCAAATATGCCCTTCATGGCTCGTCTGAACTTGCCTAACTTGGCTAGATTAACGAATGACCCCATATGCCACCAAGATTTCTGGCCACCCATGCTAACTAAGCTACCATTAGACATCCCAAAGTTTGAAGGCAAAGTCGGGGAATGTCCCCAAAATCACATAATGACATTCCATCTATGGTGCTCATCTAACAACATTGCAGATGACTCCATTAAGTTGAGGGTGTTCCAACGCACCCTTACAGGTGCCGTGGCCAAATGGTACATTGAGCTGCCACAAGCCAAGTACCCTGAATTCAACTCCCTATCCTTCATGTTCCTATAGTATTTTCAACTCCCTATTAGATATGATGAGGGGGTGGAGATCATGTTATCATGTCTCCAAAGCACCGCCACTCACATAACTGACCATATCCATGAGTGGCGGGGACACCATAGCTTATGCAAAATCCAACTAGATGACAGGATCTTCTTGGATTGTTTCCTTAAGAATTTTCTCCCACCCATCGCAAAGGACATCGCATCTGAACTTCCCCAATTTGAAGAAGAGGCCATATTGAAGGCCCAACAATTTGACTTAATCTACTCTCAGTCTGGATAGTTGTACACTGTCATTCTAGACACTCCCCATCCAAGTACCTCGTATCGTGACACACCGGGGGCATCCCATGCTGTAGACAGCATCATAGGGTCAGTCTCCCAACAACCATAGCCTCGACCAACACCACCTACCATTGCACTGCAAGAAAGCAACACTGCTAATGTTGCTTACCAAAACCAAGCTCCGGACTATGCTAGAATGATGTCCCAGTTCAGAGAAACAACCTCTTATGCACAACTTGTGCCATCACAGTAGGCTCAGGACATGGCTTGGCCAACACAACAGTATGTGTGGCAAATGCCCACATTTGTTGCACCACCACCCCCACAAATATACTATGCACCACCAGTGCAACAAGTTCAAGCTCCTTCCCTCGCTCCACCCGCTTCGTTGGGACAAGTGTTCGCACAACAAAACCATCCCAACTAGCCTTCCCCCAACAATCAACAAGGGCAATCTAGAAACAACCGGACCCGCAACCAGGGCCATAACCAACCACAGGGAGGCGTTCAGCAAATGAAACCTCCCAATAATGCCGCGGCTAACTGGCCAGCCCAAAACCCCCCACGACAGAATGCACCAAGATGCAATGCTCCGCTGTGCACAAACCAACCTTGTACACTCTGTCATGTTTATGGGAATTACACATTTCAGTGTCCCCTCATGGCTCGCACTAAGCAAGCCATTCAAAATGAGGCCCAACAGGCCACCAATGCTCCCAATCAAGCCCAACCGAACCAGGCACCGATGCATAGTGGATGAGGGGGCATCCACGTGCATCATGTCTACCTTGGTTTGGTAGAAGCTTGGATCACCAATTCTGCAACCGTCCTCCATGAATCTGCGGGATTATGATGGATATCCCACTTAAGCCCAAGGAATCCTCCCCCATGTCCCCATCACGTTAGTTGGGAAGACAGTCCTGATTGACATCGAAGTCGTCAATGCTCAACTGGACTACAACCTCCTCCTCGGAAGGAGTTACATGTACACCATGCGAGCTGTCGTGTCAACTGTCTTCTGCCTCATGATGTTCCCCCATGAAGGGAATATTGTGACAGTTGACTAGCTCACCTGCCATGATCCACAAGGGTTAACAGCTCCTGCCAATGTTATCCCTACCATCACCACCATTGAGCCGCAAGGGGCGACTGCACACGCTAATGTCATCCCTACAACCAACACTATGGTTGAAAACACACCAGCCTCCCCACCATTGAATGCGGGCCCTGGGTTGTTTACCGATCCCACCATGATGGCTCCTTTCTTGTTGGTGTCACCACCACCGGCACAAAAGCAAACCATGGACTTGTGCATGGTTTCATCAAGCACCATTGCACCCAAACAACAAACGCAGCCATAGCCGCAACATCATCCATAGCTGCAGCACTATGGACATCCTCAACCACAACTGCACCCCCACATGCAACCAGCTGGGAGTTATGTGGGCTCATCTTTGGTCCATACAATTCCCTTCCTCTTTCCCCCACCTGGTGTCATGAGCAAGCTGATCATGGCCACCTTAATCCTACCCAACTTTACATTGGGGATCCTAGTGTGGTATCTAGATCCACCAACTCAACCAGCAATGCCCCAAGTTGTGTTAACTCCGGTGCAACCTATTGCGGCTGAGTCTCCCCCCCCACCCGGTCCGCATAAGCCAACCGCCGCACCCGTACCTACACCACGCCAACCCAAAAGGGCTAGGGGAAAGAACACCAAAGCCATCGCAGAACCACAACAAGTCCCACCTTGTGCCATCTATGAACAATAGGGCCATCCAACACAGAATTGCCCTGAAATTCCATTGATCCGTGTGCATCTGGATGCCATGGATACGAACAAAAACATCCTCGTGGTTGAACTCCCAATTGCGCCACTAGTCAGGAACAAGGAATTGAGGATAAACCATGCTTGCGCCCTTTGCGGCTTGTATGGACATTACTCCCACCATTGCCAAGACCTGCCCAAATTTCGAATGGCTCTTGCTGACCTCCGTCACCATTCCCTTGATTCTGAGATCACCTTGATCGAAGAAGTTCACCCACCACCACCTACTTCAGACACCATGTCCATCTACGTGATGTCGAGTTCCACCGACTCGCTCATCTCCATCGACGATCCATCAAACCTGTCACTTCATTGCTTCAAAAATTATGAGGAGATCCTTGAAGCTCTAACCGCCCCTGAATACCCATGGGACAACATGCACCATCACTCGTTCTTCCTCCCAGAAGAGCTTGTGTCGCAATCTTACCAGTTTTCGATGGAGACCAAAGATTTCATCCATGGGAAGGTTGACTGGTTCAAGAAACCAATCCCAGCACCCGATGCCTTTGAAGAAGGGAACATGGAAAACATTTCACCAACAATTAAAATCGACATCTCAACCAACTCTGAGATTGTTGAAGAAATCATGTTTGGGGCATCTTGCTCCCCGGAAGAGGTCGATGCCTACACCGCTCTCTTCCAAGAATTCTGTGACATCTTCACCTAGTCATATACTGAAATTCCCAACTTAGATCCATCCATCGTGGAACACCATATCGACACATGGCCTGATGTGGCACCTGTCCGCCAGAAGAAACGGCCCATCCATCCATCCAAAGTGGCTGCGATGAAAACTGATATAGAGAAGCTGCACACAGTTGGCTTCATTTATCCCATTGCATACACAACTTGGGTTTCCAATCCTATTCCCGTGAATAAAAAATAGGGTACTATTTGTGTTTGCACAGACTTTCGCGATCTCAATGGGGCATGTCCCAAAGACAACTTCCCCACCTCGTTCATCGACCAGATCATCGATGCATGCACTGGACATGAAGCCTTCTCCTTCATGGACCGTTTTTTCAGCTACAACCAAATCCAAATCCAGAAAGAAGACCATTACAAAACGGAATTCACAACCCCATGGGGCACATTCTCCTATCGAGTCATGCCCTTTGGCCTAAAAAATGCTAGATCCACCTTCTAGCATACCATGACGCACTGCTTCCATGATCTCGTGCACATCATGTTGGTTTGTTTCGACAACCTCATTGTGCAGTTGCAAAACCACACACAACACATACATGACTTGCGACAAGTCCTAATGGGATGTCGCCAGTACAGGATCCGCTTGAACCAATCCAAGTGTGTTTTCTGTGTCCCCATGGGCCATCCCCAAGGATTCATCATGTCACACAAAGGAATGACCGTTGATCCTGTGAAAGTCCAAATGACTTTCCCCCTAACGTCACCCGTTTGAGTGACAACATTCTAAATTTTATTATAGTCTTTCCATTTTTTTTTACAGATTTTTCTAGATTGAGTCTTATGTATTGTTTCCTCTCATTTCTTTAGATGGAGTACACCTCAGATCAGTATATGGGATTCGCAGATGGAGCAAGCAGATGGTACTCTAACCTCACCTCGGCTGCATGGGTAATATACTCCCCATCGTACGAGTTGATCCACATCGATGGAATATGTGTGGGCACCGCAACCAACAACTGGGCAGAGTATGATGGTGTCAATGGCCTCTTGGCCGCCACTCTACAATTAGGAATTCATCATCTCGATGTCTTCTTAGACTCCCAACTGCTTGTTTCTCAGCTGAACAACCACTACTGAGTTCGCGATCCCTACCTCTTTAGAAAGTACCTGCACACTAAACACATGGTGAGAAAATTTGAATCCATCACATTCACACATGTTCCCAGAAACCTCAATAGTGTCGTAGATCAAATGGCTAACAATATTCTAAATTGGCACATCCATAATAGTATATAGGAAACATACAACCATAACATAATGCATAATAATATCTAAAAATACACACATGGTGTAATAATACATCACATAGACATTTGCATCCCATATCATAATAATACTCACATAATGAAACCACAAAAGCGCATCCACGTGTGTCAAAAATATATATAGATATAAATCCATAAGTCCCATGTCCACAACATGTCCAATACAAAAACGAGAAGCCACAAAGCTTTCTCAATAGGATATACATAAGCGACACAAAAAACCCTAAGTGCACCAACACACTAGGAATAGCCCCACAAGGATACTAATCCAACTTAGACCCATCATCTGACTCGACCTCATCATCTTTCGAAGAGGACGCATCTTCTACAAGAAGACCACCTCTCGCCGTCCAGCGAAAGTGCTCGCAAGCCACTGCCATCTTCCTCATCACACCCGTCATCTCAGGAGGAATATTGTGAATTGCAGCAATAAAATTGGTACTCAGATGCTACCAGCCAACATCTGACACCCCAGTAGCAAGCTCATCTAGATATGGTACCATTCCATCTATGTCCCACTATCACCTGCGGGAGCTCCTGGAAGGGGCCACCGCAGAAGCCACCGTAGGAGGTACGTTAACAACCCACCTCCGATGCCCAGGTGGCGGGCGAGGACCAACATCTGCACATACAAGCAAGGACACCATCAGTCCACATATATCAATATGAAAATCACTAACCAGATCAATGATACTATGCATAAAGATCAACATAAAAACATCAAGCATACATACCAGCTAGTCCCCATGCCTGACCAGGAGGTCGGGGCATCTCAGGGTCTCCTCGGAAATCCATACCCACATACGGGTACTCCTTGATCACCATAGGCAGCTGGAGCCACTGCTCCAACAACGCCTCTATGAAGAAGCAGCCCACTCTACCGCCACCCTCACGAATCATCATCTGGCACCACCTATACATCCTCGGCTCCCGCGGACCACTGTCTTGCACAGCCCGATGAGGACAAAGTGTAGGTACTTTCTCAAAGAAGAAATCACATAGGAAGGAGCAAAGCAAAAACCAGCACCAGTAGTCTTCGACTTGTTCAGCTGATGCCGAACAGCCTGCAAGTACATCTGGCCCCATGCATAATATGTACCACCTATGGCACGCTCTACTAGCTGCAACTAACCACCAGAAATCTTGTGGCTCCCCATGGAACCCAAGATACGCTGTAATAGAGTCCCCACCACCCATGTAGACAACTCCTCGATGTCACACATTAGGATGTAGGATTCATGCACATACGCAGTAGCATAACAGTGCTAATCGCATAGATCCTCCAGTGTCTCCCCCTGAGACAGTGCAGGTGCCAGGTCACCAACTACTCCCAATATTGGGAGTCCAGTAATGAAATACACATCCTCCAGTGTAATCTCAATACGTTGGCCCTGGAAGAGGAACACCTCCTCAGCAACATCCCAGAAATCGATCAGAGTTTGCATCAACAAACCCAAGCTCCGCATAAGTGGAATCCTCATAAATTTTAGTAACCCACAGTAGGCTATTGTATCTCTAACACCCTCGTCACACAATGATGCATATCTGACTGGCTGACAGTCTCTCTCCCTCCATTTTATCTCCACCATCCTGCACAAAGCAAGAACCATGATGTTAGACATCCCCACCATCAAAAAACCACCCAAAAGAGGCTAGGGCACACCTATTTGGGCAAAAGAAGCACCCAGGGGACTCATAATTGCCCAACAGGTGCGCCAAGGGTGCACCTTTCCCTTTGAAATGAGTGACCTGGCCCACAAGAAACCCCAAATAGCTCATGGGGGGCCTCTAGGTGGTCAAATTCAGTAAATAAGCCATCAAAATGAAGAGGTTCAGTGAGAGCTTTTACCTGCAAGTCGCGGCTCGCGAAACCGTCGGACAGATCAAGAGAAATCAGCAAATGAAGAATTAGGGCGCACCTCTCCAACTCTACAATGAACAGTGACAATGACACTTCACCATATGGACCCTCCCCTTTTATAGGCCCCATTTGACCTAATTTCTTCTGATCAACACAACAGGACCATACGGACTCCATTTGAGACGTCGTTTGTGCCAATGGTTTCATAATTCCTCCCTTTGTCACTTTATGAGACCATTGTCTCATGTTTAATAAGTCAATTTTGAGACCATCTCCCACAAGTCACCTCGATTTATGAGCCATGACATGACAATGCAAGTGTCTACGGACAGGTACTCGCATCACACTTCCTGACCGCAACTCATGCAAGCTGTTGGGATGCCACCTGTTAAGGATTGTACTATACTTTTATTTTTGTATTTATAATTTTCTTTTTTCACCGCGCCTTACGCGGACCTTTGGACCATCATCCACAAAACCCTTTGTTTTTCTCCCATGTATTTGGCATGTAAGTGTCCTCGGGCCTCCGCCCATTAAGGACTGTAATTTTAGCTTTTATTTTGTATTTTTAGCATAAAGTCGTCTTTTTTGTTCACCGCACCTTACACGGACCTCTGGATCACTGTCCAAAAAACCATTTATTTTTCTTACATATATTTGGCATATAAATGCCCCCAAACCTGCACTCACATCGCATGTGGTCAAGTTCATGCACCACAACACACACACACGCTCTCCTGACCTCTGTCTGAGAGCCACCTCGGTTTGCATGCCTCGGTTTGCATGACTCGCAAGCCTCTGCCATGATCTATTCCACGCATGTATTGGTATGTTTGAGATCCTTCTGCTCCGTCCATACTGCGCGGATGACCTTTGGACCTCTACCCACCATCCCGACATGGGGCACCGCATATGCCACCGCAATCGGTTGACCACTTTGGAGTTTCATTTAAGCTATTTTCTGACTCCTTAAAACAATGAAAACATTGTTGAGCGCAACTTCATCCTTTCCTGCTCGCTAAAGTATAGGAAAGGGCATCTACATTGTCTCAATTATCTCCTTTTGCAGACCATGTAGACCATCAATTGAAAGGACCTCCTTGGCACACTCAAGCCAAGACTGTTCCTCTCTACATACTTTTGTGCTTTCTCGAGCAGAGGGGCCGCACTTTACGAATAATGTCACCACTGGTTGTCAATAAGCTCTTTTCCAGCCGTCTCAACAAGAAAATATCACAAAGCGAACTTGGTTTTGTTCATGCTCATAAAAGTATTTGAATGATCGTCTAGTCAGTATAGGTTTAACCTTTTTCGTCCTGATTGGACTACCAATGGTAAAGAAGTCTCTCATGCCATCCAGGATGGGCGAGCTCTCCTATGTATACTTTTATTCTTTTTCGGGCACAGGAGACTACCAATGAAAAAGAGCCCCCACTGGAGTCTTCTTCGTGCTTTCAGACTCTCTAAAATTGAAAGCACCATCGAGCATTTACCTTCTCAAGCTCGCCAAAAATCCATGA
The DNA here is from genome assembly GCA_001517045.1 of Pseudotsuga menziesii. Lineage (NCBI taxonomy): Eukaryota > Viridiplantae > Streptophyta > Pinopsida > Pinales > Pinaceae > Pseudotsuga > Pseudotsuga menziesii. Next base: position 425,324 of record LPNX011074378.1, on the reverse strand, counting down.
GATCGTACCACAATGGTGTCCGTAGACACCACCCCACAGAAAAATAGTTTGGTAGAATTCCCACATTGGGTCGCCTTTGTTCAGATTAATCTACAATGTGTCTTCCTTGGATCCCATCAGTATCAAAAGTGTCCACCTCCCCCAAGTATTTCCCATCTGCAGCGACACTCCCGGTATTACAACTATGATCCCATTCCCATGATTCAATTTCATTTACTGCCTGGTCCTCCCTGCCGTCATACTCTGAACAAAGGAAGTTTGAGTCTCCCACTCCCCTCCTTTCCCCTATTCAATTCTTTCCCTCCTCACCTCCCCCCCCCAATTCAGTGATTCAATCTGTAGATTGCTTCACACCTTTCGATTATCCCTCGTGCTCCTGGTCAAGGAAACATCATTGCCCTGACTAGGGGCAGGTCTCCCTCTGTCGACGCCAACACACATATTCCAGAGGATAGACCTAGAGGTCCCTGTACCTTGGTTTCATTTACATCATTTATGAGTTCCTTGGACCACTTGAGAGGAGTCCTTAATGCCTCTTGGGATGGTTGTTTCTCACGTGCTCAACCTCAACTCCATCATCACACCGTTGAGATTCGTACAGGGTTTGTTCCGTACAATACTTGGTCGAAGACCCCGGATGCCACCTAACTTTAGCACATCGGTGAGTCCACTTGAGGGACCTAAACAGGTTATGTCTCTTGTGATTTGCGGGTTGCGTTGGAGACAATGTTTAGAAGCCCCAATAGTGCTTCGATGTATCTTTATGATTGATGCAGCATACTTGTACTGCAGATACTCTGACTCTCAATCAGCAAGTCCATACAGCTATGTACTAGACCCAACCGACCGTCAGTCATGAAGATATAGCATTCCATGAGAATGCCATGGGTCCAATGTACCAGATCAGTGTTGTATTCAGCCTCACATAGAGGCAACCAACATTGTAACATCAGCTGTATATGATCGGCTCTTGTATTTTAGAGCATCGATCAAATGATTCTTTTGACATTGTCACAAGCATGGGAATGCCCTCCTTGTCCATATATATGTCACACATTTATTGTATCTCACCCATTGATGGGAACCAAATTAATACAAAAACCAAAAGCCACCATGCCCCAGCCCCGGAAGCACCACCTCTCTACAGTGGATCTTATGATGTCCGTCGGCCATACATTGAGCTCCTACCCTCACACATCAAGGGGCAATCTGTTAACCCAAAAATCCCCCACATAGCTCTCTATGGCCTACACCACCCAAGTAAACCATCTCACAACACTCATTCCACTCCATAAGACCTTCCATTTGAACCCCACACCTCCAAAAGAGCCCAAGGATGAAGAAAAGGGCTAAAAAACCCAAAAAGGAGCCCAAAATAGCCTCCTAGGAGCTAAAGCCCTCAAAAAGGGGCTAAAACCCTAAAAGGGGCTAAAGTTAGGGTGAAAGGGGCTAAAGGCCCAAAAAATGGGCTAAATCCCTGACTAAGGGCTTAAAACCCTAAAATCCCTTGGAAAAACTATAAAAGGAGGGTGCGGGGTCACTCTCAAAACACTCCTCCCTTACCTATTGTTATGCTTCCCGTTGATGCTTTGAGACCTTTGCCTCTCAAACCACCCACATTCCCTCTCCTCCGCATCCATTCCCACTTGAGGCATTGCTCCCCCAACCAAGAGAGAGAGGCTTCCAGGAGCTAGGGCATGGTGGCCCATTTCCACCCAATAGAGGTATAATGTTTCTTTACATGTTTGTTTAGTTATTTTTTTTTCTTTCTAACCTTGTTTTCTAGTTGCAGGTTTTATTATTGACATTGTTTTGTAGGTTTTTCATGATAGCTTAGGTTTGTTTGCAGGGTTTAAGGAGGCAGAACCCTAACCCATTTTCTATAGAGGGGTTCACAAGGGTTTCATCTCCCTCTTTATTTTCTATTATTAGCTCATAGTTCAGTCTAGTTTTATTTTTCTGTCACTAGATTAGCTTAGTTTATTTTACTGTTCTATTTATGCTATTTTCCATTTCGTTTTTTCCTGTTTTCAAAGAGTAGGAACCTACCCTTGTGCCCTATAGGCACAAGGTAGCCATTCTTGCTCCTGCAGTGAGGAGAAATCCTCACTACAATCCCCTCAAGTGCATTTTTGTGTCCTAGCAGGCCGTCTACTCGGATTTTTCATATCCCACAAAGGGATAACGGCAGATCCCCTCGGAGTTCAGGCTATCCTCAATCTTCCTTCCCCAAAAGATCGACACCAACTATAGAGCCTTCAAGGCAAGGCCAACTTCGTTCGCTACTTTGTTCTTGAGTACACAACAAAATCTTACGGATTCATTCATCTGCTCCACACAAAAATCCCCTTTGTTTTGATCAGCAAGCACAAGAATTGTTTGATGCACTCAAACAAGCCCTGGCTTCTGCACCATTACTCTCAACACCAGATTTCAACTGAGACTTCATTCTCTATGTGTCGGCCTCAGACAATGCCATTACTAGAGTCTTGGTCCAAGAAGATGATGCTCACCATGAGCACATGATTTACTACATCAGTGAGAAGCTAACAAGACCCCCACTACGATATTCGCCCGAGGAGAAATTATCCCTCGTTGTCGTCTTCTCAACTCAGAAGTTGCAACACTACATCATCGCAAACCATACACACATAGTGGCTGATTCAAACCCAATGTGGTACCTCTTAAGCCACCGCCTTCTACAAGGTAGAGCAGCTAAGTGGGTAGTCGTCCTCCAAGAATTTGACTTAGAGTTCATTTCCCCAAAAAGCACAAAGGCACTAGCACTGACCACCCTCATGATTAATCTTCCCCCATTAACTGCATCATCACCCCCCAAGGATGATCTCCCTGATGATTCCCTATTCATCATATCCATGGATGACCCATGGTTTGGGGACATCCTTCTTTATTTACGAACACAGAAGTTCACAACGCACTTAAACCGTGAGGATAGGTGACGCATCCGACATCAAGCCATTCGCCACTTGCTGATTGGAGATGTTTTGTATCGTCGAGGAATTGATACTATCCTACGTCATTGCCTCACCCATGACGAGTCCAAAAAAATCCTTAATGAATGTCATAGTGGAGCTTGTGGTGGCCACCTTTCAGGTTTGGAAACCACCCAGAAGATTTTACGTGTCAGCTACTTCTAGCCCTCCATCTTTGCTGATTGCATCGAGGTAGTCAAGCATTGTCGTAGCTGTCAACTCTTTGCCCCAAAAGCAAGAACCCCTCCAGCACCATTACACCATGTAGTCACAGTCGGGCCCTTCTGCAAATGGGTAATCGACTTCATGACAATCAACCCCGTCTCGACCAACGGTCATAAATATATCATTAAGGCAGTCGATTGCTTCACTAAGTGGGTTGAGGCCATGCCCACATTTGATTACAAAGCTAAGACCATAGGATGCTTCTTCTTTAACCACTTTATTTCATGATTTGGTGTTCCTAAACAATTAGTCTCAGATCATGGAGCACACTTTCAAGATGCCGTATGGGATGAACTGTCAACCATGTTGAAATTTGAACACCAGTACTCATCGTCCTACTATCCCCAAGGCAACGACCAAGTTGAAGCAGTCAACAAAATCATCAAAACAATGCTCCAAAGGATGGTAGGAAACCATAAAACCAACTGGCATCACATGCTATTTATTTCCCTATGGGCTTATGGCACATCCACAAAAACCACAACCGATTTCACTCCTTTCTGCCTAGTACATGGTGTTGAATCAGTACTCCCTATAGAGTGCCAAATCCCATCCCTCCACCTCGCAGTAGAACTTATCCCTGACACTTCACCTTTATAAGAATGACTCCTCCAACTCGAGAAAACCATGGAAGACCATTGAGCTTCCCTCCAAGCCATTGAAACAACCAAAACACGGTCAAAGGTCCACTATGACTCCCATGTCCACCCTCGCACCTTCAACGAAGGTGATATGGTTCTAGTCTATGACCAACCCAACTATAAGTTGGGAAAAGGCAAGTTCAATTCAATGTGGTATGGCCCATATGTCATCCACCATTTCCTCGAAAAAGAGACATACACCCTTATTGACTCTAATGGACAACTCTTGGAGAACCCCCGCAATGGGCTCTACCTTAAGATATTTTATGCTTAACATCACCAATGAGTCGCATCATTTTATTTTCTTGTTTTTCAACATTTTTACCACAAATTAGGGGCAACACCATTAGTTTCTACTCCAAAGTCACCGGAAAATAGTTCGAGACACCTCTCACACCTCCGAACTCAAATTTATATCTCCTTATGAGACCATCATCTCATGTTTAACAAATAAATTTCAGGACCATTTTCGGGAAGCTACCTCGATTTACGAGCCACAGCATGGCGATGCAAGTGTTTGTGGACCTGTACTTGTATCACTCTTCCCTACCGCTACTCATGAAAGTTTTAGGGACACCTCCTGTTAAGGGTTACCATTTTTATTCTTATTTTTTATTTTAACACACAATTGTCTACTCCGTCTACCGCACCTCACGCAGACATCTGGACCATTGTCCACAAAACTGATCATTTTCTTAGCATGTATTTGCCATATAAATGCCCTCAGACTTGCACTCACATCGCATGTAGTCAATTCCGTCCACCACAACTCACACACAGCTCTCCTGGCCTCTGTCCGAGAGCCACCTTGGTTTGCATGCCTCTGCCACACCGAATCGCGAGCCTCTGCCGCAATCTATATCGCACATGTATTGGTATGTTTGAGAGAATTCTGCTCCATCCATACTATGTGGACGACCTTTGGACCACTGTCCACTGTCCCAACATGGGGCACTACCTGTGCCACCGCAATCGGCTGACCGTACTGGAGTTTCGTTTAAGCTCTTTTCTGACCCCTAAAAACAATGAAAAGATAGTCGAGTGCAGCTGCTTCCTTTCCCGCTCGCTAAAGTATAAGAAAGGGCATATACATCATCTCGTTTACCTTCTTTTGCAGACTATGTAGACCATCAAATGAAAAGGACCACCTTGGCATATTCAAGCCAAGACCGTTCCCCTCTGCATACTTTTATGCTTTCTTGGGCAGAGGAGCCGCACTTTACGAAAAATCTCACCATGGGTTGTCGTTAAGCTCTTTTCCATCCTTCTCATCAAGAAAATATTGCCAAGCAAACTTGGTTTCATTCATGCTCGTAAAAGTATCTGAATGACCATCAAGTCAGTATAGGTTTAACCTTGTCCGGCCTGATTGGACTACCAACGGTAAAGAAGTCTCTCATCCCCCAAAGGATGGACGAGCTCTCCTATGTAAAATTTTATCCTTTTTTGGGCACAGGAGACTACCAATGAAAAATATCCCCCACTGGAGTCTTCTTCATGCTTTCAGACTCTCTAAAATTGAAAGCACCATCGAGCATTTACCTTCTCGGGCTCGCCAAAAATCCACGAGATCGTACCACAACGGTGTCTCTAGACACCACCCCACAAAAAAAAATTTGGCAGCATTCCCCCTTTATATCGCCTTTGTTCAGAGTACTTTGTAATGTGTCTTCCTTGGACTCCATTAATATCAAAAGTGTCCACCTCCCCCAAGTATTTCCCATCTGCAGTGGCATTCCTGGTATTACAACTATGATCCCATTCCCATGAGTCAGTTTCATTTGCTTCTTGGTCCTCCCTATTGTAATACTATGAACAAAGGAAGTTTGAGTCTACCATACTCCCCCTTCCCCTGTTCAGTTCTTTCCCTCCCCCTCCCCCCCCCATTCAGTGGTTCAGCCCGTAGATTGTCTCACATTTTTTGGTTATCTCCCTCGCACCTCTAGTCAAGTAAACACCATTGCCTTGACCTGGGGCAGGTCTCCCTTTGTCAACGACAACACACATATTCCAGAGGATAGACCCAAAGGTCCATGTACCTTGGTTTCATTAACATCATCGATGAGTTCCTTGGACCACTTGAATGGAGTCCTTAGCGCCTCTTGGGATGGTTGTTTCTCACGTGCTCACTTCAACTACATCATCGCACCGTTGAGATTTGTACGGGGTTTGGTCCGTGCAGTATTTGTTCGAAGACCCTAGATGTCACCTAACTCTAGAAAATTGATGAGTCTACTTGAGGGACCTAAACAGGTTACGTCCCTTGTGATTTCCGAGTTGCATTGGAGATAGTGTTCAGAAGCCCCAACAGTGCTTCTAGATAGATTTATGATTGATGCAGCATACTTGTACCACAGAGGCTCTGACTCTCAATCAGCGAGTCCATACAACTATGTACCATTCTAGATCTAGGAGTCCGTCAGCTGTGAATATATAGAATTCCATGAGAATGCCATGGGTCCAATGTACCAGTTCTTCAAATCAGTATTGTATTCAGCCTCACATTGAGGCAACCATTATTGTATCATCATTTGTATATGATCTGCTCTTGTATTTTTGAGCATAGATCAAATTATTCTTTTGACATTGTCACGAGCATGGGAATGCTCACCTCATCCATATACATGTCACACATTATTTGTATCTCACCCATTGATGGGAACCATATTAATACAAAAACCAAAAGCCACCATGCCCCAGCCCCAGAAGGACCACCTCTACACATCAAATCTTATGATGTCCATCGGCCATACGATGAGCTCCTACCCTCACACATTAGGGGGCAATCTGTTAACCCAAAAAATCCTTCACTCGGCTCTACATGGCCTACACCACCCAAGGACACCCATGATCAACCCTCGTATCACTCCATTAGACCCCCACACCCCCAAAAAAAGGCTTAAGAATGAAGAAAAGGGCTTAAAACCCCCAAAAAGAAGCCTAAATAACTCTCCTAAGGGATAAAGCCTCCAAAAAGGGGCTAAAACCCCTCAAAGGAGCCTAAAACCCTAAAAAGAGCTAAAGTTAGGGAAAAAGGGGCTAAAGCCTTGACCAAGGGCTTAATACCCTAAAAGTCCCCAAGAAAGCTATAAAAGGAGGGGTGGGGGTCACTCTCAAACAACACCTCTCTTGCATACTATTATGCTTCCCGTGGATACCTTGGGATTGTTTGCCTCTCAAGCCACCCAAATCCCCCTCTCTTCCACTCATCTTCCCCATTGAGCCATAGCTCCTCCATTGCTGAGTGAGATAGGGAGGTGCTTCTTCCAGCCAGGGCATGGTGGCCCATTTCACCAAAGGAGAGGTATAATCTAGTTTTGTTTATGTGTTTTCTTTGTTAGTTTAGTTGTTTTCTGACCATTATTTGTTTGCAGGTTTGATCTCTAACATGTTTTTGCAGGTTTATTATTTCTAATAGTTATTTGTAGGTTCTTAGAGCGAAGCCCTAACATTGTTTGTAGAGGGGCTCATGGTCATTTCTTGTCCATTTGCTTTCCTTTATGTTCTTCTTTTCTTTTATGCATTTTCTACACGCAGGAGCTTACCCTCTCGTCCTATAGACAGAAGGGAGCCATTCCTGCCCCTATAGCAAGGAGAAATCCCTGCTACAAGAAGAAGATTCTTTCAATTATAGTTACATATGTTCTTTTATGCCCCTTCAACTACACTCACACCTTCCCCACAACCACACCTTTGGTTAAAAATATGTCAACCTTACTGCACTACCTTTGCTAAGGTTATAAATTTTTCACTGAGATGTCCCTTGCCAAGTATGGGATGGTTTTTTTTGTTTTGTTTTTTTTTTTTATGTTTTTTTATGGTATGTTTCAAATATCATTCATCAATATGCTTGCATAATTATTTCACACATATATGGTTATATTTATATTTAGCATGCAGAAGATGAATATTATAATCATCAAAAGATAAGGATCCCCGTATATCTATTATAATATTCATTCATAAACTTATTTAAGACTATAATAACATTACAAAATACAATAAACAAGTTATTTCTAACTCGTGGGAATAGATTATAGTTGCAAAACTTCTTTATGGTTGTATTTTCCACTTTATATTAACTACAAAATCATGAACAACTACAAATCATGGATTGCTATGGAATCAAGAACAACTCTATAATGGAAGCTACAATATATAATGGCCATAAAATCACGGATGTAGAACAAGGTTACGAGATGAGGTGTATGCAGAATCGAGGCTACTAAATGAGACGATTACATAATTGTGGATACATAATAAGGTAGATGTAAAATATCGGCTACAGAATGAGGTGAATGCTGAATGAGGTGGCTACAGAATAGTGGTTATGGAATGAGGCAGATTCAAAATCATTGTTACGGAATGCAGCTACTACAAAATCATGGTTGTGGAATGATGCGCCTATATAATGGATTTAAAATTTGAAATCTCTTCAAAATTTTGCAATAAGCTTCTATCTTTCCTTGACAATGAAGTGCGAATGAGGAATCTGGATGATCCCTCCTCCAAATCGACTAGGGTAGATAGTTTCACTATAGAAATCAAATCCCTCTCTCTTAGGGTTTCATCCAAGAGAAATCCAAAGCTCAAGGACTCTCATATTTTAAAATGAAATGGAGAAGAACCAATGAGAGAGTGGGCTCTCTCTCCCTTTTATAACTCTTTTTATCCCTTGTGACTCTTCAACTTTCCTTTCTCTCCCTTTTCTCACTTTTTAATTTAAAAATGAATTTTTAGTGAGAAAGTAGTTCTTATTCTCATGTTGACCATCTTTTGGCCCCATTTTACCCTTTGTGCCACTTTTAACTTAAGTGACCTTAATAAAGTCACTTTAGGTGATAATTATTAAATGTCACTTTATAAAATTCCTTTCAGCCTAGGTGACATTAAATAATTAATTTATCCCCTGTTCTATCAACTATCAAACAGGGATTGAATAGGCTAATAAGTCGCTATCATGGTGGTCATGCGGAAGGGGACATGAGCATCCTCCCTCCCTAAAATTTCTTGTCCTCAAGAAACTCCAAGTTGGGGTATTGCATGATCTTCTCTCTCTCCCAGGTAGCATCCTCCACTTGTATGTGCCTCCATCTCACCAAGTACTCTCAGATTACCCTATTCCCCGGTCTCCTTTCATGAACATTTAATATTTCCTCTGGATCTAGTATCAACTACCCCTCCTCATCCAGTGTGTAATGAACAAAATATATAATAAATAAACATTAATAAATATTAATAATATTGATAAATTAATTAAATAATTAAATGAAAAGCTAAATGAAAAGGAACCTTATGAAAGATGGTGTTTTATCAGGAAGGAAACCCTTGCATGGGTATTTATACAAGTATCCTTTCTCATTCTAAATCATCTCTTATCTTATCAATCGTATATTTTATTATTTATGGAGTATTGTAATATGGTTTATCTACGTTGATTATTTTTGTAAGAAACAATGTTTCTTCGTTTCATTGGTATTAGAGCAAGACTAATCCAACCTTTGCCCATAATTCTCAAACCTTGCCTAAATTTGTTGTTGGCCAAACCAATTCTATCAGAGGTTCTCTGAAATTTTAGGTCCTTAACCGACAGTAGGCCTTTTCCAACTAAAATATTTAGAAGTTCTAGTTCATAATTATATTGAAGAAAAGTATGCTACAAGGAAATCTAAAGAACAATCCACAGAATTTCTAAAGAAGTTGGAACCATTTACACTTATCAAGGCATAGCCACTATGGTACTTGTGTCAAATAACCAGTAACTCATTACCATGTATTGAAACAGTATATACAACTGCTTAATGAATGAAGCATAGAATAAGTTATCATAATTATGCAGAGAGATTCCTTCTACAATTATAGCATGAGGGTGTGAGGGGTGGTGTAGAAGATGCTGAAAAATTGAACCGTAATATAGGTCTACCAATCCTAGAAAATTTGAAAACTCTAGAAATTGTCATACACCAACCAACATCAATATCTGCGGAAATATTTTCCATACTCAACCATTATAACTGTTGTGCCATACAAAGCAATTGCTAATAGTAACCATAAATGTCGGTGGTTCATGATTTTCCACATATCGAATAAAACTTGAATAAGTGTCATGGATAATATAAAGGTAAAACAATTCCCTATAAAAAGCTCCCTTTCACATCGGGTTTCAACTATCTTGGTTATTATATTAAACCTCTTGGATATAGAACGAAGGACTGGGATTGGCTGATAAAAAAGTTTGAGAAAAAAATCAGTCTCTGGACTCATAAGTTGCTTTCTTTGGGAGGTAGATTGATATTGGTGCAGTCTGTTCTCTCTAGCATACCTGTTTACTGGATGGGCCTTGCACCTATCCCGGCCTCTATTCTGCAGAAACTGAGAATTATTACTTTTGCCTATTTGTGGGGCTCCACAGACTCTTCACGCCGTTATCACCTTGCATGCTGGTCTGATTTCTCATGGCCAAAAAAATATGATGGGTGGGGGATCAAGAATTTATACTGGTTTAGTATTTCATTACGACTCAAAAAAAATTTGGGGGTTCTCTTTAGTGACAGTCTCTGGCACTGTGTCCTTATTGCCAAGTACTTGAAGAGGGTTTCTGTGGTTGAATGGCTTCGTAACAAAAATTTCAGTACATGTGGTGTGTCAGTTTTCTGGAGGGGATTTATACAGACTATACCTTGGCTTGGACGATATCTAGCTTGGCAGGTAGGAAATGGAAGAGATATACAGGTTGGTGTTGATCCTCTTGTTGGAAACTCTCACTCTTTCCTTCTCCCTGTTGGATTGAGAACATATTTGGAAGATTTGGATATTATATCTCTTGCTCAGGCTCGTAATTCCTTGCCAGATGCACAAGGCTATTGGTACACTGCTGATGAATTACTATTAGATGGGGAATGGAAAATTGCCTGGAATTTATATACTCGGGCACTAGATCTTAATGGTATTCGGCTTACAGAGGCTTCTGATTCTTTGATGTGGGATTACAATAAAAAGGATGGTCGAGTATCGGCCAGCAGTGCATGACTGTCTTGTGAATTTCTATAGGCCTGTATGGGGGAAAAGTGTTTCTTTATCTTTCTGGAATAGTTCCCTGCCACGAAAAATTGGATGTTTTACTTGCTTGGTGCAGAAAAACCGGATTCTTACATGGGACAATCTCCAAAAAATGGGAAAGCTAGGTCCTGGCATTTGCATTTTATGTCTTAAAGATGAGGAGTCAGTCCTCCATCTCTTCTCTCGCTGCCCGATATGGAATAGTATTAGAGAATTAATTTGTGATCTTCTTCAGATTTATATTCCACCCGCAACAAATTCCATTGCTGAGTTCTTGGATTATTGGACTGCAAAATACCCTAGTGGCTCTGCTATTAGATATATTCCACATCATTTATATTGGGTTATCTGGAAATCTCGTAATAAGGCCATTTTCGAGGAAAAAAGAATGACTGTTCTGGGTATATATCATCAGTTTCTATATGCTGCACAATTATCTTCCTCGCGACCTATTATGAAGGACAGTAGAAGAAAAAAGCATAGACAGATTGGTCAGGCCCCTTGTATGATTTTTCCATGCGGCTTTTTTGATGGTGCTTCTACTTCTACTGCTGCAGGTGTTGGTCATAGTCTGTTTCTCAAGGAGAATCACCATCTGGATTTTGCACTGGGGATAGGATGTGGCTCCAATACAAAGGCAGAACTTTTGGGTCTATGGGCCCTCCTGCAATCCTCCCAAATGATGAGTATTCCACTGGTCCAAATATATGGTGATTCATAAGTCATCATTAACTGGGCCAAAGGAGTCATTGCTCTCACCCCACCAGACCTCTCTCACTGGTGTCGGGAAACACAAAATCTTATCACAAGATTCCATGATCTTGATTTTAGTCACATCTATCGTGAACACAACCGGAATGCAGACAGTCTATCAAAAACAGCTCTCTCTCATGAACCAGGTTATGGCTGTTTTCAGAATTTATTGATGACCAATTGGTCAATAGTGACACTTTTCAGCTTTTTTGAGTTATGGATACATAAAGGAGCTATTATCCCTCTTTTGTTCTTGTTATAGCTCCATATGAGAAGCTTTTTTGATCCGCAGATCTGTCCCTATTGGTTCACGATAGATTGGGCTGACTGCACTAGATCACTTATGATGAGATAAATTTCTGATGGGAACACTTTCTATTGTTCGCCACTCCCCCTGGCAGCGACTAGATGGTCTTTCTCCTTCGAACAGTCTTTTTTAACTGTATCCTTTCTGTGATGTAACCCTTTTTGGGCGGGTATTATTACAATGCCCTTTGATTCTTTTAATAAGAATATCAAGGTCATGCTTTTTTCCTCCTGAAAAAAAAAAGGTAAAACAAAGAGTCAACAAAATTTATTTTGGTGTCAAACGGCGTAGTAAAGAAGCACAACCAAAGTCACGCCATATCATTGTTAAGCTATTTAGATCATGTAAAATTTATGACCATATAATTAGTGAATCATACAAGGTGTGATATGGAAGGGTATAAGTATACGACCTTGAGTTATAAAAGGCTGTGTAAGGTTTCTCTTAAAGTACATAGAAGTGGAAGAAGTTAATATAAGGGGATAAATTAAGGTACATTTAGTGGAATCTTTTTTGTTGAATGGTATTAAAGGAAATCTATTACGTTTAATGGTTATAAAAAATATTATAGAAGAGAGCTATATTATAATAAATTCCAAAAGAAATTCCAAAAGATACTTGAAGTGAAAAATCCAAAAAAAAAGTTTATAAAGACATCGATTAAGGTTAGCAAATGGAGTCTTATGGAGAAAAACAAGGAATATTTCAAAGTAGTTTAAAAACTTATGTTTCGGTGTTATTCCAAATAAAAGGAACAATTAGAGGGGAATACATTATGATTTCTATTGCTCCTAGCAAATACAATGATTATATTAGTAATGAATTTGCTAACGAGTCAGCGATTCCGGAATTAAATATAGGTGAAAGGTTAGACTTTTGGAATAACAAAGAATATGCAATAAGCAATTTACAATTTAACATTGGAGATTATACAGGCGTCTCACAACTTATAGTTAGATCCTTGTAGAGTAGTGACAATGAACTAATTTTGGGATTACCGTGGCTAGAAACATTGGGGACCTTAATCTTAAATGTTGAAAGACGTTTATGATATTTCCCTACAAAAATAACAAAATCACATTACAGTACATTAACATGAAGTCAGAATCAGAATTCGTGTCATCTAAAGACTTCAGATAAATATCAAAGGTGATGTCGCAGGGAATGACAAATGAATACATATGACATAGAAGGATTTTGACAAGGTTATTGTAGGTAAATAAGAAGAGATCTCTTGTCTAAGAGATCATAATCAGAAATTACTTATGTAAATCAAGAAGGAAAAGGATAAAGTTCAATGCAATCAAAAGTTAGAAGAGGAGAATCAAGATATTCAAAAAGAATTTTCAGGAAAGGATGAAGAAAATGATTCTTTAAAAAGAGTGAATCAAGAATTAGAAGAGCAGAGTAAGAATTTAAGAGAGGATGAAAACTCACAAGAATAAAAGTTCAAAAAGATTCAATATGATAACAAGCTATTAGAGAATAAATTAGAGGAAACCTTGAAGGAAGCATCCAGACTCTCAGTAAAACAAATTCAAGTTAGGGAAAATAATTCAATATACTAAAAAAACAAACAACAAAAACTCCTTATCGACACCCAAATTATAAAAATCATTTGGATCAACGACATGGTCAAAATGAACATAAACAGAGGAGTTATGATTTCATAAAAGAAAAAAGAAAAAATCAACAAACTAAGAAGAGAACAAGAAGTTCTATTCAACAAAGAGATCTACAAATAATTCAAATGAAGATATATCTCAGATGGACCACATCACACTTGATGTGACATTTTTTCTTAGGAATTCGTAACTCATATCATTGTGCTTAGTCAAGTGTTAGAGTTACTAGGAACAAAATATCGAGGGATGACATTACAAGCAAGAATCCAGACATAACCCTTGTTTCAATAAATATTTGAGGACAAAGCTTCCCTTAAGGAGAAGGCAATGTAATGAAAAAAAATATAATAAATAAGCATTAATAAATATTAATAATATTGATAAATTAATTAAATAATTTAATAAAAAGCTAAATGAAGAGGCACCTTATGAAAGGTGCTGTTTTATCATGAAGGAAACCCTTCCATGGGTATTTATATAAGTATCATTTCTCATTCTAAATCATCTCTTATCTTATCAATCCTATATTTTATTATTTATGGAATATTGTAATATGGCTTATCTACGCTGGTTATTTTTGTAAGAAACAAAGTTTCTTCGTTTCATTGGTATCAAAGCAAGCCTAATCCGACCTTTGGCCATAATTATCAAACCTTGTCTAAATTTGTTGTTGACCACACCAATTACATCAGAGGTTCTCTGAAATTTCAAGTCCTTAACCGACAATAGGCCTTTTGTCAACTAAAAGGTTTAGAAGTTCTAGTTCATAATTATATTGATTAAAAGTATACTAAAAGGAAATATAAAGAACAATCCATAGAATTTATGAAGAAGTTGGAACCATTTACACTTATCAAGTCATAGCCACCATGGTACTCGTGTCAAATAACCAGTAACTCATTACCATGTATTGAAACAATGTAGACAACTCCTTAATGAATGAAGCACATAATAAGTCATCATAATTATGCAAAGAGTTTCCTTCTACAATTATAGCGTGAGGGTGTGAGGGGCGGTGCATAAGATGCTGAAAAATTGAACCGTAATATAGGTATGCCAATCCTAGAAAATTTGAAAACTCTAGAAATTGTCATACACCAACCAACATCAATATCTGCAGAAAGATTTTCCATACTCGACCATTATAACTGTCCTGCCATACACAACAATTGCTGATAGTAAACATAAATGTCGGTGTTTCATGATTTTCCACATGTCGAATAAAACTTGAATGAGTGTCATGGATGATATAAAGGTAAAACAAAGCCTCCCTTACTCAAATTCGGGAACATGTAAATGGTAAGTGCAGTCAACAAAATTTATTTTGGTGTCAAACAGTTTAGTAAAGAGGCACAACCAAAGTCACACCATATCATGGTTAAGCTATTTAGATCACGTAAAATTTGTGACCATATAATTCGTGAATCATACAAGGTGTGATATGGAATGGTATAAGTATACGACCTTAAGTTATAAAAGGCTCTGTAAGGTTTCTCTTAAAGTACATATAAGTGGAAGAAGTTAATATAAAGGGATAAATTAAGGTACCTTTAGTTGAATCTTTTTTGTTCAATGGTATTAAAGGAAAGCTATTACGTTTAATGGTTATAAAAAGGATTATAGAAGAGAGCTATATTATAAGAAAGTCCAAAAGATAATTGAAGTGAAAAATCCAAAAAAAAAAGTTTATAAAGACATCAATTAAGGTTAGCAAATAGAGTTTTATGGAGAAAAACAAGGAAGATTTCAAAGCACTTTAAAAACTTATGTTTCAGTGTTATTCCAAATAAAAGGAACAATTAGAGGGAAATACATTATGATTTCTATTGCTCCCATCGAATGCAATGCTTATATTAGTGATGAATTTGCTAACGAGTTAGCGATTCTGGAATTAAGTATAGGTGAAAGGTTAGACTTTTGGAATAACAAAGAATATGCAATAAGCAATTTACAATTTAGCATTGGAGATTATACGAGCATCTCACAATTTATAGTTAGATCCTTGTGGAGTAGTGACTATGAACTAATTTTGGGATTACCGTGTCTAGAAACATTGGGGACTTTAATCTTAAATGTTGAAAGAAGTTGATGATATTTCCCTAAAAAATAACAAAATCACATTACAGTACATTAACATGAAGTCAGAATCAAAATTCGTGTCATCTAAAGACTTCAGATAAATATCAAAGGTGATGTCGCAGGGAATGACAAATCAATACATATGACAAAGAAGGATTTTGCCAAGGTTATTGTAGGTAAAGAAGAAGAGATATCTTGTCTAAAAGATCATAATCAGAAATTAATTCTGTAAATCAAGAAGGAAAAGGATAAATTTCAATGTAATCAAAAGTTAGAAAAGGAGAATCAAGATATTCAAAAAGAATTTTCAGGAAATGATGAAGAAAATGATTCTTTAAAAAAGGTTAATCAATAATTGCTAGAGCAGAGTAAGAAGTTAAGAGAGGATGAATAGTCGCAAGAAGAAAAGTTCAAAAAGATTCAATATGATAACAAGCTATTAGAGAATAAATCAGAGGAAACCTCGAAGGAAGCATCCAGACTCTCAGTAAAACAAATTCAAGTTAGGGAAAAGAATTCAATATGGTAAAAATACAAACAACAAAAAATCCTTATCGACACCCAAATTATAAAAATCATTTTGACCAACGACATGGCCAAAATAAACATAAATAGAGGAGTTGTGATTTCATAAAAGAAACAACAAAAAATCAACAAACTAAGAAGAGAACAAGAAGTTCTATCCAACAAAAAGATCAACAAATAATTATAATGAAGATAGATCTCGGGTGGACCACATCACACTTGATGCGACATTTTTTCTTAGGAATTCATAACTCATATCATTGTGTTTAGTCAAGTGTCATATTTACTAGGCACAAAAGATCGAGGGATGACATTACAAGCAAGAACCCAGACATAACCCTTCTCTTCAATAAATATTTGAGGACAAAGCTTCCCTTAAGGGGAAGGCAATCTAATGAAAAATATATATAATAAATAAGCATTAATAAATATTAATAATATTGATAAAATCATTAAATAAAATGAAAACCTAAATGAAGAGGTACCTTATGAAATGTGGAGTCTCATCACCAAGGAAACCCTTGCATGGGTATTTATATAAGTATCCTTTATCATTGTAAATAATCCCTTATCTTATCTATCATATATTTTATTATTTATGGAGTATTGTAATCTAGTTTATCTACATTGGCTATTTTTGTAAGAAACAAAGTTTCTTCGTTTCATAGTGGAGGTAGTTCTATCGAAGTTTCAACTTGTTGTCCCAATACCCTTTTTGGTTACGACACACAGAATACATTGTGAATATTGTTTCCTTCAAGAAGCTACAACTCATATGCCACCTTTCAAACCCGTCGAATAACTCTATATGGCCCATAGACATGAGGCTTCAAGTTTTCTACACCACTTTTCTTCAGTGAGGGTTGTCAATAAGGTTGTAGTCTCAATACCAAATCCCCCACCTTGTAGCTATGTTTTTTCTTGTGCCTGCCTGCATATACCTTATGTTGATTTTGAACCACTTTTTTTCCTTGATAACTTGAATGATATCCTTACTCTTTTGTATCCAAGCCTTCACCTTCAGTGCTCTACTATCCCAAAAATTCATGTTTGCAAATGATGTTACATCATAAGCATATAAATCTCTAAATGAATGCATGTCGATCGACATGTGGTAGGTGGTATTGTAACAATAATTACCCAAGGGAAACCACCTAATCCAAGCTATGTGTTGTCCTCATACATAATTTCAAAGGTACCCTCCAATCCATTTATTCACAATATTTGGATTGCCATCAGTCTGAGGATTGTATCTAGTGTTGGGTGTCAGTTCAGTACCCATTAATATGAAAATATCCTGCTGGAAATACCTTAGAAATATTCTATCTCTGTCACCGATAATGTTCTTTGGAAGCCCATGGAGTTGAAACACCTCCCTAAAATGTACCTTGTCCAACTGTGCTTCTATATAAGATGAGGAAACCGTGAACAAGTGCATGAATTTCTTCAATCAATCTACCACAACATAGATACAATATCAGCCCTTCACTCGAGGTAACCCTCTGAGGAAGTTCATAGAAACACTTTCCCACTTCTACTCTGGAATAGGAAATGGCTACATAAGACCTACTGGGTGGTTTTTTTTAGTCTTATTCTACTAACAGACCATACACTCCTTATGTGATGCAACACATTGTCCTTAAGACTCTTCCAAGAGAACCTTTCCTTGATCTAGCGGTATGTTTTGAAGTATCCCTAATGCCATATTGTAGGAGTGTCATGTGTGTCTTTTAAAATATTCTCTTCCAGTGTGGATTTTGGTATCAAATATTTCTTATAATTGTAGAATATGATATCATTGACTACTCTATACATTTCATCATGTATGATGTCATCAATGAACTCGCAAGCAACTTTGTTTTTGGAGTATTCCACCAGAAGGTGTGATTTCCAATCAGTCGAAATCTCCATCAAGGAACATGTAGCCGGATTTCGTGAGAGTGCATAAACAACTACATTCCTCTTTCCCTTCAAATTTTCTATGTAAAAATTATAATCCTGTATTCTATTGACCCACTTATGTTTCCTTTCATTCAGATATTTCTGCTTCAAAAATTATTTCAAGTTTTTGTGATATGTTCTCATCACAAATCTGCTTCCCACCAAGTATCGTTCAAACTTTTCCAATCAATGTATGTTGGTCAGTATCTCCTTGTCATATATAGAATAGAGCCTTTCTAGCTCCCTAATTTTCCGTGAATTTTCCTTCTCTCGAAATCTATTGGGTGCTTGTACTGCATCAATTCTGCCCCAATTATATCGACGTCTAAAGACTCACATTCCAACACAAAGGGACGGCTAAAGTCTGGTTGTGCCAAAACTGGGAAAGTACTCATCATTTCTTTGAGTCTATAAAATTCCCTATGAGATTCCTTTGTCCATATAAAATCCCACTTCTTTGTTAGATCCATGAAGGGTGTTTCTAATTGTGAAAACCCCTTCATGAACCACCTGTAATATTGATACAACTTAAAAAATCCCCATAACTTAGTAAGGGACTTCGTCGTGGGCCAATCTAAAATATCCTGGAGATTTTCCTGATGGACTTGTACACCCTATGCACTAATCATGTGGCTCAAGTACAAAATATATGTGATCACAAACTCATATTTGGAGGCCTTGGAATATAAGTACTTCTCCTCCATACTTCCTAGTACCTCATCTATATTCCTCATGTGCTCCTCCCATGTTAGACTATGGACGAGGAGATCATCAAAGAACTGATTCAAATTTCATGGGGCATATGGTCTAAATTTAGATGTATAAGTCATAAAATCATTAAATGGAGAGTCCACACTCTCCCATTCATCATAAAAGAATTAAATGGAGAGGCCACCCTCTCGTATCCATGGTATGGCTTCAAGCCACATTGTACCTCTCCCATCCATGGTATTTGGAAACCCATGGATTTATCCCATGGTATGGCCCTAAGTAACATTGTAGTAGTGTTATAAAAGGGATAGATTCCTTCTCAAAAAAACATTCAAGGATTTTTGACATCCAACCTTTCTCTTATTCTATTAAGTTATTTTTGAGTTATTGGTTATGAGTGTCTTTCTTAGTATAGTTTGAGAGGTGAGTATCAAAGAACCCTCTTTGAGCCTCACCCCTTCATGTGGCCTATTTAATATATGTTTCTCTATGGATCAATTGCTGGCAAATTTGCAGCTTTAATATCCTCCTCTTTTGTCATTCAATCCTCTCGGGTCTCATCCCCCAACATCTGGATCAATGGTATCAGATCATGTAACCACTCCATGTGAATGAGGGTTTGAGAATAGTTTGTATTCAAATATATGCATGAATTTACAACCCCCTTTTGACACTCTCAAATTCTATTTTTTGGTCCATATACTGGTTTCTATATTGCATCCAGAGATTTCATGATCTCTACAACAATCTATGTTTCTCTACAAACCCTTGAAAACCTACACTGATCAATATAAGGACAACCCACTTATGCAAAGTTTAGAGATATTTTTTTATGTCTACAAGATGTTTTAAGAGGTATTCCATATCTCATTTAAAGGTTTTTTGTCATCTAAAATGGGTCTTTCATTTTTTTCATTTGGCTTCTTGGTTAGTGAGATATGCTTGTTTGAAGCAGCACATGTTTGTACATAATGCAACCTCACGTGCATAAAATTTAAACAAGTACCATAGAATCCACATAACATCTCAAATTATCTACCATATCTCATTATAAAGGTATTTATGTCAGCTAAAATGGGTATTTCGAAGCTTTTCATTTGGATTTATGGTTTAAGAGATATCATCGATTGAAGCAACATATGTATGCAAAAACAGTGTGTGCATCCCCTAAGTTTCAACAAACATTTTATCATTACTTGAACCACCACAGAGAAAATATGTTATATGGATGGAAATGGGCCTTCAACGGAATTCAATTTCATCATCTGCATCAAAAGCTATGAATTGATTTGCAGTAGGACATCAATTCCACCAAAGATCATGAATTTTTCAATTTTTGGACTTTTATTAAATCCTATAGTAATAATGGTTGTGGGTTGACCACAAAAAAACCATGGTTAGGGGTCAACCATGTAAAACCCATGGTTATTGGTCAACTACAAAAAACCAACAATTTTGTATTGTAATCATGGATATGGGTCAACCACACAATACCAATGATTATGGTTATGGGTTATCAACAGAAAACCCATAGTTAGGGGTCAACCACAAAAAACCCACGGTTATGGGTTATCCACACAAAACCCACGGTTATGGGTCAACCACACAAAAACCATGGTTAGGGGTCAACCACACAAAACCCATGGTCATGGTCATGGTTATGGGTCAACCACATAAAACCCACAGTTATGGGTTAACCTCACAAAAACCTTCTCTTCATTGGTAATTGACACATTGTAATCATGGGTATATTTTTAGCATGAAATGTTGGGGACCATCATTTTCTAATGGGGGGATAATGATTGAAATTTCAGGGGGCTTATGGTTTAAATCTGGATGTATAAGTCATAAAATCATTAAATGGAGAAGCCACCTTCTCCAATTCATCAAAAAATCATCAAATGGAGAGGCCACCCTCTTCCATCCATGGTATTTGACAACCAATGGTTTTCTTCATGGTATGGATTCAAGGCACATTGTAACCCTCCCATCCATGGTATTTGACAACCCATGGTTTTTTCCCATGGTATGACTCCAAGGCACATTGTAATAATTTTATAAAAAGGCTCTAGGCCTTCTCAATAAAGCATTCAAGGATTTTTTGCATCCAACCTCTCTCTTATTATATTAAGTTATTTTTGAGCTATTGGTTTAGAGTGTCTTTCTTAGTATATTTTGAGAGGTGAGGCTCAAAGAACCCTCTTTGAGCCTCACCCCTCCATGTGGCCTATTTCATCTATGTTTATCTATGTTACTCTGTGGATAAATTGTTAACAATTTTGTAACTTTAATCTCCTCCTCTTTCGGGATTCAATCCTCTCGGGTGTCAGCCCCCAAGATTAATATCAAGAACATCAGTAGAAATTTTCTCAAATACTTCTGAAAGATATGGTTCATGCAGGACTGGAAGGTAGTTGGTGCATTGGTTTGCCCAAAGGCATAACCAAAAATTCATAGTGTCCATAATGGTATTTGAAGGTTGTCTTGTGCATGTTCTACTCACAAACCCTAATTTGGTGGTATCCTGACCGGGTATAATTATTTGAAAATTATTCTAGCACATATAACTCATATAAAAACTCATCGATCATGGGAATGAGATACCTACTCTTGATAGTATTTTTGTCCAATGCCTTATAACCGATGGACATATACATTGTCCCATCTTTCTTTTTGAACAACAAAACTGAATATGCAAATGGAATGGAGCTCTGTATGATATGTCTCACAACTAGCAGCTCATTAATTTCCTTTTTGGTCTCATCTTTGATTGCCTTCTATGTCTATAGGGGGTGGTGATAAAAGGTTTATCTCCCTCTTCTAACTCGATGGTATGCTCAAAATCTATATCTATTGGCCTCATTGGTGGAATATTCCCGAACAATTTGCCATGCTTCCCTAAAATGTCTTGTATGTCTATGTGATACTACTGGCCATCATGGGAGGTCTTCTGGGTGGTGATCAAGCACTCTTCTGCATATGCCACATGACCTTGTCTAAAAAGTGCCTCCATCATGTGGGATGATATAACTCTTTGGGATTCATTTGGCATGCCCTGAATAACTACCCTCATGTCATGGAGAGTGTTGAACCCCATCTCTAAGGTTCAGTAGTCCATCATAATGGTAGGGGTCCTAGGGTAATGAGCCATTGTACTCCCAAAACCAAGTTTTATCTCTACTAGATACACTATGTATAAGTCATCTATCATATTATAGTTCCCCATCATCAAGGTTAGTTGGGGAGCCTTTAATATATAGGGCATGATCTGCACATCTGCTACCGCTATGCCAAACCCCTCAAACTCTTGGGACTAGATTCCTCACCTAGATACTAAGGAAGATTCAATGAATTTGTGGGTAGCCCCACCATAGATCAAAATTATGACCCTATTCCCTCCAATGACTCCTCTGACACAAAAATTGTTAAATCTGGGAGTGGCCGATAAAGTAGTGATGTTCCCCTCTGAGGCTGTACTGGTGGTTGTTCTACCTATGACTGTTGTACCTATGAATGTGGTACATGTGGCTGATATACATGTGGTTGTTGCACTTGTGGCCGCTATACCTATTACAAGTCCTCATCCAATTCATGCCTTGACTCCTCATGCTCATCATTTTCTGATACCACCTCTATGTAGTGAACCTTTCCCTTTCCCATACATCAATGTCCCAGTCGCCATGGTTCTTTGCAACTAAAGCAAAAAAAAATTCTTAGCAGCTCATTCTGAGTTTCTTCATCCAACTTGTTCTTCCTAAAAACTTCCTTCTAAAATGGATTATTATCCTTTCGTTTCTGAGGCATGAAAGGTTTGGATGGGTACTTGTTCTTGGGTGCATGATCCTCCATATCCCAAGTGTGTGTGATAGCATCTTGTAGAGTACCAGGCTTGAAATCCTTGACCCAACCATGTAAAGGCCTAGTTAGTCTCTCTATAAATAACATGATAATCCTATCCTCTAAAATATCGGTCACAATAACCACTAACCTCTGGAATTATATGATATAGTCATATGGAGTCCTTGTCTTCTTGAGATGACTTAACTCTCTGAAATGTGCCTCTAGGTCCTTCTTGTCAAACCTTTTAATCAATATCTGAGTAAAATCCAGGCAGGATGGAATTCTTGCATGTCCTAAGATGACCAATCCATTGTACCACCACTCGTGTTCTTCTCACTCAAAATGTAGAGTGGCATACTTAATGGATTCTATTTCCATCATGGGGTTGAGATAGAAATATGTATCAATATTATGGACCCATTCTCTTTTCGTGCACTTGTTGGAATCATTAAATCCATGGTACCACCACTAGTGATATTCTTGACTCGTTCTTTGAATCCTTTGAACTTTCTAAGTACTTCCTTGGATTTGTTGGTCTTGAGAAATTATATACACATATTTCATGAGTGGTCATTAATAAACATTACATAGTAGTTGTGACCACCAATGAAGTAACACTCATGGGTCCTTACAAGTCAGGGTGGACTAGATCCAATATTACCTTGGATCTGCTTTCACTTTTTGGAAAGGAACCCTAGGTGTTCTTACCAAGTGCACATCCTCTACATATACCATCATGGTATACATGAAGTATTGGTAGACCTATCACCATGTTCCTTAATGTTGGGAAATATTGATAGTTTAGATGAGCTAGTCTTATGTTCCATATCTCATTAATGTTAGTGGAATCATGGACTAAAGCTTGAGCTACTAAGGCGCTCAAATAATACAAGCTCTCCTCCCTTACACCAATCACTTTTGTTCTGTTCATGCTAGAATTCTTATGTGTTATCAGATTAATCTACTCAATCGGAATCAAGCTAGATCTCCCTAGTCCAAGTGGATCTAGAACAAATCAAATACATAATACAATCTACTTTCCTAGATCAACCAAAAATGCACAGACACAGGTAGATCAATTACCTGATATTCGTAGATCTGAATTCTCTCTGTTGATCCGAGCTCCAGAATCTTCAGATCTACAGCTGTAAAACCCTATAAAGCATGTGGAAACAAGAAAACAACATATGCGTATCCAAACATATAATTGATCTAAGCTAACAGTTCAAGAAGAAAGCTATAAAAATTATCAACAACAACGTTTATGGAAATAGATATGTATTAATGTAATCAAGGAGATACATAGAATTACATAGGAGAAAACATTACAAACTAGCCTTAACACTACAATCTTCCATCCAACAATCCAAGCCAAAGAAAAGCCTCCAAAGCAAGATAGTAAGCCACCTAGAAATTCCACCAGCATAAGAGTACCATAGACCTTCTTCCCTTCCAAATGGAGAGAGGGTTTAATTTATAAGGCTAAAGGGATAAAATAGGTTGAGGATTAGGAGGAGGAGTCTAAGGGATCTTCCCTATAGGCTAGGAACCGAATGCTAGCTCACCTAGAAACTAGGGATAGACCTCCACCTCATCCATCTTCGAGAAGAGTCTCAAATATTCATTTTTTCCCTCAAAACACCACCGGAGCTCTTAGCAGGAAGGGAAAAAGCACCGTCGACGTTCCTAGCAGTGAGAGACAGAGCGTCGATGCACCTATAATGATAGGGAAAAACATCTTCGGCACTCCTAGCATGAATGGAAAAAGAACCGACCTTCCTAGAGAGGGAAAAAAAGGCAGGAAAAAGCTCAATCTCAATCAAATTTAGTAGAAATAAATTTGGGGATTAGGAAAAGGGTTGACACATGGATCAAGAGTGCAAGATTTTGGTGTAACAGAATTCCCCCCAAAGCATGAAGTTAGAGGAATGTGATAGGTGAATGCTTTGCAAAGTGAAGAAATCTAAGGCAATAATGTTGGTTGGAAGCTGCTGCAGTATCATTGACTCAAATCTCATATAACTCATAACATGGCTACCAACTAATACCATGCATATCCATGGTAGTAGAGACTGACTGAACACAATCATGGCTACTAGACATAAGCGTAGATCCATGATGAGATGATAACATAGCCACAACCAATACAAAAGTGGATCTGTTTAATATGAATCAAAACAAAACTCCATCGCAACCCGGGCGAGGATATCTGACAACCCAAGGTCTTTAAGCTGAACTCGCAATGATACGAATCTAACCATGTGATTACAATGTATTGATGTCAAACATGGTAGAAACCACTTGATTACCAATCAATGATGTAAATTGTTAACAAGTGTGAGGGAAATCACCATTTATGTCAATGATTCCCAAGGTATCTCAGTACATACCATCGAATGTGAATAAAGGACTTGGAGTCGAGCACTCGATGGCATATTTCAATCAAGAGTCAATGATGTAAACTCATGTTGAAAGTGAGGTAACCTGCCATTAAGGCATGCATTCCCAAGGTAATTTACTTGGTTTCTAAGTCTAATCCCTGGATAAGGAGTTGAAGTTGACAGGAATAGGCTCGTCGAAGGAGGGCCATGATGAATCCCCCATCATCGACATGAAACATGATCAAATATGTTTTGGAGTAAACTGGATAGTAGAGTGATGTATGAGACTGACTCAAAGATGACCAACCTGATAGAAGGTAAATTGACTACAGACAGTGAAAAAATGACCAACCTTCTCTTGAACATGGGAATGGCATGACTTAGCAGTATTGACATGAGAATGATACCAATCCACCAATGCAACTAACGGTGAGAGTATTCTTCTACAACTCAAAAAATTAAGAAGGCTCTAGGAATTTAGTAGGACTCAAAGACAAACGGATTACCCAAGTGTTGAAAAGCATACTCAAATGAGTGCCATGTTCAAGAGTGACTATGTACTGCCATAACAAAATACAAACTCTTTCCTTAATTTCCCCATCATGATTGATGAGTGCCTCTTTGCTTTTTAATGAGTTATAAAACATTAACAAACGCTCGATATAGATCATCCTTTGGATGATTCCAATCTCATATGTTTTATGAACCTGAGAAAGGAGGGGTTCATTCCCAAAAAAGGGTCCTTCATCGTTTGATTTTACGAGTCTGATGAAAGCAAACTCATTTTTATTTTCATGTTTAGAGAATTTGAAATGAATAAGAAGACTCCAAAAGTTCCTTTTTCATAAATAGGCCTAGTCAGTCCGAAAAATAGATAACCTACCACCGACTAGTTGACCGTTCTAGTTCTTTTACAAGCGCAAACGTAACAAGCTCACTTGGAAATATTTTGTGTTTTTAAGGAGACTGAAAAGAGCTTAAATATAACTCTGAAACGAGTTCTTTTTCCATAATCCAATTTCAATGAGTCTAAAAAATAGTAAAACTATACTTGATACCTCTTCACTGAGTTTTTAACGAGCATGCCTAAGCTATAAAAGGCACTCATAACCTTTTTCATGTTTGAACCAGGGCACGAAAAAGTGATAAAGTAATCTTAAACCAGTTTTCATATTTTAACCAGAGCATGAAAAATGAAAAGTAAACTCAACACCATCTTACTATTTTTAACGAGCTCGAAGATCAGTTGAAAGAAAGCTCAGGATATCTGCTTCATTTTTTAACAAGCTTCGAATATAATAAGAACTATGCTCAAAACATGGTTTCATTTTTATGCAAGCTTGAAACCAAAGGGTAAACTATGCTTAAGGAAACCTACTTCATTTTTTAACAAGATTTAAATAGAAAATGAACTATGCTCAAACGATTGTTTCATGGTTTAACGAGCTCGAAACCAAAATAAAGTATGCTCAAAATGGATTCCATCGACGGGTGATTTCCCAACATGATGTCTAGTGGTTGGTATTTTCCCCCAGTATAACTATCAAGTAACTTAACACTCATAAAGAGATAGGGTACATGCCCCCCAAGCTTCATTGAGTCTTGACACAATGGAAGAATTTGTTTCATTTTTTAACAAGCTTGACACGAAAAAGGAACTCGACTCAAGGTCAATTTTATTTTTTAATGAGCTTGAAACCAAGAATAAACACTGCTCAAGGTGTCCTGTTTCATTTTTACACAAGCTTGAAATAGAGAATAACTATGTTTGTGGGGACTTGCTTCATTTTTACACATGCTTGAAACAAAAAGTAACTATTCTTGAGGACATTGGTTTCATTTTTTAACGAGCTTGACACAGAAAAAGAACTATGCTCATAGACATCTATTTCATTTTTTAACGAGCTTGACACAGAAAGGGAACTATGCTCACAATGTCTGTTTCATTTTTTAACGAACTTGACACAGGATAAGAACTATGCTCGCAAATAGTTCTAAGCCAACATGATGTCCATATGTTAGTGGGTTTCCCCCCTTACATAAGGAGCTAGTGACTTAACTCCAGTATGAAGTCCAGAGGCAAGATCCATGCCCCCCATTTTACCTATGATGGGAAGAATCTAACTAGAAGGTTAAGGAACCACAATAACATGCGGTACATTTAGGGAAGTCTGGTGACTAGGAGTCACACAATAATTAGGTTTAATGAAGGAAAGTTGATCAACTGTCACAATATTCCCATAATGGGGAAAATACATCACTCGAAAGAGTGTGGACACTATAGCTTTCATGTCATAAACATAATCATGCCCAAGGAGCAGATTAAAATCTAAGGGACCTTGGATGACCATAACATCGATACAGACAGTTTTTCCTTCCAAAGTAATAGACAATTGAGGAAGGATCCCTAAAGGTGGTGTAGGTATTCGAGTAAAATCTAGTATCTGATCAGTAGCTGACACAAGCAGAGGAGAACCATATGGATTTCCAAGCAGTAGAGGATAAAATGCTGACATAAGCCCCTTCATCAATGATAGTGCAGAGTATACTCTTAGAAGCAATTCACACAGCTATCTGGAAAGGAACACTCGAATGAAGATGATATTATGTTAGGTTAATCCAATCAAAGGAAATAACCTTACTACTTGGAGAGGGTTCTGTCGAAAGAGACAAAACTTCTTCATGCATAGAAAAACCAGAACTAACTATGAAAAATTCAGTAGGATGGTTTTTACTCTTGATTAGAAGAGAGGGAGAAGACAAAGACTCTGTCTAAGGGACTACTTCAATCTCAACACTCTCTGATGAAAGAGTGGGATCGGGTGGATATAACATCGACTTGACACTTTAACTTCACTCTCCAATGGAAGAGTGGGATCAACCAAGGATGGACTTTGATCAACCGTTTCAACTTCACTCTTCAATGGAAGAGTGGGATCGACCAAATATGGAATTGGATCGACTACTTAATCAACCAATGGGATATCGCATGACAACTTACGATAGCCAATTGGAAGTTGTTGCTGAGGAACAATAATTTCTTCCAACAACTTTGAGGCTTCATCCATGTGAATAAAAAGGTAGGTGCGGTGCATATCCTTACATAGAAAGAAAGGATACCTAACCTTTCCTTTTTGAATCTTAACCAAAGAGTCACTAGTTGATAGGGCATCATCAGTATGATGATCAGAGACTAACGACACAGGATGTTTATACCACACTTCTAACACAAGGGAAAGACCGGTACAATTATTGAGAAGGTGATCACCCTTGCAAAGTATACTAGGTACAATTATTGAGAATTTAACTTTATGGGTGTCGGAAATAGGTACATCAATACTCCCAGCATGATGACCAATGGCTGGTGGGATTCCAACATGAAGGTCAGAGGTTGGAACGATGACCTTCTTCTTAGTGTTCTTCTTCTTAGCCTTCCTTTTGGTCTTCTTCTTACCCACCCATTTACTAACATCAGAGTTTTCAACAGGTGAAGAGGAAGAAAGGGAGGTTGATTTAAAATCCGAGGAAGAAGGGGAAGGCTTAACAAGAGGTTGATGATCACGTGGTAAAGGACCAGGATCTGACACAAAGGGTACATTAGGTATAATAGGATTGGGGAATAACCATACAGGTAATCCTATAGTCAATCCAAGAAGGTTCAAAGTGGCCATGAAGGGAGGACCAACAACTCCACAAGGGGAAGAAACAAAAGACATTCCTTGAAAAGGGTTCTCTTGAATGGTGGTCCCAGGAGAGTCTCACATATCTAAACTCTCTAATAATATCTGAAACACCACACAAGATCAAACACTACTCAAGTCTAAAAGCCACAAGCAAACTCTGTGAAAAGGAGTGGATCAAAAGTCAAGAGCCTCATAGGACAGGCTGAAAGGATAACTCAGATGATCAGGGAATCCTAGTAGGGTCTCTCGATATACGCAAGGTACGTGGGAGCTCAAATTGGTAGTATTGTTGTTTAATGCACAACCATTCACAGGGCCTTCCTATATACAATCGAGTAGGATATCTTCGCCTAGGCCCTGCGATGGAGTTTTGTTTTGAGTCATATTACACGGATCCAATTTTGTATTGGTCATGGCTGTGTTGTCATCTCATCATGGATCTATGCTTATGTCTAGTAGCCATGATTGTGTTCAATTAGTCTCTACAACCATGGATTTGCATTGTATTGGTAGGCGGACATGTTATGGGTTATATGAGATTTGAGTCAGCGATACTGCAGCAGCTTCCAACCAACATTATTTCCTTAGATTTCTTCAATTTGCAAAGCTTTCACCTATCACATTCCTCTAGGTTCATGTTTTCGGGGGCATTCTGTTACACCAAAATATTGCACTCTTGATCCATGTGTCAACCCTTTGCCTAATCCCCAAGTTTCTTTCTGTTAAAGTTGATTGAGATTGAGGTTTTTCCTGCCTTTTTTTTCCCTCTCTAGGATGGTCGGTGCTTTTTCCCTTCATGCTAGGAGCGTCGAAGGTGCTTTTCCCTGTCATTCTAGGTGCATCGATCATATCTCATCTGTGGTTATGCTACGATCATAGCTCATATGGAGAGGTTGTTAAAGAAGTATGCGGTATTTTTTCGGATTCATGAGTGTCAGTATAGTTTTGAGACACTAAAGGCCAAGATGGATTCTGCACTAGTACTAGTTTTTCTTGATTTGAATAAGGAGTTCCATGTCCATGCATATGCATCATCAATTGTGTTGGGTGTGGTGCTGGGACAACCATGGGAAGGAGATCTCGATCACCCGATCACTTTCGATAGTCGGAAGCTGTCGTCTGCGGAGAAAAATTATACTACCACAGAGAGGGAAGGTCTGACGATGATATACATGCTACAAAAGTTTCACCATTATCTATTGGGCATTCATTTCAATATGTTCACAGACCATTATGCTTTGAAATACTTGGTCAATAAGCCTGTGTTGGGGGGTAAGATATATTGTTGGATACTTCCTTTTCATGAGTTTTATTTTGAGATAATTGTGAAGCCAATTCACTTGAATGTTGTCCCATATCATTTATCTTGAATTGAGATAGGTAAGGAACCAATAAACATTGAATATGGGTTGCTAGATGCACAAATATTCAGAGTTGACATGGTTGATGATTACTATGACCAAATAATTCAGTTCTTGGCGATGCGAACAACACCAGTGAAGCTTACTACAATTTAGAAGAAGCACTTGGTTTTCAAGGCCACGAATTTCCAGTCGATCGCTGGACAACTCTATAAGCTAGGACCAAGTGATATATTAAGGCGATGTTCCCTACCACATGAAAAAGGGAAGATATTGGTAGAGGCACATGCATGAGTTTCCAGTGGAAACTATGGAGGTCACGCTACTTCCAGGAAGGTGCTCCGCGCAGGTCTTTTCTAGCCCACTCTCCATAATGATGCGATAGATTATGCGTGGACTTGTGATGTCTATCAAAGAACTAGAAAACTATCAAGAAGGGATGAGATGCCATTGGTACCTCAGGTGACATTGCAGCCATATGATAAATGGTTTGTGTTTTTGTGGGACTGATTACCCACCTGGGAAGAGAACTGGTGCGTTGTACATAATTACAATGATAGACTATTTGACAAGATGGGCTAAGAACGCATGTGTTAGAGATTGCACCATTGTGACAGCAACATGGTTCCTATTTGAATACATTGTTACTCGGTTCGGGTGCCCACAGATATTGATGAGCGACCAAGGGAGTCACTTCATCAATTGCATAGTCAACACCTTGACAGAGGAGCTTTAGATACAGTATAATAAGAGTACCCTATATGATCCCTAAGCAAATGGGATAGTGGAGGCGTTCAACAAGGTGTTGGAGCATGCACTTACAAAGGTATGTAACGCAAACCATGATAACTGGTATTTGAAGATTCTAGTAGTCTTGCAGGCATATTGCACCACTTGCAAAAGATTGACATGACATACACTGTTCAAATTGGTGTATGGGAAAGAGGCAATCATGCCTATGGAGTACATTGTTCCAAGTTTGCACATAGTATCAATGACAAGCATGGATGATGAAGCATCATTTGAAGAACTCCTGTCACATTTGGTGCAGCTCAAGGAAGATCACTTTGTCGCAGGTTTTCACCAGTGTGTTGAGAAGGATTGACAAAAATATTGGCTTGATCAACATTTAAGAACAAACAGTTTTAGCAAGGAGACCTAGTCCTGATGTATGAAAGCAAGTTTTCCAAACATCCAAGTAAGTTACAGATGTATTGGCTAGGTCCATATATCATTAATTATATTACTTTAGGAGGTGCAGTACAACTGCAATAGTTAGATGGAGTGATGCTACCAAAGCTAGTGAATGGGAGCAGGATGAATCCATACAAGACGGGCCCGGAGTCGTGTGATGCTTGAGGCACTGCGCAATGAAAAAAATGTCTCTATGTTTCTACATGATATGATATTTAGGAGGATGGAAAACTAGGAGGAAGGGGATGCACAAGTAGGGGATGAAGTATCACATTTGGGAATTCATGCCATGACGACCGCAAGGCCGTGACAGAGTCAAATAAGCTATAAATTTAGCAGTTAAGATAGTTATCCAGTGATGCTCTTGGATGAGATGCATCTTAATAATAGATCCAACTATTGGATTGACAGGATCAATGACGGATTCGAATGATTAATGCATGATTTGATCGAAATGATTAAAGATGATTTGGTCACGATGGGGGTGTGATTGACTCAGTGCTATAAGAACGGGTCGAATGCGGTCGACATTCACCATTGTGCAAGATTGAATGTTGACAAATTTGAATACAATTGTGTTGTGTTGTGTCATTGAGTTGTAGAGTGCAGTGAGTAGTTGAGTTTTTGAGCATTGTAAGGGTGAGGTTCCCATTGAAAAATTGGGGCATTGGTGCGACATGCTACGTGAGAAAGTCACGGTTAATATTTCCAATGAGAGGGATTCACCAGTAGTTAGAGTCACCATTGAAGGATAAGTTACAAGCATGAAAATGGGATCCTCATCGGTTATGAAGAATAAGAGAGGGGCGCAATGACCCACGTCCTCGGTTCAGAAGGAGCTGCATACTGGAACGTATGCACGGGAATATGAGGAGGCACCTACACAGATGGGTCCATTGAATTCAGGGGTTGTGGAATCATCAACCCACACAGGGGTTTCTACTGAAGATATCCCAGGGTATGTGCCTCCCACGTGGCCCAAGGCGAAGCCCAGGAAGATGACAAAGAACCAAAAATACCCAGTGAATATTTTGATGATACTGCAAGGCATGGGATGCACCATGGACATTGTGCCTCAATTGATGCTAATGAATTATGATGATCACAATATGCTAAATTTGACTGAGATCATGAACGGTCCCTGTGTACCTATAGCAGTGGCTAGAGGAGGCCTAATATTACACATTCCACAAGACTGGGCACAATGTTTGCAAAGATCCGACTTGTTGGATCTTATCAACATGTCGCACTTTGGGTGGTTGAACAAAGAAAATGCATGTACGAAGTATCTCTTGGAGTAATTCCATGGAAATATTTTGTGGCTGGACCAGCTGGTCATAGTCACCATGGCGATTATTTCAGAAATCACAGGGTTTCCCAAGGATGGGCACGACCCTTCACAGTATTTCAAGGAGAAAGACAATGATAAGAGGTTGGTTGCAAGGCGGAAGAAGAAATATGACTTGCGGCGTGATGGATGGGCATACCATGTCGACAACATAAATGATTCAACTATCCACATTGCAGTGGGAATTTTTGCTAGTATGATAGTAAGGATGAACCGACCTAACCAATGTAATTCAAGGGTTATTGCATGTGTGTAGCAATGTGCATAAGGGGTATAGATGAAATGCTTATTTTTCTTAATGAACCAATTGATGGATGATGCATTGGTAGTCCAAGCGGGGAAAGGACCATTCGTATACAGTAGGCTACTGATTTTAATTGCGCTCATGGCTTGGATGGAGCCAAAATATTATCAAGAGATGGATGTGGATGCATTCAATGTTTTCAAAGGAGCATGCTACCAGAACCTCTGGTGGGTGAAGGAAACTGATTGACTTAAGGACTATGCCATTCAATTCTCAATTTATTGGGTATCACTACAGGCTGCAGCTGTGAAAGTTCCGTGACTCTCCGAGGAGGCTATGACAAAATTCCAACGTATTGCTTGGTTTTCGATGGACAACATGCCATTCATGTGCAGGCGTGACCTGACCTAGATAAGAAGTCGTTTTGACACCATATAAATTATCTAGAGACCATTGTTGATTATTTTCCCGTAGCCTGGAAAGAACATGTTAGCCTAGAGTAAGTGTTGACAGGTCCACCAGCGAATGCACTAGTTGATCATATACATGAGCCTTACCAATAGAGAAACCATGATTCAGATGAAGTGTTGTCACAGATCCCCATTGAGTCAAAAGTAGAGAGAGCATTTTAAGAATCAAGAATGAAGAAGCGGCAGGAGCAAGGTACGACAAGTAGTGCAACCCCAATGATTTAGGCGTAGTTGAACCATCTCACTACGGCCATTACAACCGAAACAAATGTGGAAGCCGAGGATATGAAGAAATAGGTGATAGATGGATTTGGTGAGGTAAAAAATCACCTTGAATCTTTATTTGATTCAGTACTGAAGAAGGCACCGTAGGCGGCAACTGTGCAGAACCTTGGCTCAATCAGCATTGGGACGTGGATCATACATGTGCGAATTCCATGGCATGACATCAAGACCAACAATGAGAATCTCAATGCATCTCTGCAATAGTTACAATATATGTCCGTAGACATCAATGTGTTGTCCACCCAGAAATTTGTGCACATGCAGACGGTTTCCAATCAGTAGTTGGTAGACAAGGAAAAAAGTATCAGCGGTAAATTCTTGAGATTCGAGGAAAAAGAGGTGGAAGCCCGCAAAGAAATTGAGGTGTTGAAAAAGGAAAAAGAGCGGTTGATGATGGAGAATTCCAAGGTAGTTGAGGAGATGAAAAAGGAGAAGGATCAACTAGTAATCGAGAAAGCACATATCTGGGACGATAGAGTGTAGTTGGAAAAGGTAGTTTCTTATGCTTTTTAGCATATATTCAAGAGCATAACAGAGCTGGATGCAGTGGCAAAAGCAGAGTGTATTGGGCTTGTCATTTCCCAATTGTAGCGTGAAAATGCATACTTGCAGGACCTGGTACATCTAGACACATCAATGGAACAAGTAGCAAAGAAGAAAGGTGCCACGGAGGACTTAGCAATGCAACTAGAGGAAATGGATCAAGAAGAGAAAAAAGTAATTGACGTGACTACAAAATTTTGGGGAAGTGTAGTCCAGAACGAGCAATTGGAGAAACTAACCACGCAGTTGCAAGAGGCCGAGGGGTAGTTGGAAATATTGAAGATGTTGCTTAGAGTGTTGTCACCATTTGTTCATATCACAAAGTCTATGGAGCTAAAGGAGTTATAATAGCACATTGTAAAAGCAAGGGAGTTTCAGCAGAGGCACAATACAAAGTTGGATGAGTTCCAATACATTGCAGTGTAGCTTTCAGTTAAGGAAGTTACTACGCTGCAGGAATTTCAGGAGGAAAAAAAGGATGTCATTTCCAAGATTGATGAGAATCCATTAGAGAACGATTTGACAGAAATTCATGAGAAAGCTGAGAAAATCAAAGAGCAGGTCTAGGAGATTAACCAGTAGTATGAGGACTTCAAGCAAAAGATCAGTGAATACACCATGTCCAGCTGACGTGGCTCGAGGGCGAGTCACAAGATTATGTTGGGGGCCTATTGGTAGGCATTTTTGGGGTAACTTAGCTGCACATCATCACGGATGCTGCGCAAGGTGGAAAAAAACGTGCAAGTCGAAATTACAATATTTT
The DNA here is from genome assembly GCA_001517045.1 of Pseudotsuga menziesii. NCBI lineage: Eukaryota > Viridiplantae > Streptophyta > Pinopsida > Pinales > Pinaceae > Pseudotsuga > Pseudotsuga menziesii. Next base: position 390,353 of record LPNX011074378.1, on the reverse strand, counting down.
ATGCATTTTGGTCATATTTTGTAGTTTTTGACCGCATTATGTGGATTGTGGTCATTATTTTGTAGTTCTGTTAAGAAATATTTTGGAGAATCTGTGTTTTGTTGCAAAGGTTAATATGACATGACAGAGATTGAGCAAAATAATTGTGTCTTTTCTCTTTTCCTGTTTTCCTATTTTTTGCAATCCAAATGTGAATGCAATGTGTATCTGTGATATGGATCTATGAATGATGTGATGCTTCTATGCTTTAAATGATGATATAATTCTAGATATGTTTGCGGATTGATGTTTTGTTGGGTTTCACCAACGTTAATGTGATCTATTGAACGATGACATGATTCAATTAATCCATAACCTGAATGATTAGATATGTTGAATAATGTTGCGCTAAGTCAATAGGGAGACACATGGTCCTCCTTCATACCATGGAAACTTGGTTTCGTCAACTCTCCCTCGAACATCTCGGGTGAGACTTCATCTTCTCTGCAGGTGTTGTCGAATGGGGTAAAACTTTTCTGGGCTGGTGCTCAGGGAGATCATGATGGTTTGGGTGTCGACAAAGAGTGAACCCCTATCGACAGGTTTTATGTCAACATACCCTACAAATTTAGCAGAGTTCTTTGAGCTCTCGAAACCCTTTTTGTTTCCTTCTGAAAGGAAGATCCCCTTTTCATTACAAAATATCATTTAAATAGAAAAATAGATCCTATATACTATTCTAGTTGTTACAAAAGTTTTGGAATACAAACTTATTATAAACTAAAAGATAAAATAAATCCTCAATATAGTTGCAAGGAATCTGGAAATGCTCATGGATTCTTCCTAAATATTTGGAATTTGAAGTTGTCTTCCAGGTCTCATGCCCTCTATATTCTTTGAATACTAAATTTTTTACTTAATATGCTCATAATTTCCTGAAAAATAATCCTCAACTTACTGATATACATTTGTTTCCTTTAAATATGGAATAGACTTCTAAGCTTGAAATTGAAGATACATATGTTCATAAGCTCCCAATAGTTCCTCCATTACAACATATCCAGATATAGTGAATCATCACAAAATATCCAATTGATATTTATCTTGAGTAAATGATGTCAAAATATTCATATTATCTATTGAAACATTTGAGTTGTATAAATTCTTGGCCCATTCTTTAGCCAAACTTAATTTCCAATCCCTCAACCTTCTCTAAAATACTCAAGCCATCAAGAGTTTCTTCCTATTCCTTTTTTTTTTGTTGAATGAGTATCTAGAATCTTGAAACAATTATACCAAGTAAATATGATTCTTTATGAGAGGAATCACCCAATGTATTTGCAAGAACCCAAAATTATGAACTGTATCTATTGGGTAGTTTCAAAACGATGGAAGCAGTGACCATAGAGTGTGAACATAGGATTGTGTATTGCACGAAGCATCCTTTGAATTCAATTGTCTTAGACTTCTCATGTAATATTTCTACTAACACAAGAATATGTAGTTTGAATAACCTCAATATCCCACCAACTATATGCTTCTTCATTATATGAAGAAACCATATATTGGAATTAGACAACTCTTCACAATCTAAATGGAAAGGCAAGATATACAAAAGTCTATTTGGGCCCATCGCTACAGTAGTTGAATCAACACATTTTGCAACTGCTTCCTATAGGTTAGATCTTCAACTAAACCATTGTAGTTTCAAATTTCAATAACAATAGAGAGAATAAAATCAACTGATGTCATTATAAAAACTTATTTGTTCCTTATCTTCCATATGGTGAACACCGCAAGAAATCTAACACAATTCCAAATACCTTGACATCTATGAGATGATGTTCAAAGTTGGAACATTCTTGGATGTTAGTTTCGCTAGTTAACTCTCTCACTTCATCGATGCTTTATTTTTTCTATGCATGGGACTTTATCCCACATGCAATTTAACAGAATATAAAAAAACATTTAATATACATAGTTTTGTATGAGGCTTGTTGATGCGTAGTGCATAACTTATGAACAATGAGTGCTTCTTGTAAGTGATATCATCGATGCTTAACACCTAGTGGCTTGGGTACTTTGCTGATGGCTGGTTGGGAATTGTGGTATTTGTGAATTGGGACTTGATTGAGAAATAGAATTGGCGATTGGGTATAAAATCCCATTATGGTTTATTTTCCCAAAACCTTATTGAAAATAAAATAATTTTTTAATATTTTGGGCTTTAGGAAAAGGACTAACTTGGAATTTTTAACAAAGGAAAGACAAGTTAAACTGAATTTAGAGTACGAAGGACAATAACATGTTGGGAAGTTCATCAAATAAATATTTAATATTTTCGGGAAAAATAATGAGATTGACAATCTAGAAAATAATTGGTCTAGAAAAGAAGGATTCATACACCAATTTTAATTGGTAGGATTTCAATTTTGCTACTGGAGCTTACTACAACCAGTTCTTCTACAATCTTGCTAATTTTTCTACTAAAAGTTAAGAACTTCAACATATCAAAGGTTTTGAGAACATGATAAGCTTGACAAAGTTAAACAAACTGGGTGAAAGTTCAAAATTTTGATGTGGTAGATTCCAGTACTAACAATGACCATCCTCCAAATAATTTGTTCACCTACTACCAAATTCATAATCCTTGGATTCTCGATCTCAAGTTGTCCACCAATTGGAACAAACATCTCACATTTGACTAAGTGATACTTATGTTGATTGGATTTTCTTCCTTACATAAGAATCTCCTAATCTCTTTGCTTACTTTTTCCCTTTCATGAGGTGAATATATAAGTGCATAAATTCTTAAAAAAACAAAGAGGAGAGGACTTATTTGATGAGAATGATGTTACCTACTGGATTTATCCATTGCACTCCCCAAACCTAAACTTTATTTTTATTTTTTCTCAATGATGGGGAGCCAGTCTCCAGCTCTTAGAGGCTTTAATGAGAAAATGGTGCTTTAATGATGAAGAGCTATTTTCCAGTATCTAGTTCTTGGAATATTTAAGGGGAGTCAGTATCCAAATATTGGATTTTCTTTATGTTGTGTGTAGCATCAAAATATATTCCACAAGAAAAATGACTATAAACCATGAAAAAATTGTCCCAGTTAAAGTGACCCAGTGAAATGGTCAAGTCGTCCTATCTATGGGGAGCGGATATCCCATTATAGAAGACAAGTTGGACCAGTAATAAAAGTAACCTTTTCCAATATAAATAGAAGTGAATTGGGCTCATTTGCAACACACCAATTCGCTCCAACAGTAAGAGAATTATGCAGATCAAAGGAAGCAGTAACAAGGGTTCCAAAATCATTGTGAATACATATTTTTGGGTTTTATCTTCTTTATTTCTCTCTCTTCTTTGGGATCAGGGGGTATTTTGTATCTTTCTTGTGTATTAGTGTTTCTCACTAGATTTGGAATTTTATCTTGTTGAAGAATCTTATCTAGAGAATTTTGTTGGGTTTTTCCCATAATAGGGTTTTCCCAGGGTAAATATGTGTCTACTATGAATGTGTTTCTTTCAATGATCCAATAAATTAGAACAAGTGCAGTTGTTCTATCTTCAGAGTTCAGAAGTTTGTCAGGCCTTTTTTGGGAAAAAAATTTAAATCTTTTTATACCACATGTACATAGCCCCTTGGGGGGATTGTAATAAATGTGCTAGCATGGTGAAGCCTGTAAAAGACTCAATTTACTAGAGTTAGACATCAATATGACTATACAAGAGTGTTTTTTCCTTGGTAATTATTTGTTGTTGAACAAACGACTACTAATTTATAACTTTTTGATTCACACCTCCAAATTTAGGGTAGCCATCTTGGTGGTTACGCCTTAGGATGTTATTAGAGTCCACATGTAAATGTTAATAAACATGCCAGACATTTAAATTGAGTCATATGGACATGTGCTAGGTACCCTAGGTTTTTTTAAATTCTGATAAAAATAACGTTTCTTGTAAAATTAGGCCATTTTTAATGGTTTAATTCGGAAAATTATAAATGCAGTAAAAGTGTGTTTAGGAAATGGTTTTTTCCATGCGGGTTCTCATTTCAAATCTCATATCACCCAATTTACCCGAGAACCCACTTTTCCTAAATTTTCAGTGATAAATTTATCACTTACGGAAAAAATCTATAAAAAAAAACAAAATTAAAATAGAAAAAATTAAAATTGGAGAGAAAATATCAAATTACTAGATCAATGGAATCTTGTCTGACTGAATTGGGTATAGTGGAATTATATCTTAGTGAAGAGATCAATTCATCTCCTTGATAAGGAATCATCCCTCTTGTAGGTGAGAGAGGTGGCGATCAAAGTATGGCTTAGAGAATGCACCCCCTCATGAAGGCTCACAAATGGATAGGTGCCAAGCATTGGGAGTAGTGTGTTGGCACTTAGGTGGGGGAACATCTCTCTTAGGAGAGGTGTCCTCTCATAATTCAAACACTTTTCATTATTCACCTACCATATCCACAATTACCTCATGGAACTCGACCTCTTCTGCTAGTGATGGATGTGCCCCCTTAGGGCCATTCTAGCTATAAATAAAGCATGGCCTCTCTCATTCCAAAATAGTTAGAGTTGGATGAAGATTTTTTTTGCTATTATAATACTGTGATATTTCTTATTTTTATTGAGAATAAAGAATATATGGAGGCTAAACTGTGTAGTGCTATTATGTGTGGAGTACCATTTTCATGCTGCTCATCAGGTGATCTTACTTTTTCTCAATTCTTGCTTCATCTTTGTACTAGCCTTGAAGGATTCCTTCTAATAAATAGGAGTAGAGATATGCAAGTAGGATTACTTATTTCTATTTTGTTATGTATTTTTAGAGATTTAATATCTACATTTTAAATAAGATTATTTTCATGTTATTTTTATCTCTTTGCATGTGTATATCCAAATCTCACAGGGTTGTTTTCAAGATTGTGATTTAGATTTCAAGTTTCCAAGTGTGGATAAGGTGTGTATATAGATTGAATCCATTCCATTTCCAACAAAATTACAATTTGTTGTCCCTCAACACTCCACGGAAAGGCTTTCCTTGGTTGATATTTTCAGAACCAAACCAGGCTCTACTTATCTTCCTCTTATTTAAAATTAAAACAATCTCTGAGTTACTTGTTTCTTTCAAATCTAATTTTCTAAAGTTATATTTTACATAGATATGATTAACTCTGTATATCTAAGCATTCAAAAGTTTCATTTTTAGTTAGATCTAGTTTTAAACAATCTTTCTTTTACAAGTTGTCTTTTCTAGAAAATATTAATCTTGCAAATTTAGGTTAGTGTGCACTTTAATTTTCAAATATAGAAAAGTAGTGCTCATCATATTGTCTTCCCAAAAAGCAAGTTGAGATCCCAACGAAACCTTGTTATCTTGTACATTTCTTTTTAGTTTTAACTTAGAATATGTTTTAGAATTTTTTGGTAGATGTTCAAAGACACTATTAAAGTGATTTTTGAGTGTCTCATAGGACTAATAGATCTCTTATTTGTGCATGTTTAACAAAACAAAACAAAACAAAATTCTTTCCAAATTTTGAATTTTTGGGCCATTAAGGGCCTCCCTAGCTTCTCTTTTCACATTAGTCTTTTTTTTGTAGTTTTGTAAGCCTTTGTATCCTAGATAACAAGGAACAAAGCACATTTTTCTTTATCATTTTGTAACACGATAATAAACATTTTCCAAATAGGATATTCAGAGCCCACTCCCCATCCCACCTTGGATATTTGCGTCGATGTCATTTTAGCGAATCTTTTATATGTTTTTTTAGTTTAGTTTTTTTTTTTTCTGGAAGATTTGTATACTTTGATAATTTTATATTTTCTACATCATTCATTTTTCAAATTCATACAAGTAATAATCCCAGGATTTCCCAAGTCACCCCAAAGGGGAAAGAGATTCATGGTAGGATTAATTAGAAAATGTTTTATTTAATTATTTTGTATTGCTTTTACTTTTCAAATAATTTAATCCTCTTGACTTCACAAGTAAGTTGCACAACTTGAAATATATCCATAAGGCTTTAATAAACATAGAAACATTGTTCAAAAAATACTTAAAAATATACAAGGTTCATCCCCATATGCTTTGGATCGTTGCAACTTTGACTAACCTGTTGATCAACCAGAAAGGGACTAAGTGACTAGCATAATTAGACTCACAACCAACAAACCTACTAATAGATGAAAATCCAACATCTCGTGTCACTTTGTGTGGGAAAATTTCATAGAGGAAGTGGGAACAACTAAAAAGTGACTGCGGGGTCCTGTTAGTCTACATTCTATCTAGTGTAGTGTTGGGCAATCCCCCATGAATCTATTCAGACCACATTTTCTCATGTGCTACCACACTCAATGAATTTGGACACATTCCATTTACCTTCATGGTATACCGAGAATCCCCCTCCCTCTAATCCACCCATTAATCCACAATAATTTAAAATTTACCAAGAGACAATTACAAAATATTCCACTCCAGCATTACAACACATGTTATTTTGAATCAATTTAATTCAGGAATGGTCTCTATTTTTCTATATGTATAAGCTTTGCTTGGATAATTTATGTGTTGAATGATCTTATAAAATATCTTGTGTTGTTTATGTTGTGGTAAAATGGTTCATATTACAAGTATCTTATTTCATTATTGTTGTTAAAAAAATCCTAAAAAACTCATCCATCTAAATCATTACCACTAAAGCTTAATTATCCTTAGCAACCAAATAGGGTCTACCCTACTTTCCTCGTTAGGAGTTTGCCTAAACAGAGGATTCAATATCAAGTAACTATACTTAACTTAAGACATTCCCCCAAATACAAACCAAGTGGCTTGAAACTTTGTGCCATGTTAACCCCTGAGGTGCATGAAAAGAGACAACAACTCCCACTCCCCGCTCCCAACAACTTAGTTCTAGAGAAACCAAAAATATGAGAGATATGCAATAATAATCTGGGTGAAATGTTCCTGTTGAGTACTAGTATTTTTGTTGCATTAATCTTTAGTCTAGAGGATTCTATGAAAGAGTCTACAACAACTTAACTATATAATTTAAGTTAAACAATTACCCACTAAGAGAAAACATGTCATAAAGTGGGATTTGAACCTAGTTGGGGAGGGTAACAACTTTTCCTCACGACCAATCTAGTTACACTCATTTGACCAATTAATATCGTATTACTATTAACTATATTTTTTAATAACTAATGTTAAACCAATATAATTGCACTAAATGGTTCCAAGATAGGATTTTTAATGGAGTATATAGATCAAGCCTCTACATATTTGTCAATATTTTTTGCAATAAAGTTTTTTGAATAAAGTCTACATTAAAGAAATGTCATGTGGGTGAAAAGTAGAAGCAATTATTCTAATTTATATATACATTTCATTCCTCTTGATTCTTTGCACCACCACGATTTCCCCATGAGTCTCCATGTGGTAGTTGATCCAAATACAAAATCAAATTTCCCAAGGTAACTATGTAGAATCTAGACAAAATTGAACATGAAGAGGCTTTTAGTTTTTTCTTCATTATTGCAGGGGCATTATGAGAGAATCATGTGAGCATGACGGGTATTATGGTGCATGGTAGCGAGTGAGAGAATCATGTCACAGGTAGTGAGCATCCTAGGAGGCTCAAAATCACACTCCTTAAAATGCTCTAGCTTTCGACAAAGGAAAGAAACATCCTAGGAGACTCAAGAAACACTCCCTAAAACATTCGTGAAGGATCATGATCCCTAAGTAGTCGCACTCGAAGAGAATTTCTATACCAAGAGAATCTCCTTAGTAGGATGATCCCGATATCACTAATCACTGGTTATACAAATGATAATATAGGTTTTCAATGCCAATTTTCAGAATTTTTTGGTCCCAAGGAAACCTAGGATAATACTAGTCAACTTTAGAGCATTTTATGGATAGACAATAGTACTGGCTAGATTTCCAATTATATTAGATCTGGGACATTGTGTATCATATGGAGGAATGGGACATTATGAACCCCTCCATTTTGTATAAACCATTAATCTTGTTTAATATAATACATTATTTACCTACCAAAAAAAATATTCAGTTGCTCCAACAAGTCATTTTGCACCATTAATTGTGTTTATGAAATTTCTATAGACACTCTATTTTGTTTAATAGTGATACTATATTTAAAGCATCAATTCCACTGCCCCAGTTATAATTACAAAAGAGTACAACACAATCACCTGATCTAAAATAATAACCTATGTCAAAAATGGGCAAGAAGAAGCATTTCCAAGAGACGACTATTTTAAAAATCTTCTAGATGGTCATTCTCACGTTCATTGTGGCTAGGAACTTTTAATTAGTCACCTCTCATGTGTCCTTGGGGGAAACACTCAAGTTGAGATACCATCAATCAACACTCAACTCTTTCGTCTAGTCCAACTCCTAGTGAAGAAAAGGGGGGTGGTCCATATAAAAGAATCTAAAGATTTTATGCTAAGAAAAAAAAGATGAAATTAGTCTTGTATTTTCAAATGAAATACTGAAACAAGACTTGCAATGATTTAGATAACTTTAACATCATATGAAATTTAAAGCATTCACAACACATTGATTAATTTGAGCATGTAAATATTGTAGAACATTGTCGTGAATTCAAATAATGCCGTAAAGGGAAATGTTGTGCAACTGTATCTTGGTCAATTTTAGTTATTATGGATAGAATGGATTTAGGGGAAAAGAGAATTCCTGATAAACCGTAAGGTACTTGGGAATATGTTTGAATTTCAACTAATGTATCTTTGCACAAGGACATGTGGGCCATATGGAGTAATGAGGATGTGCCTAACACTACACCAAATTATGGTGTATCCTAATAGGGCCTCGTGGTCACTTTCTAGTTGTTTATGATTCCTTTGCAAAATTTCCCCACAATTCTTGAATTTCAATAACACAAGATTTCTGTATGTTCAAGGGGAAGTTGATTTTACTAAGGTGAGTTGCTTAGTTAGATGTGGAAAATTATAAAGTGCATGCTTCCACTTTTCATTATCCCAAATATCATGGTGAACCTGTGATGGGAAAGAGCATACCCAAAAGGGGAATATTTTGTATTCCAATTAAGAATTGTGAAAGATAAAAATACTAGAAAAAAGGTGAGACTAATTACTACAACCAAGAGTCTCTTTCAGGACTGAAGGTTGTAATTTTTAGAGAAAGGATGAGTTAGTATTTGTATTACTTTTTAATGAATGAAATTGGAATTTGAAATATAAAAGTGTACTAATTTATAAACCAAAGCTACACTAACAAAAGAAAAACTGTGAAAAAGTGCATTGGAGTGGGATCTTAGGAGCCTACTCAAAGTCTTTTATTATGGTATTTACAAATATTTTGAGGTGGATTTCTTTGGTAGAACTTATAATTTTGGTTCCAAATAATTACAAGGTTTTATGAGTAAGACAATATCAAGAATGGTGCTCCAGGAGGTCTTTGAACAACTTATATCTTTGATTTTCTGACAAAAATTCTCCTTTCTTGGAGATAAAAGATTAAAAAATCCACCTATAATGCACCAAATGTTCCAAATAAAATGTTAAGAACATAAAAATATTAAGTACCGAATGATAGAAATGATGCAAAAGTACTTAAAGAAAACATAATTTACTTCAAAAAGATTACTTATGCTTCTAGATATAGATACATGCTTAAACATATCATCCTTTAGATATTCTTTTGAAAAATAAACTAAAATACTTAAGCATGTGAGTAATTGTAACAAAAGGAGAAAATATTTTGAAGTGAAGGAAAGAGAGATAGAAAGAGTGTTGGAAACCTGGGAATGTTAGGCTATGGAGTCAACTTTGGTGGAACACCGAGGGAATATGTCCTCAATAATATATTTAATATGAGGAGGATGAAAACCATCTAAGCCACTTCTCCAATTGATATCGCCTACAACTTAGAAGTCCTTGCACAAATATATGGTTAAAACATAGGTGCTGCTGAAAGAAGAAACCTAGAAAGCATTGAGTTAAAATTAAAATACATGCACATCCAAGAGATATAAGACATCAAACAATAATAGCATAAATCAAACTAGAATAATATCTTAACCTATTGGGAGGGATCCCCCCTTCAAGGCCCACAGTTAACCAACAAAAAAAGACAAATAATACAGATTATACCTCATAAGTACTTGACAATCACCATCCAGACATTAGAATCATTACACCATAGATATTTCTTCCAAATCCTTCTTTATTCCAAAGAGTAAAATAGTACAGTACAAGCAAGAGAATTCCTTCGGCCCTCCAACCATGAGAAAATGAGAGCAAAGCTCTTGCTTAAATATGAAAAATGAGATAAAACTCCAAGGGGGGCGAATTTTCCAAGAGTTTGATATTTTTGGGATGATTGGGGAGAACTAGAGTAAACTAGCGGTGGTAGGAGAAACCTCTCACAAGGTAGGTCACCCCCCACTCTCTCTGTGACACATATACAACAAGAGGTGAGCTCTTTCACCTCCGTCATGGATAAATGTGCACCTCTAAGGGAAAATTATCCCCCTCATGGATTTGATTGGAATCAAATTGATTTGATATTGATTTGGTATATATTTAGCCCCAACATAATCCTTAGTTGAACTAGAACATGTCTGAGACAAGTTCCCACATATTTAGCGATGTGTTTTTTCTCCATATTTTCCCTTTAAAATTTCAATTCCGATAAAGTCAAAAAAGTGCATATTTTCAACCTTGGTTTGACCAATCTTGAACAAGGACCAAAATAGCTCCAAATCTCATAAAAATAAGTGTCCATGCTTATCTCTCAAATGGGTATCTAAATCTACCTTAAAATTTCAATTCCGAGAAAGTCAACAAAAGTGCATATTTTCAACGTTGGTTTGACCAACCTTGAATGAGGTCCCAAATGGATACAAATCTCATACAAATAGGTGTCCATTCTTATCTCTCAAATGGGTACCTAAATCTGCTTTCAAAACTCAATTCTGATAAAGGCGACAAAAGTGAATATTTTCAAAATTGGTTTGACCAACCTTGAAGGAGGGCCAAAATAATTCCAAATCTCATAAAAATAGGTGTCCACGCTTATCTCGCAAATGGGTACCTAAATCCACTTTCAAAAATCAATTCCGAGGAGGTCGACAAGAGTGCATATATTAAACCTTGGTTTGACCAACCTTGAACGAGGGCCAAAATAGCTCCAAATCTCATAAGAATAGGTTACCATGCTTATCTCTCAAATGGGTATCTAAATCTACTTTAAAATTTCAATTCCGAGAAAGTCGACAAAAGTGCAACTTTTCAACCGTGGTTTAACCAACCTTGAACAAGGGCCAAAACAACTCGAAATGTCATAAAAATAGGTATCCATGCTTATCTCTCAAATGGGTATCTAAATCTACTTTAAAATCTCAATTCTAAGAAAGTCGAAAAAGTGCATATTTTCAACCTTGGTTTGACCAACCTTGAACGATAGCGAAATTATTTCCAAATCTCATAAAAATAGGTGCCCATGCTTATCTCTAAAATGGGTATCTAAATCTACTTTAAAATCTCAATTTAGAGAAAATTAACAAAGTACATATTTTCAACCTTGGTTTGACCAACATTGAATGAGGGCCAAAATAGATCCAAATCTCATAAAAATAGGTGTCCGTACCTATCTCTTAAATGGGTACCTAAATCCGCTTTAAAATATCAATTCCAAGAACGTCGACAAAAGTGCATATTTTCAACACGAGGGCAAAAATAGATCCAAATATCATAAAAATAGGCTTCCGTGCTTATCTCTCAAATGGGTACCTAAATCAACTTTGAAAACTCAATTCTGAGAAAGTCAACAAAAGTGCATATTTTCAACCTTGGTTTGACCAACCTTGAAGGAGGGCCAAAATAGCTCCAAATATCATAAAAATAAGTTCCCATGCTTATCCCTCAAATTGGTATCTAAATCTACTTTAAAATTTCAATTCTGAGAAAGTCAACAAAAGTGCATATTTTCAACCTTGGTTTGACCAACCTTAAATGAGGGCCAAAATAGCACCAAATCTCATAAAAATAGGTTTCCATACTTATCTCTCAAATCGGTACCTAAATCCGCTATCATAATTCAATTCCAAGAAAGTCAAAAAAGTGCATATTTTCAACCTTGGTTTAACAAACCTTAAAGGAGGGGGAAATGGCTCCAAATCTCAATTTAATGGGTGTCCATGCTTATTTCTCAAATGGGTACCTAAATCCACTTTCAAAACTCAATTCCTAGAAAGTCAAAAAAAGTACATATTTTCAACTTTGGTTTCACCAACCTTGAACGCAGGCCAAAATAACTCCAAATATCATAAAAATAGGTATCCATGCTTATTTCTCAAATGAAAATCTAAATCCACTTTCAAAACTCAATTCGAAGAAAGTTGACAAAAGTGCATATTTTCAACCTTGGTTTGACTGACATTGAACGAGTGCCAAAATAACTCCAAATTTAATAAAAATAGGTATCCATGCTGATCTCTCAAATGGGTAGATAACTCCGCTTTTCAATCTCAATTCTGATAAAGTTGACAAAAGTGCATCTTTTCAACCTTGGTTTGACCAACCTTGAACGAGGGCCAAAATAGCTCCAAATCTTATAAAAATAGGTATCCATGCTTATCTCTCAAATGGGTATCTAAATCTACTTTAAAATTTCAATTCCGAGAAAGTCGACAAAAGTGCATATTTTCAACCCTTATTTGACCAACCTTGAACACGGGCCAAAATAGATCCAAATCTCATAAAAATAAGTGTCCCTGCTTCTCTCTTAAATGGGTACCTAAATCCACTTTGAAACTCAATTCCGAGAAATTTGACAAAACTACATATTTTCAACCTTGGTTTGGCCAACCTTGAACAAGGACCAAAATAGCTCCAAATCCCGTAAAAAAAGGTGTTCATGCTTATCTCTCAAATGGGTACCTGAATCCACTTTCAAAACTTAATTCCGAGAAAGTTGACAAAAGTGCATCTTTTCAACCTTGGTTTTATCAACCTTGAATGAGGGCCAAAATAGCTCCAAATCTCATAAAAATAGGTGTCCATGCTTATCTCTCAAATGGGTATCTAAATCTACTTTAAAATTTCAATTCCAAGAAAGTCGACAAAAGTGCATATTTTGAACCATGGCTTGACCAACCTTGAATGAGGGCCAAAATAGCTCCATATCTCATAAAATAGGTTTCCATGCTTATATCTCAAATGGGTACCTAAATCCAATTTCAAATCCCAATTTCGAGAAGGTCGAGAAAAGCGCATATTCTCTACATTGGTTTGACCAACATTGAATGAGGGCCAAAATAGCTCCAAATCTCATAAAAATAAGTGTCCATGCTTATCTCTCAAATCGGTATCTAAATCTACTTTAAAATTTCAATTTTGAGAAAGTTGACAAAACTGCATATTTTCGACCTTGGTTTGACCAACTTTGAATGAGGGCCAAAATAGATCCAAATCTCATAAAAATAGGTGTACATGCTTATCTCTGAAATGGGTACCTAAATCTGCTTTCAAAACTCAATTTCAAGAATGTCAACAAAAGTGAATATTTTCCACCTTGGTTTGACCAATCTTGAAGGAGGGCCAAAATAGCTTGAAATACCATAAAAATAGGTGTCCAAGCTTATCTCTCAAATGGGTACCTAAATCCACTTTCAAAACTCAATTCCGAGAAAGTTGAAGAAAGTGCATCTTTTAAACCTTGGTTTAACCAACATTGAACGAGAGCCAAAATAGCTCCAAATCTCATAAAAATAGGTGTCCCAGCTTATCTCTCAAATGGGTACCTAAATCTACTTTCAAAACTCAATTCCAAGAAAGTCGACAAAAGTGCATCTTTTCAACCTTGGTTTGACCAACGTTGAACAAGAGCCAAAATAGCTGCAAATCCCATAAAAATATGTGTGCATGCTTATCTCTCAAATGGGTACCTAAATCCACTTTCAAAACTCCATTCTGTGAAAGTCAACAAAAGTACAAATTTTCAACCTTGGTTTGACCACGGTTGAATGAGAGCCAAAATAGATCCAAATTATCTCATAAAAATAGGTACCCATGCTTATCTCTCAAATGGGTACCTGAATCCACTTTCAAAACTCAATTCTAAGGAACTCGACAAAAATGCATCTTTTCGACCTTGGTTTGACCAACCTTATGCGGGGGAAAAAATCACTCCAGTTATCATAAAAAAGGTGTCCATGCTTATCTCTCAAATGGGTACCTGAATCCACTTTCAAAACTCAATTCTGAGAGAGTCGACAAAAGTGCATCTTTTCAACCTTGGTTTTGTCAACCTTGAACAAGGGAAAAAATAAATCAAAATCTCATGAATATAGGTCTCCATGCTTATCTCTCAAATGGGTACCTAAATCCACTTTCAAAACTCAATTCCGAGAAAGTCGACAAAAGTGCATATTTTCAACCTTGGTTTGATAAATGTTGTACGAGGGACAAAATAGCTCCAAATCTCATAAAAATAGGTGTCCATTCTTATCTCTCAAATGGTTACCTAAATCCACTTTTAAAACTCAATTCTGAGAAATTTGACAAAAGTGCATCTTTTCAAACTTGGTTTTAGGCTTGAACGAGGGCCAAAATAGCTCCAAATCTCATAAAAATATATGTCCATACTTATCTCGCAAATCGGTACCTAAATCCACTTTTAAAACTCAATTACAAGAAAATCGAGAAAAGTGCATCTTTTCAACCTTGGTTTGGTGAACCTTGTACGAGGGACAAAATAGCTCCAAATATCATAAAAATAGGTGTCCATGCTTATCTCTCAAATGGGTACATGAATCTACTTTCAAAACACAATTCTGAGAAAATCGACAAAGGTGCATCTTTTCAACTTTGGTTTATCAACCTTGAATGAGGGCCAAAACAACTCCAAATACATAAAAATAGGTGTCCATGCTTATCTCTCAAATGGTATCTAAATCTACTTTAAAATTTCAATTCTAAGAAAGTTTACAAAAGTGCATATTTTGAACCCTGGTTTGATGAAACTTGAACGCGGGCCAAAATAGCTCCAAATCTCATAAAAATAGGTTCCCATGCTTATCTCTCAAATGGGTACCTAAATCCACTTTCAAAACTCAATTCTGAGAAGGTCGACAAAAGTGCATATTTTCTACCTTGGTTTGACCAACCTTGAATGAGGGCCAAAATAGCTCCAAATCTCATAAAAATAGGTGTCCAAGCTTATCTCTCAAATGGTTACCTAAATCCAGTTTCAAAACTCAATTCCGAGAAGGTCAACAAAAGTGCATATTTTCTACCTTGGTTTGACAAACCTTGAAGGAGGGATAAAATAGCTCCAAATCTCATAAAAATAGGTGTACATGCTTATCTCTCAAATGGGTACCTAAATCCCCTTTCAAAACTCAATTTTGAGAATGTCAACAAAAGTGCATATTTTCAAGCTTGGTGTGACCAACCTTGAAGGAGGGCCAAAATAGCTCCAAATCTCATAAAAATAGGTGTCCAAGCTTATCTCTCAAATTGGTACCTAAACCCACTTTCAAAACTCAATTCCGAGAAAGTCGACAAAAGTGCATCTTTTCAACCTTGATTTGACCAACATTGAACGAGATCCAAAATAGCTCCAAATCTCATAAAAGTAGGTGTGCATGCTGATCTCTCAAATGGCTATCTAAATATACTTTAAAATTTCAATTACGAGAAAGTCGACAAAAGTGCATGTTTTCATCCTTGGTTTGACCAACCTTGAACGAGGGACAAAATAGCTCCTAATTATGTCATAAAAATAGGTGCCCATGCTTATCTCGCAAATGGGTAGCTAAATCCACTTTTAAAACTCAGTTCTAAGAAAGTCGACAAAAGTGCATCTTTTCAACCTTGGTTTGACCAACCCTGTACGAGAAACAATATAGATCCAAATCTCATAAAAATAGGTGTCCATGCTTATCTCTCAAATGGGTACTTGAATCCACTTTGAAAACTCAGTTCTTAGAAAGTCGACAAAGGTGCATCTCTTAAACCTTGAACGAGGGGCAAAATAGCTCCAAATCTCATAAAAATAGGTGTCCATGCTTATCTCTCAAATGGGTATCTAAATATACTTTAAAATTTCAATTCCAAGAAAGTGTACAAAACTGCATATTTTGAACCATGGTATGACTAAACTTGAATGAGGGCCAAAATAGCTCCAAATCTCATAAAAATAGGTTTCCATGCTTATTTGTCAAATCGGTACCTAAATCCACTTTGAAACCTCAATTCTGATAAGGTTGATAAAAGTGCATATTTTCTACCTTGGTTTGACCAACCTTGAACAAGGGCCAAAATAGCTCCAAATCTCATAAAAATAGGAGGCCATGCTTATCTCTCAAATAGGTATCGAAATCTACTTTACAATTTCAATTCCAAGAAAGTTGACAAAAGTGCACCTTTTCAACCTTAGTTATATCAACATTGAATGAAAGTAAAAATAGCTCCAAATCTCAAAAAAATAGGTGTGCATGCTTATCTCTAAAATGGGTACCTAAATCCACTTTCAAAACTCAATTCTGTGAAAGTGGACAAAAGTGCATCTTTTCAACCTTGGTTTGACCAAAGATGAACGAGAGCAAAAATAGATCCAAATTATCTCATAAAAATAGGTCACCATGCTTATCTCTCAGATGGAAACCTATATCCACTTTCAAAACTCAATTATGAGAAAGTCGAAAAATGCATCTTTTCAACCTTGGTTTGACCAACCTTTTACGAGGGACAAAATAGCTCCAAATCTCATTAAAAAATGTGTCCATGCTTATCTCTCAAATAGGTACCTAAATCCACTTTCAAAACTCAATCCCGAGAAAGTCGACAAAAGTGCATCTTTTCAACCTTGAAAGAGGGAAAAAATAGCTCCAAATCTCATAAAAGTAGGTCTCCATACTTATCTCTCAAATGGATACCTAAATCAACTTTCGAAACTCAATTCCGAGAAGGTCAACAAAAGTGCATCTTTTCAACCTTGGCTTGACCAATCTTGTACGAGGGATAAAATAACTCCAAATCTCATAAAAATAGGTGTGCATGCTTATCTCTCAAATGGGTACCTGAATCCACTATCAAAACACAATTCTGAGAAAGTCGACAAAAGTGCATATTTTCAACCTTGGTTTTATCAACTTTGAACAAGGGCCAAAATACCTCCAAATCTCACAAAAATAGATGTCCATGCTTATCTCTCAAATGGGTACCTAAATCCGCTTTCAAAACTCAGTTTTGAGAATGTCAAAAAAAGCGCATATTTTCAACCTTAGTTTCACCAACCTTAAAGGAGGGACAAAATAGATCCAAATCTCATAAAAATAGGTGTCCATTCTTATCTCTCAAATTGGTACCTAAATCCACTTTCAAAACTCAATTTTGAGAAAGTCAAAAAAAGTGCATCTTTTCAATCTTGGTTTGACCAACGTTGAATGAGAGCAAAAATAGCTCCAAATTATCTCATAAAAATAGGTGCCCATGCTTATCTCTCAAAAGGGTACATAAATCCACTTTCAAAACTCAATTCGGAGAAAGTCAACAAAAGTGCATCTTTTCAACCTTGGTTTAACCAACCTTGTACGCATGACAAAATAGCTCCAAATCCGATCAAAATAGGTGTCCATGCTTATCTCTCGAATGGGTACCTGAATGCACATTTAAAACTCAATTCCGAGAAAGTCGACAAAAGTGCATCTTTTCAACCTTGGTTTGACCAACCTTGTACGAGGGACAAAATAGCTCCAAATCTCATAAAAATTGGTGTCCATGCTTATCTCTCAAATGGGTAGTTGAATCCACTTTCAAAACTCAATTACGAGAAACTCGACAAAAGTGCACCTTATCAACCTTGAACGAGGGCCAAAATAGCTCCAAATCTCATAAAAATAGGTGTCCACACTTATCTCTCAAACGGGTACCTAAATCCGCTTTCAAAACTCAATTTCGAGAAAGTCGACAAAAGTGCATCTTTTCAACCTTGGTGTGACCAACCTTGAAGTAGGGCCAAAATAGCTCCAAATATCATATAAATAGGTGTCCAAGCTTATCTCTCAAATGGGTACCCAAATCGACTTTCAAAGCTCAATTCCCAAAAAGTCGACAAAAGTGCATATTTTCAACCTTGGTTTGACCAACCTTGTACGACTGACAAAATAGCTCCAAATCTCATCAAAATAGGTGTCCATGCTTATCTTTCGAATGGGTACCTGAGTCCACTTTCAAAACTCAATTCCGAGAAAGTTGAAAAAATGCATCTTTTCAACCTTGGTTTGACCAACCTTTTACAAGGGACAAAATAGATCCAAATCTCATAAAACAATGTGTCCATGCTTATTTCTCAAATAGGTACCTGAATCCACTTTAAAAACTCAATCCTAAGAATGTCGAAAAAAGTGCATCTTTTCAACCTTGGTTTGACCAATCTTGTACGCGAGATAAAATATCTCCAAATCTCATACAAATAAGTGTCCATTCTTATCTCTCAAATGGTTACTTGAATCCACAATCAAAACACAATTCTAAGAAAGTCGACAAAAGTGCATCTTTTCAACCTTGGTTTTATCAACCTTAAACAAGGGCCGAAATAGCTCCAAATCTCATAAAAATAGGTGTCCATGCTTATATCTCAAATGGGTACCTAAATGCACTTTCAAAACTCAATTCTGAGAAAGTTGAAAAAAGTGCATCTTTTCAACCTTTGTTTGACCAACCTTGTACACGGGACAAAATAGCCCCAAATCTCATAAAAATAGGTGTCCATGCTTATCTCTCAAATGGGTACCTGGATCCACTTTCAAAACTCAATTCCGAGAAAGTCGACAAAAGTGCATATTTTGAACCATGGTTTGACCAACCTTGAACGAGGGCCAAAATAACTCAAAATCTCATAAAAACAAGTGTCCATGCTTATCTATCAAATCGGTACCTAAATCCATTTTCAAAACTCAATTCTGAGAAGGTTGACAAAAGTGCATATTTTCTACCTTGGTTTGACCAACCTTGAACGAGGGACAAAATAGCTGCAAATCTCATAAAAATAGGTGTCCATGCTTGTCTCTCAAATGGGTATCTAAATCTACTTTAAAATATTAATTCCAAGAAAGTTGACAAAAGTGCATATTGTCAACGCTTATTTTGGCCAACCTTGAACGAGGGCCAAAATAGCTGCAAATATCATAAAATAGGTATCCATGCTTATCTCTCAAATGGGTACCTGAATCCACTATCAAAACACACTTCTTAGAAAGTTGACAAAAGTGCATATTTTCAAACTTGGTTTTATCAACCTTGAACGAGGGCCAAAATAGCTCCAAATCTCATAAAAATAGGTGTACATGCTTATCTCTCAAATGGGTATCCAAATCCGCTTTCAAAACTCAATTTTGAGAATGTCGACAAAAGTGCATATTTCCAACATTGGTTTGACCAACATTTAATAAGAGCTAAAATAGCTCCAAATCTCATAAAAATAGGTGCGCATGCTTACCTCTCAAATGGGTATCTAAATCTACTTTAAAATTTCAATTCCGAGAATGTCAACAAAACTGCTTATTTTCAACCTTGGTTTGACTAACCTTGAACAAGGGCAAAAATAGCTCCAAATTATCTCATCAAAATAGGTTCCCATGCTTATCTCTCAAATGCGTAACTAAATCCACTTTTAAAACTCAATTTCGAGAAAGTCGACAAAAGTGCATATTTTCAACCTTGGTTTGACCAACCTTGTACGCAGGACAAAATAGCTCCAAACCTCATAAAAATAGGTGTCCATGCTTATCTCTCAAAGGGGTACCTGAATCCACTTTAAAAACTCAATTCCGAGAAAGTTGACAAAAGTTAATATTTTCAACGTTGGTTTTATCAACCTTGAATGAGGACCAAAATAACTCCAAATCTCATAAAAATAGGTGTCCATGCATATCTCTCAAATGTGTATCTAAATCTAATTTAGAATTTCAATTCCAAGAAAGTCGACAAAAGTGCATATTTTGAACCATGGTTTGACCAACCTTGAATGAGGGCCAAAATAGCTCGAAATCTCATAAAAATAAGTTTCCATGCTTATCTCTCAAATCAGTACCTAAATCCACTATTAAAACTCAATTTCGAGAAAGTCAACAAAAGTGCATCTTTTCAACCTTGGTTTGACCAATGTTGAGCAAGAGCCAAAATAGCTCCAACTTATCTAATAAAAACAAGTTCCCATGCTTATCTCTCAAATGGGTACCTAAATCCACTTCTAAAACTCAATTCCGAGAAAGTCGACAAAAGTGCATATTTTCAACCTTGGTTTGTTCAACCTTGAACAAGGGCCAAAATAGCTCCAAATCTCATAAAAATAAGTGTCCATGCTTATCTGTCAAATGGGTACCTGAATCCACTTTCAAACCTTAATTCTGAGAAAGTCGACAAAAGTGCATCTTTTCAACCTTGATTTGGCAAACCTTGTACACAGGACAAAATAGCTCCAAATCTCATAAAAATAGGTGTCCATGCTTATCTCTCAAATGGGTACCTGAATCCACTTTCAAAACTCAATTCTGAGAAAGTTGACAAAAGTGCATCTTTTCAACATTGGTTTTATCAACCATGAACATGGGCCAAAATAGCTCCAAATCTCATAAAAATAGGTGTCCATGCTTATGTCTCAAATGGGTAGCTAAATCTACTTTAAAATTTCAATTCCAAGAAAGTCGACAAAAGTGCATATTTTCAACCTTGGTTTTATCAACGTTGAACGAGGGACAAAATAGCTCCAAATCTCATAAAAATAGGTGTCCATGCTTATCTCTCAAATGGGTATCTAAATCTACTTTAAAATTTCAATTCTAAGAAAGTCAACAAAAGTGCATATTTTGAACCATGGTTTGACCTACCTTGAACGAGGGCCAAAATAGCTCGAAATGTCATAAAAATAGGTTTCCATGCGTATATTTCAAATCGGTACCTAAATCCACTTTCAAAACTCAATTCTGAGAAGACTGAAAAAAGTGCATATTTTCTACCTTGGTTTGACCAACCTTGAACGAGGGCCCAAATAGCTCCAAATCTCATAAAAATAGGTGTTTGTGTGTTATCACTCCAGGAAACTCCTCTAGGTTGCAGCTCAAGGATGCCTGGTAACTTACAATGTTTTTGGGTTTTTCTAATATGGATCAAGTCAGGTGACCTATATGACCTTCCACTCTCAAAATATGCATGAAACTCAATCAGTTACAAGGCTTTTAGTTACCAATATTCAGAAGTTGACAATAAGGTGCAGGGATGGAGAACTCATTAGGATGGAAGATTCACACACAAAATAGATGGATATAAATGGCTAAATCATGATAAGGATGGTACTTATAATTTAAATTACATTAACATGCCAATATGATGACAACTATCAGTCATTAATTAACTTGAATTTAACCTGAATACACATTCAAGCATAAGCACAGTAAAGATAGAAATGGAAGCTGAATAAATGATAACAAAAGAGCTTATATTCAATCATGAGTAAAATGAGAAGCTGACAATAGTGTGGGTCTATAAATCCCCGAAGTCGAACCCTTTTCATAAAATAAGTTTTAGGATTTATAGCCTTTACAAAATATACAGATCTTGAAAACTTGGATCTATTTTTTTTACAAAAATAAACAAAATAATAGTATTTTACAAATTAGGTTAAAAAACCCTAATTAACTACTTTTCTAACTAACTAAGGAATTAGTTCACTGTATGAACCTTCAGATAACTGAGGTAGCTGCTGGCAATTACTGCTACTAGCCGTCTGCTGGTTAAGTCATTGTTTTCTCTTGATAGCTAGGTATTGGTGACCTTTTCTACTGTTATGTCATAGTAAAACTGAAACAGACCTTTTTCTGATGCTTTCCTCCATTCCCTTCATCTTTAGACTATGTCCCTGAGCCACCTATATTCGCCCAAAACCAGTCCTGTATTCCAAAATTTGAATTTTAAGCCTCTATCTGCTTTCGGTGGTTAAGAGGCCAGACTATCAGAACCATTAGCTGCCGAAAGTGGTGCTTTCGATGGCTAATGAACTTCCCCAACGTCTGCCTAAGCCACCGAAAGCCCTATTTTCAAAATTTATTACGGTTTTTCCAAAAATGTTCTTTTATGGATGTCTGCTCAACTTTCTTCTTTAGCAGGCTCTGTCCTAGGAGGGTTAACATCAGCCTCGCTGGTTTCTGGAAGTTGAAGGCTAACTGCAGCCTCAGATAGGATTTCCAAGGTGGTGTGGCTTCTAGGGTTTTCCTTGGCCTTTTTCAGTTGCAATATTTGGAGCCTAATCATCCTATACAATCTAGTATTGTCCTGTAGGTACCTTGTATTCAACCTCTTTAAGAAAATATATCTTTCTCTCCACTCCAGGTAAGACTTATGTAGCAGCTTGTTCCTGCTGGTTAATGCAACATTATTTTTCTTTATTTCCCTTTCCAAAATCTCCATCTCATAAATTTTCCATAGTAATTGATTTATCTTTTGAGTTTTGGGCTTGCTGGAGGAAGCCTTCTCTGTAGGTTCATCTTGCTCCTTTGGTGTGGGGGATGGTAGTTCTTTAGCCACTGGTACAATTTGCAGATCTAGGTCTACACCTTCCTCTTGATCCTCTTCATAATCTGTGTAGGGTAGATTTAAAATATTCTCATTGTGTGCTTCAACCTCCTGGCCTTTCTCACTGAAGTCCAATTTCCTTTTTACCTTCTTATCCTTGCAAGAGGAGGGAGGCTGTTCTACTACTACTACTGGGGATATAGCCCTCCTCCTTCTTCTCCCACTCCTTGGTGTGTTGTATTTTTTGGTAGGAGTCTTCCCTTTCTCTTCTGGTTGAAGGCCTGTCTCAAATCTATTCCAAAACAGAAAATAAGGCCATGCCATAGTCCTTATTTTCAGAAACTTTTGGATCAACAGTTGGATAAGGCCATGGTGAGATAGTCTTCTAATAATATTGGTTGGCTGGGATTTCACTTGGTGTGCCATGTTTCCCAAACTTCTGTGTAAGTAAAAGGAAAAATTGAGTGGGATTTTACCTGTGAAGTGGTTCATTATCTTGAAATGGTAGATCATGGCTCTGTTATATCTTCCTTCACATGTTAGGTAAACCACAATGGCCTTCAGCAATTGTTGCCACCTCTCTTCCAACCAAGATGATGGCACACTCTTCTTCCACACCATTCCTCTATGTTCAAGCTTTAGATAATACCTGAACTCTACATCTTTTGGTATGGTGGTCCTGAACCATTTTTATCCTGTGAAAGGGAGTCCAGTTACTTCAGTGATTAGGGTTTCATATATGTGAAATTCCTCCTTACCTATAACTGCCTTTGAACCATCAAATGAGAGGGAAAATGCCTCAACTACCTATTGATGGGAGCCTTATATCTTCTCACAAAACTTGTAGCATCCAACCTCTTGGAAGAGTTTACAGACCTTTGGATGTGCTTCCAAAAAGCTGATATCTTCCAGTTCCTACCTGAGAGCAGGTCCTCCCTTCTTCATCTTGATGAGTGCCTCTATTGAGTACCTGCAAAATTATTCTAAATTTTGTATATAGTGTGTTAGGAGGTTGCTTCCTCAGAGATGGTTTTCTTGGTGGAGAGGAAGGATAAGCTCGAAAGTGAAATTTGTTGGACCTTTTGGCACTGATTATGAGGGTTTTTGTTTCCATGATGGATGCTGAGGTCGAATGGTGATGGCAGTGATTGATTTTCTCGATTCCCTTTTGCCAAGAAATCATGTAGCACATCATCCTAGGTACTCGGTGAGATTTCTGCTATTCTTTTGGACAGGTGGAAAAAAATTGAGGGTTTCCAATCCTATCAGTCCTTTGCCAGTTTTATAATGACCTCCTTAACTTATTTCAACATGCGGTTATGCAGGCTCAAGTTATTTTGGTGGTTTGTCATGCTCTACACTGATTTTTCATCTTGCTAATGGGGTGTGATTTGACTATTTTCTAACTGTTTTCCTCTTTTGTCTTTTTGGTGGTTAATAATCTTCCTGAATTTGTCTGCAAACCACTGAAAAGATAGTTGTCGGTGGCTAATAATATGATATCCCTTTTTCCTAATCCACCGAAACTTGTTATCCCAGCTTCGCGGTGAAATCCTACTTTTGACGGATAGTGGCCTTGCCGAAAAACCCATTTAACTGCTGAAAACCCATCCTTCCGGTGGCTAATGAGTTGTCCATAGTCTCGCCTAAGCCACCGAAATTGCTTTTCCCCGATGCTTATCTTCCTGCTTTCGGTGGTTAAAATCTGCGTTGAATTGTTCGATAAGCTGCCGAAAGCATCACCTTTCGGTGGCTAATGAGCTGTTCCGAGTCTCGCTTAAGCCATCGAAAGTACCTTTACCAATGTCGCTTGCAACCTACTTTCGAAAGTTAAAATCCTTCTTGGTATTCTCCCTAAGCTGCCAAAAGAAACAATTTTCGATGGCTAATGAGTCATTTGAAGTCTCGCCTAAGTAACTAAAATTGTTAATTTAATTCTACTTGCTTGAGCTGCTTTCGGTGGTTTACCTTTATCCCACATTCAACCATTTAGCTTCCAAAACATAGATTTTCAGTGGCTAATGAACTATTAAAAACCTCGCCTAAGCCACCGAAAGCTATAACTTCCAAACTTTTCAACCACATAAAAAATAGAGACCTTCAATTTGTTAGGAATCCTTATATCTTTCATTACATAAGTCAACTTCTTCATACTCTCAAAATAAATTTATTTTGAGAGATAAAACCATGCTTATCTCTCAGATGGGTATCTAAATCTACTTTAAAATTTTAATTTTGAGAAAGTTGACAAAAGCACATATTTTCAAGGCTTGGTTTGCCCAACCTTGAACGAGGGCCAAAATAGCTCCAAATCTCATAAAAATAGGTGTACATGCTTATCTCTCAAATGGGTATAACCCAAATTCACTTTCACAACTCAATTTCGAGAATGTCGACAAAATTTCATATTTTCAACCTTGGTTTGACCAACCTTGAAGGAGGTCCAAAATAGCTTCAAATTTCATAAAAATAGTTGTCCAAGTTTATCTCTCAAATGGGTACTTAAATCCACTTTCGAAACTCAATTCTGAGAAAGTCGACAAAAGTGCATATTTTCAACCTTGGTTTGACCAACATTGAACGAGAGCCAAAATAGCTCCAAATATCATAAAAATAGGTGTGCATGCTTATCTCTCAAATGGGTATCTAAATCTATTTTAAAATTTCAATTCCAAGAAAGTCGACAAAAATGCATATTTTCAACCTTGGTTTGACAAACCTTGAACGAGGGCCAAAATAGCTCCAAATTAGCTCATCAAAATAGGTTCCCATGCCTATCTCTCAAATGGGTAACTAAATCCACTTTTAAAACTCAATTCCGAGAAAGTCGACAAAAGTGCATCTTTTCAAACTTAATTTTACCAATCATGTATGTGGGACAAAATAGCTCCAACTCTCATAAAAATAGGTGTCCATGCTTATCTCTCAAATGGGTACCTGAATCCACTTTCAAAACTCAATTCCGATAACGTAGACAAAAGTACATCTTTTCAACCTTGGTTTTATCAACCTTGAACGAGGGTCAAAATAGATCCAAATCTCATAAAAATAGGTTTCGATGCTTATCTCTTATATATGTATCTAAATCTAATTTAAAGTTTCAATTCCAAGAAAGTTGACAAAAGTGCATATTTTGAACCATGGTTTGACCAACCTTGAATGAGCGCCAAAATAGCTTGAAATCTCATAAATATAGGTTTCCATGCTTATCTCTCAAATCAGTACCTAAATCAACTTTCAAAACTCAATTATGA
This sequence comes from Pseudotsuga menziesii, assembly GCA_001517045.1. Taxonomy (NCBI): domain Eukaryota; kingdom Viridiplantae; phylum Streptophyta; class Pinopsida; order Pinales; family Pinaceae; genus Pseudotsuga; species Pseudotsuga menziesii. Next base: position 364,507 of record LPNX011074378.1, on the reverse strand, counting down.
GAATGTCGAAAAAACTACATATTTTCTACCTTGGTTTGACCAACCTTGAACACGAGCCAAAATAGCTCGAAATCTCATAAAAATAGGTGTCCATGCTTATCTCTCAAATAGGTATCTAAATCTGATTTAAAATTTCAATTCCAACAAAGTTGACAAAAGTGCATATTTTCAAGCTTGGTTTGACCAACCTTGAACGAGGTCCAAAATAGCTCCAAATGTCATTAAAATAGGTGTACATGCTTATCTCTCAAATGGGTACCTAAATCCGCTTTCAAAACTCAATATCAAGAATGTTGACAAAAATGCATATTTTCAACCTTGGTTTGACCAACCTTGAAGGAGAGCCAAAATAGATCCAAATCTTATAAAAATAGGTGTCCAACCTTATCTCTCAAATGGATACCTAAATCCACTTTCAAAATTCAATTCCGAGAAAGTCAACAAAAGTGCATCTTTTCAACCTTGGTTTGACCAACATTGAACAAAAGCCAAAATAGCTCCAAATTTCATAAAAATAGATGTCCATGCTTATCTCTCAAATGGATACCTAAATCTACTTTAAAATTCAATTCTGTTAAAGTCGACAAAACTACATATTTTCAACCTTGAATGATGGCCAAAATAGCTCCAAATTATCTCATAAAATTAGTTTTCCAAGATTATCTATGAAATGGGTACCTAAATCCACTTTCAAAACTCAATTCCGAGAAAGTCGACAAAAGTGTATATTTTCAACCTTGGTTTGACCAACCTTGTATGCGGGACAAAATAGCTCCAAATCTCATAAGAATGGGTGTGCATGCTTATCTCTCAAATGGGTATCTAAATCTACTTTAAAATTTCAATTCTAAGAAAGTCGACAAAAGTCCATATTTTAAACCTTGGTTTGACAAACCTTGAATCAGGGCCAAAATAGCTCCAAATTATCTCATAAAATAGGTGCCCATGCTTATCTCTCAAATGGGTACCTAAATCCACTTTCATAACTCAATTACGAGAAAATCGACAAAGTGAATCTTTTCAACCTTGTATGAGGGACAAAATAGCTCCAAATCTCATAAAAATAGGTGTCCATGCTTATCTCTCAAATGGGTACCTAAATCCACTTTCAAAACTCAATTCCGAGAAAGTCTACAAAAGTGCATCTTTTCAACCTTTGTTTGACCAACCTTGTACAAGGGACAAAATAGCTCCAAATATCATAAAAATAGGAGTCCATGCTTATCTCTCAAATGGGTACTTGGACCCACTTTCAAACCTCAAGTCTGAGAAAGTCGAAAAAACTGCATTTTTTCAACCTTGGTTTTATCAACCTTGAATGAGGGACAAAATAGATCCAAATATGATAAACATAGGTGTCCATGCTTATCTCTCAAATGGGTACCTCAATCCACTTTCAAAACTCAATTCCAAGAAAGTTGACAAAAGTGCATCTTTTCAACGTTGGTTTTAACAACCTTGAATGAGGGCCAAAATATCTCCAAATCTCATAAAAATAGGTGTCCATGCTTATCTCTCAAATGGGTATCTAAATCTACTTTAAAATTTCAATTCCAAGAAAGTCGACAAAAGTGCATATTTTGAACCATGGTTTCACCAACCTTGAATGAGGGCCAAAATAGCTCGAAATCTCATAAAAATAGGTTTCCATGCTTATCTCTCAAATGCATACCTAAATCAACTTTCAAAACTCAAGTCCAAGAAGTTCCACAAAAGTGCATATTTTCTACCTTTGTTTGACCAACCTTGAACGAGGGCCAAAATAGCTCCAAATGTCATAAAAAGAGGTGGTCATTCTTATCTCTCCAATGGGTATCTAAATCTACTATAAAATTTCAATTCCAAGCAAGTTGACAAAAGTGCATATTTTCAACCTTGGTTTGACAAACCTTGAATGAGGGCCAAAATAACTCCAAATTATCTCATAAGATAGGTGCGCATGCTTATCTCTCAAATGGGTACCTAAATCCACTTTCATAACTCAATTCCAAGAAAGTCGACAAAAGTGCATCTTTTCAACCTTGGTTTGACCAACCTTGTGTGATGGCCAAAATAACTCCAAATTTCATAAAAATAGGTGTCCAAGCTTATCTCTCAAATGGGTACCTAAATCCACTTTCAAAACTCAATTCCGAGAAAGTTGACAAAAAAGCATCTTTTCAACCTTGGCTTGACCAACATTGAATGAGAGCCAAAATAGCTCCAAATATCATAAAAATAGGTGTGCATGCTTATCTCTGAAATGGGTATCTAAATCTACTATAAAATTTTAATTCCAAGAAAGTCGACAAAAGTGCATATTTTCAACTTGGTTTGACCAACCTTGAACGAGGACCAAAATAGCTCCAAATTATCTCATCAAAATAGGTGCCCATGCTTATCTCTCAAATGGGTAACTAAATCCACTTTTAAAACTCAATTCCGAGAAAGTCGAGAAAAGTGCATCTTTTCAACCTTGGTTTGGCCAACCTTGTAGGAGGGACAAAATAGCTCCAAATCTAATAAATAAAGGTGTCCATGCTTATCTTTCAAGTGGGTACCGAAATCCACTTTCAAAACTTAATTCTAAGAAAGTCGACAAAAGTGCATCTTTTCAACCTGGGTTTTATCAACCTTGAACGAAGGCCAAAATAGCCCCAAATCTCACAAAAATAGCTGTGCATGCTTATCTCTCAAATGGGTAATCTAATATAAATTTCAATTCCAAGTAAGATGACAAAAGTGCATATTTTGAATGATGGTTTGACCAACCTTGAACAAGGGCCAAAATAGCTCGAAATATCATAAAAATAGGTTTCCATGCTTATCTCTCAAATGGGTACCTAAATCCACTTTCAAAACTCAGTTGTGAGAAGGTCGACAAAAGTGCATATTTTCTACCTTGGTTTGACCAACCTTGAACGAAGGACAAAATAACTCCAAATCTCATAAAAATAGGTGCCCATGCCTATCTCTCAAATGGGTATCTAAATCTACTTTAAAATTTCAATTCCAAGAAAGGTTACAGAAGTGCATATTTTCAAGCTTGGTTCGACCAACCTTGAACAAGGGCCAAAATAGATCCAAATCTCAAAAAAATAGGTGTACATGCTTATGTCTCAAATGGGCACCTAAATCTGCTTGTTGGAGAAACCCACCATCAAAGCCTCATCGATAGGGGTTTCCACTCTGTCGACACCCAACCAGTGCAATCTCCCTAAGCATCGGCCCAAACAGGTTTTACCCTGCCCAACAACTTCTGCGAAGCAGACGAGGTCTCACCCGAGGCGTTCAAGGGGGAGCTATCGAAACCGAGTTTTTGGTAGTGGGGATGGAGGATATGGGGATCTGATGAAGGGACACCATAACTACTAGATCCAGAGCTTGCAGCCGACTTTACACTATTTCTTCAACTTGTAGAGTGTATTCATAACTTATGCAATCATTAATTGATTACACAATTGTCACAATATCGTAGCATTGTCCATGAAACATATCTAGTCATAGTGTAACAAACAGTAGCAGAAGAATAGATCGCATCGACATAGCAACAAAACAAATCATATCAATATAGTAGAAAGAGACTAAATCACATTAACATTATACCAAAACAACATCATAATAGAACAAGTTGCAGCATCATAACAGATCAGATCACAACAGTAGTAACAGACAAGATTTGTTCCACAATCACCATATAATATTAATATTGTGCAAAGGAACCACATTAGACAATTCTTCTCCATAACCAGAGACTGCATACATCAGGAAAAACCTAGATCGTGCTAGATCTTATGTCTCAATTATCCTCTGATGCAATTCTCCTAGTCTCAATCAGAAGCTCCCTCTCTGTCCCACCTCTTCTACTTGCAAAACTATATCTATAAATAGGCTTGCACCATTACATTAAGGGTCCACTTCTAACTAACTTATAACTGCTAATGACCTATTACAACAAAACTTGGTCAAATAACATATAAAATATTCAAAGCAGTTATTCTTCCGCCCATTGCGCTAATCTGGCCTTATGCGGTACCATGTGAGGTTGCGCAGCTGCCGTGATGTTGCGCAACTCCGTTAGTAAAACCCATACCAACAGGCCCCCTACATAGTCTTGTGGCTTGTCCCCGAGCCACGTCAGGTTGACAGTGTATGTACCGACATCCACACCTTGAAATCTTCAAATTGTTGCGCAATCTCATGTACCTATAGCTGGACTTTGTTGGCAGTACTCTGACAATTAGTCAAAGTCTGCTTCATTGGGTGCTCCTCTCTGGCCTTGCTATCTACTACTTGTTGATGCTCTTCTACTGCCTGCAGCGTGGTGACTGCTTTAACAACCAATTGTCCACTGATTTCCTGAAATTCATCAAGCTGAGCACGATGCTTTTGTTGGTATTCCTGGGCATGGGTAGCTCTCTGCTACAAATCCTTCAGTTCCTCGGCACCTGTGGTCTGCACCATCAGTGGCATAGCCCTCAGCGATGTCTTTAGGGTCGTCAGTTGACCTTCGATTTATTGTACTTGCGCAGTCAACTGATCAAGCTGCTCATCCTGGACAATGCTCTGCCAAAATTGCATTGTCACTTCCATAATAGTTTTAGCCTCTTGCTCCATGACTTTGAACTTATTTGCAATGTCTTCAATGGAGGATTTCCTTCCTGTAACCTGCTTAGGAGGCATCGTAGGTTGTACCAGGGCCTGGAGCATCAGGTTATTATCTTGAAGATGAACAATAGTTTTCCCCAATCGTTTGGCCTTTTCAACTTGGGTAAGCTCGGCCGTATTCTCAAAAATGTGCCAGCAAGCTTCAGAAATAGCCTGCTCGACCTTGCCGCACCTGGAACACATTTATGCCCAGTCAATGATCAGGATATCTTGTGCATTTTTCAATTCCATAATCTCCTCATCATCCTTTCTCTGCAGCTCATCCTGTGTTGCATTCAGGGCGTCGATTTATCGCAATTTTTCTTCTGCTAGCTCCACTCAGACCTGATGTAGCTCATTGGCCTGTTTTTGCAGCTTCTTTGTGATGCTATGGGACTTGACATAGCCCACAGTCATCTCTTTCTATCATTCTACTAGTTTCAGGATAGCAACGTGCTGCAACTCCACTAATTCCATAGTGAAAAACTTGTTTAAGTCCAAAGCCACATTCTAGATTGGAAACAGCAACTGGTGAACTTCCTCATTAATCGCATAGATCAAAACCATTTGTTGGTGAAACCCACCAACAAATCCTCGTCGACATGGGTTCCCACTCTGTCGACACCCAACTAGCACAATCTCCGTAAGCACTGGCCTAGACAAGTTTTACCCTGCCCAGCAACGTCTACAGAGAAGATGAGGTCTCACCCGAGGCGTTCAAGGGAGAGCTATCGGAACCGAGTTTCTGTAAGTGGGGACAGAGGATATGGGGATCCGACGAAGGGACACCATAACTACTAGATCCAGAGCTAGTAGTCGACTATACACTATTTATTCAATTTGTAAAGTGTATTCATAACTTATGCAATCATTATATTATTACACAATTGTCACAATATCATAGCATTGTCCATGAAACATATCTATTCATAGTGCAATAGACAGTAGCATAAAAACATATTGCATCGACATAGCAGCAAAACAAATCGCATCGATATAGCAGAAAGAGACTAAATCACATCAACATTATACCAAAACAACATCATAACAAAACAGGTTGCAACATCATAACATATCAAATCACAACAACAATAACAGACAATATTTGTGCCACAATCACCATATCATATTAATCTTGTGTAAAGGAACCACATTACATAATTCTTCTCCAAAATCAGAGACTACATACATCAAGAGAAACCCATATCAATTGCAGATACACAGGGTATTCTTCAAAAAAATAGATCGCGCTATATCTTATGTCTCAATTATCCTCTGATGCAATTCTCCTAGTCTCAGTCGGTAGCTCCCTCTCTCTCCCCCTCCTCTACTTGCAAAACTAGATCTATAAATAGGCTTGCACCATTACATTGAGCATCTGCTTCTAACTAAATTATAACTGCTAATGACCTATTACAACAAAAAATGGTCAAATAACATATAAAATATTCCAAGCTGTTACTCTTCCTCCCATCGCGCTAGTCTGGCCTTGCGAGGTGCCACGTGAGGTTGCGTAGTTGTCGCGATGCTACACAACTCACTTACCAAAACCCCTTCCAACACTGCTTTCAAAACTCAATTTCGAGAATGTCGACAAAACTGCATATTTTCAACCTTGGTTTGACCAACCTTTAACAAGGGCCAAAATAGCTCCAAATCTCATAAAAATAGGTGTCCAATATTATCTATCAAATGCGTACCTAAATCCACTTTCAAAACTCAATTTCGAGAAAGTCGACAAAAGTCCATATTTTCAACCTTGGTTTGACCAGCATTGCACGAGAGCCAAAATAGCTCCAAATTTTATAAAAATAGATGTGCATGCTTATCTCTCAAATGGGTACCTAAATTTACTTTAAAATTTAAATTCCAAGAAAGTCTACAAAAGTGCACCATTTCAACCTTGGTTTGACCAACCTTGAATGAGGGCCAAAATAACTCCAAATTATCTCATAAAAATAGTTTTCCAAGCTTATCTATCAAATGGGTACCTAAATCCACTTGCAAAACTCAATTCTAAGAAAGTAGACAAAAGTGTATCTTTTCAACCTTGGTTTGCCCAACCTTGTACAAGGGACAAAATAGCTCCAACTCTCATAAAAATAGGTGTGCATGCTTATTTGTCAAATGGCTATCCAAATCTACTTTAAAATTTCAATTTTGAGAAAGTCGACAAAAGTGCATATTTTCAACCTTGGTTTGACAAACCTTGAATGAGGGCCAAAATAACTATAAATTATCTCATAAAATAGGTGCCCGTGCTTTTCTCTCAAATGGGTACGTAAAATTCACTTTCATAGCTCAATTCCGAGAAAGTCGACAAAAGTGCATATTTTCAACCTTAGTTTGACCAACGTTGTACGAGGGACAAAATAGATCCAAATCTCATAAAAATAGGTGTCCATTCTTATCTCTCAAATGGGTACCTAAATCCACTTTCAAAACTCAATTCTAAGAAAGTCAACAAAAGTGCATCTTTTCAACCTTGAACGAGCGCCAAAATAGCTCCAAATCTCATAAAAATAGGTGTCCAAGCTTATCTCTCAAATGGATACCTAAATCCACTTTCAAAACTGCATTCCAAGAAAGTCGACGAAAGTGAATCTTTTCAAACTTGGTTGACCAACGTTGAAAGAGACCCAAAATACCTCCAAATATCATAAAAATTGGTGTGCATGCTTATCTCTCAAATGCCTATCTAAATCTAGTTTAAAATGTCAATTCCGATAAAGTCGATAAAAGTGCATATTTTCAACCTTGGTTTGACCAACCTTGAATGAGGACCAAAATAGCTCCAAATTATCTCACAAAAATAGGTTCCCGTCCTTATCTCTCAAATGGGTATCTAAATCTAATTTAAAATTTCAATTCCAAAAACATCGACAAAAGTGCATATTTTGAACCGTGGTTTGACCAACCTTGAACAAGGGCCAAAATAGCTCCAAATCTCATAAAAATAGGTGTACATTCTTATCTCTCAAATGGGTACCTAAATCTGCTTTCAAAACTTAATTCCGAGAATGTCGACAAAACTGCATATTTTCAACCTTGGTGTGACCATCCTTACAGGAGGGCCAAAATAGTTCTGAGTCTCATAAAAACAGGTGTCCAAGCTTATCTCTCAAATGGGTACCTAAATCCACTTTCAAAACTCATATCCGAGAAGGTCGACAAAAGTGCATATTTTCAACCTTGGTTCATTAGAGGAAATTTGAGGTCTAAAATGGGCCTCCTAAGGAAAATAATAAAATAATAGTTAAAATAATAAAATAATAGTTAAAATAATAAAATAATAGTTATTAATTTTGGAGGAAGAATGAAAAAACTACTTTTTGTGTTCGTATTTTCGAAATATATCCCTGTGTTTTCACTCAAATTCTGAGCAGGAGAGGTCATTGGATGCATAATTTAATTCCACGTCCAACGAGTACCCACACTGCATACTTTTGATGGACCCTGCTTTCCCAAAAATAAGAAATACCTGAAAACACATGATGATGATGTCATCATCACATTTTTTCAGGTATTTCTTGTTTTTGGGGTAGCGGGGTCCATCAAAAGTATGCAGTGTGGGTACTCGTTGGATGTGGAATTAAATTCCTCATCCGACGAGCTCTCCCACTTGAAATTTGAGTAAAAACACTGGGAGATATGTCGAAAATACGAATAAAAAAATTAGTTTTCTTTTATGACAAATATGTTAATTCAACCATTATGGTTGACTCATTTTATTGAGATTCTATTGGTTCTTGAATTCTAACCCACAAAATTTATTGTTGGTGCGTTTTCTTATAAGGCCCATTTTAGACCCTAAACTTCCTCTAATGTGACCAACCTTGAAGGAGGGCCAAAATAGCTCCAAATCGCATAAAAATAGGTGTCCCAGTTTATCTCTGAAATGGGTACCTAAATCCACTTTCAAAACTCAATTCCAAGAAAGTCGACAAAAGTGCATCTTTTCAACCTTGGTTTGACCAACGTTGAATGAGAGCCAAAATAGCTCCTAATCTCATAAAAATAAGTGTGCATGCTTATGTCTCAAATGGGTATCTAAATCTACTTTAAAATTTTAATTCTGAGAAAGTCGACAAAAGTGCATATTTTCTAGCTTGCTTTGACCAACCTTGAATGAGAGCCAAAATAGCTCCAAATTATCTCATAAAAATAGGTCCCGTGCTTATCTCTCAAATGGTTACCTAAATCCACTTTCAGAACTCAATTCCAAGAAAGTCGACAAAAGTGTATCTTTTAAAACTTGGTTTGACCAACCTTGTACGAGGGACAAAATAGCTCAAATGTCATAAAAATACGTGTCCCTAGTTATGTCTTAAATGGGTACCTGAATCCAGTTTCAAAACTCAATTCCGAGAAAGTCGAAAAAAGTGCATCTTTTCAATCTTGGTTTTATCAACCTTGAAGGAGGGCCAAAATAGCTCCAAATCTCATAAAAATAGGTGTCCATGCTTATCTCTCAAATGGGTATCTAAATCTACTTTAAAATTTCAATTACGAGAAAGTTGACAAAAGTGCATATTTTCAACCTTGGTTTGACCAACGTTGAACGAGGTCGAAAATAGCTCTAAATCACATAAAACTAGGTGTACATGCTTATCTATCAAATGGGTACCTAAATCTGCTCTCAAAACTCAATTTCTAGAATATTGACAAAAGTGCATATTTTCAACCTTGGTTTAACCAACCTTAAAGGAGGGCCACAATAGCTCCAAATCTCATAAAAATAGGTGTCCAAGCTTATCTCTCAAATGGGTACCTAAATCCACTTTCAAAACTCAATTCTGAGAAAGCTAACAAAAGTGTATCTTTTCAACCTTGGTTTGACCAACGTTGAACAAGAGCCAAAATAGCTCCAAATCTCATAAAAATTGGTGTGCATGCTTATCTCTCAAATGGCTATCTAAATCTAGTTTAAAATGTCTATTCCAAGAAAGTCGATAAAAGTACATATTTTCAACCTTGGTTTGACCAACCTTGAATGAGGACCAAAATAGCTCCAAATTATCTCACAAAAATAGGTTCCTGTCCTTATCTCTCAAATGGGTACCTAAATCCACTTTCAAAACTCAATTCCAAGAAAGTCGACAAAAGTGCATCTTTTCAACCTTGGTTTGACCAACCTTGCACAAGGGACAAGATAGATCCAAATCTCATAAAAATGGGTGTCCATGCTTACCTCTCAAATGGGTACCTGAATCCACTTCCAAAACTCAATTTCAAGAAAGTCGACAAAAGTTCATCTTTTCACGCTTGGTTTTATAAACCTTGAATGAGGGCCAAAATAGCTCCAAATATCATAAAAATAAGCGTCCATGCTTATCTCTCAAATGGGTATCTAAATCTACTTTAAAGTTTCAATTCCAAGAAAGTCGAAAAAAGTGCATATTTGGAACCATGGTTTGACCAACCTTGAATGAGGGCCAAAATAGCTCCAAATCTCATAAAAATAGGTTTGCATGCTCATCTCTCAAATGGGTACTTAAACCACTCTCAAAACTCAATTCTGAGAAGGTCGAGAAAAGTGCATATTTTCTACTCCAAATCTTATAAAAATAGGTGTCCATACTTATATCTCAAATGGGTATCTAAGTCTACTTCAAAAATTCAATTATGAGAAAGTCGACAAAATTGCATGTTTTCAACCTTGGTGTGAGCAACCTTGTATGAGGGTCAAAATTTCACGAAATATAATAAAAATGGGTGTCCATTCTTATCTCTAAAATGGATACCTAAATTGGCTTTCAAAACTCAATTCCAAGAAAGTCGACAAAAGTGCATATTTTCAACCTTGGTTTGACCAACCTTGAAGGAGGGCCAAAATAGCTCCAAATCTCATAAAAATAGGTGTCCATGCTTATCTCCCAATTGGGTACCTAAATCCAGTTTCAAAACTCAATTCTGAGAAAGTTGACAAAAGTGCATCTTTTCAACCTTAGTTTGACCAACCTGGAGTGAGGGCCAAAATACCTCCAAGTCTCATAAAAATAGGTGTCCATGCTTATCTCTCAAATGGGACTCTAAATCTACTTTAAAATTTCAATTCCTATAAAGTCGACAAAAGTGCATATTTTTAACCTTGGTTTGACAAACCTTGAACAAGGGACTAAATAGCTCCAAATCTCATAAAATAGGTGTCCATGCTTATCTCTCAAATGGGTACTTAAATCAACTTTCAAAACTCAATTCCGAGAAAGTAAAAAAAAGTGAATATTTTTAACATTAGTTTGACCAACCTTGAACGTGGGACAAAATAACTCCAAATCTAATAAAAATAGTGTCCATGCTTATCTCTCAAATGGGTACCTAAACCCGCTTTCAAAACTTAATTCCAAGAAAGTCTACAAAAGTGCATCTTTTCAACCTTGGTTTATCAAATCTTGAACGAGGGCCAAAATAGCTCCAAATATCATAAAAATAGGTGTCCAAATTATCTCTCAAATGGGTATCTAGATCTACTTTAAAATTTCAATTCCGATAAAGTCGACAAAAGTGCATATTTTCAACCTTGGTTTGAGCAACCTTGAACGAGGGCCAAAATAGCTCCAAATATCATAAAAATTGGTGTCCATCCTTATCTCTCCAATGGGTATCTAAATCTACTTTAAAATTTCTATTCCGAGAAAGTCGGAAAAAGTGCATATTTTCAACCTTGGTTTGACCAACCTTGAACGAGGGCCAAAATAGCTCCAAATCTCATAAAAATAGGTGTTTGTACTTATCTCTTAAATGGGTACCTAAATCCACTTAAAAAAATCAATTCCAAGAAAGTCGACAAAAGTGCATATTTTCAACCTTAGTTTCACCAACCTTGAAGGAGGGCCAAAATAGATCCAAATCTCATAAAAATAGGTTTCCATGCTTATCTCTCAAATGGGTACCTAAATCCACTTTTGAAAACTAAATTTCGAGAAAGTGGAAAAAGTGCATATTTTCTATTGATGTAATTGTAACTTCGGAATGTATTCACTTGTATTTCTTATCTACTATAACCTGATGTTTATTTCGGGATGTTATCATTTTATGTAATACCCCGATGTTCCGATCAGGAGAATCAATAATGTAAACGAGTCATGTCAAGTCATTGTGGGTAACCCTCCAATTGTCTAAGGGTTAAAGTCCCCACAGTTCCGGGGCACTAGGGTTATTAGACTCTCCAAGTAGAGGTCAGCCCTAGTAGGGTTTTAGTCATGTTGGGAATAGTATAAATAGAGAGTTGGACTCTCTATTTAGTACACAACACTCACACACTCAAGTGTAGTGCATAGTTGAGGAAAGAGAAGACACTGGGGCTAGACAAGAAGAAGGTTACTGCTGTTGGGAGTGCATCTTACTATTTTGGGGTTTTACCTTTTGTGCTGATTCTATCTCTGAGGAAGTTGTGGGGTTTTCTCCATTTATGGTTTCCCTGATGAAAAACATTGTGTTCATCGTCTCTTGTGTTTGATTGTTGTACTTGTTATTCTCTTAGTTAAATATCCTAACATAATGCTAGCTTGAATGTTGAAAATATAACATGGTATCAGAGCTAACCTAAGAAGAAGACACTGTGCAGCTGTGGGAACTAGGGATTCCTACTTTGTGGATCTCTCTCCACAAATTTTCAGCAAAAGTAAGGTGGAATAACTCTCCTCCTTAGGGCGCATCTTTCTATCGAAGTAGAATCCAATTATGAGGTTTTTCACTTTTGGACCTGTCACTACTGCCATAAATTAGGGCTTTTCACAGAAGAGGAATTTTTCAGTAAGCCCAGGCATGGATTGATATCCTCCCCAAAATTGAAGTTAGGGATAAATTTCAAGGCATTTGGTTGGACAGAACTTCAGAAAAGAAAAACCATAATTTTCTCCTGAACGAGCTCTGTAGGATTTCAGCTCAAGTTTCAGATCAGACATCTTGAGCTGGTAAGATCTAAAATATTTTGTATTTCCATTTGAGGTTCTCAGTTAAGATGTCTCACCATACCAAGCTTGATGAAAAGCTTGAGGGAGATGATAACTTTCGAGCTTGGAAGTATAGGATCTCCCTAGTCCTGGAAGAGAATGAGTTGGACTCCTACATCCATGAGGAGGTTATGGAAAAGGGAATCATTGTTGATTCTATCAAGGACCATCTCATACCACAGGGTTCCTCTCTAAAGGCACCTAAAGCTATGTTTGATGCCCTAACCAAATTGTTTGAAGGGAAGAACATAAACCAGAATATGACTCTAAGGAACCAACTAAAGAATGTGAAGATTCAAAATGTAGAAACAATCCAATCTTACTTCACAATAGTTTCTTAGATCAAGGAACAACTAGAAGCTGTAGATGAAGAAGTGGAAAATGCAGAGATTTTGATGACTACCTTGAATGGCCTTCCTAGGTCATGGGATTCTTTCATCCAAGGAATCTATGCTCGAAAGAAGTTAGTCAAGTTCAGTAGACTATGGAAAGAGTGCTCTCAAGAAGAAGCTCGAATAGCAGCTCGAGAAGAAAAGATGGGAAGTGAAGATCAAGCTCTCACGGTACACTCCAAATCATACTCCAACTCAACCAAAAGAAGATCTCATAACTCCAGAGGTAAGCACTCTCACAAAGATAACACTAGAAAATATTTATCTAGGATCATATGTTATACATGTGATGAAGAAGGACATTATGCAAGAAATTGTCCCAAGAAACAAAAACTAATAAAGAGGAGCAACAAAAGAATACATCATGCTCATGCTGCAAAGGATGATGAACCATCCAAGAAAAGAACCAGATATGAAAGTGAAGATTCTTCAGGTGAGGATGAATATTTTTTGAAGTCTGCTCTCATAGGTAACATTACTCATGGAAGTGATGATTGGCTTATAGACAATGGGGCTTCCAAACATATGACAGGATTCAAGGAATCTTTTGTGAGACTGTCAGAACATGAATCACCTCACAAGGTGAAGCTAGGAGATGACTACCAATATCCAATAAAAGGTACTAGGGAATCTTCCTATAAGCTAGACTCTGGAAAGTCTCTAACAATGAAACAAGTATTGTTTGTACCAGGACTCAAGAATAAACTTCTTTCCATATTGGCATTAGATGCAAAAGGAATGCGAGTTGCATTCATAGATGGTCAAGTCATCATGTGTCCAAAATGAAAGACTGTCGATGATGCGGTATTGATTGGAGAACAAGGAGGATTGTAAAAATTAAAGGGTCATCCAGAACAAGCCTTGGTCCATGAAATATTAGAGCCAAGTGAACTTTGGCATAGAAGGCTTGCACATGTGCAATACAGAGCACTACCTATTGCAAGAAAAGTTGTTGAAGGTCTTCCAGAAATCCAAGCAAAACATGATGGGGTCTACAAAGGATGTGCGAATGGAAAGAATACAAAGAAGACATTTCCAAGCAGCGAAAGCAAAGCAAAAGAAATATTGGAAATCATCCACTCCGATGTATGTGGTCCTATGTCATCAAATTCACTAAGCAAGCATGCATATTATGTTTCTTTCATTGATGATTTCTATAGGAAGACATGGGTTTACTTCATGAAGAACAAAGACAAAGTATTCAGAAAGTTCAAGGAATTCAAAGACTTGATCGAGAACCACACTGAAAAGAAGATCAAGACCATTCGATCAGATAATGGTGGAGAATTCAATTCAAATGAATTCAAAGAGTTATGCAAAGAATCAGGGATTAAGAGGGAGTTGTCCACTCCTTACAATCCACAAAATAATGGGATTACAGAGAGGAAGAATAGAACTATCATGGAAGATGGAAGAGAAATGCTTCATGATTAAGACCTTCCTATGCATCTTTGGGTGAAAGCTGCCAGAACATTGGTGTATGTACAGAACCTTGCTCCACATAGAGTACTCGAGAATAAGACTTCTGAAGAAGTCTTCTTCGGAAAGAAACCAGAAGTCAGCCATCTCAAAATATTCGGCTGTCCAGTATACATACACATTCCAAAAGAGAAAAGGACTAAATTAGATCCTTCAGGAAAGAAGGGTATATTTGTGGGATAATTTGAAAGCTTGAAGGCTTACAGAATATATTTCCCAGGATACAAGAAGATTGACATCAGCAGGGATGTGACATTTTATGAAGACACAGCTGTTACAGAGAGAAATTCCTATGGCTTGGGGTACCACAACAGACAGCTACACTCCAGAAATCAATCTTTCCCAATATGCAATAGAAATAAAAACATCTAACACTAAAGGATCGAACCTCGTACCTTATTCCGAACGGTTGAAGTAGATCCCCGTTGAGCTTTCCAATCTTCAGCTTGAATTGTTATAGCACGTCCTCAACAACAAGTAAACAATACAAGCATACTATATTTCATAGTGTTAGATCTATTCTAGCATATATAATCAATAATGTATAAGCATTTGACATATTCCAATGGATACAATATTCATTCAAATACACATTACTAGATAGGAAAATATACTTCTATTAATATGAATCAGAGATTACAAGTGACAACTTCTGACGACATGTCTGCGAACTGGAGAAACTGAATCCCCCACTTGGGCCTCCACCACCTCAATCCTCCATCACTTCGATAGCAAGCTTACAAGCAAAAGGAAAGCTTGGGAAGAACACAACAGTGCTCCAAGGGACAAAGGGATGCAGACTCAAGCATAAGTTCTGGCAACAATGGACTATAGTTTCGATACTCTCAATTCTCTCTTATGATTTCAATGTCTCAATGGGTTCCTTATATAGATTTTTAAATGGATACTGAAAGGTCGAATCCGTGCGATCTAAAGGCATATCAAAGGCCAGGAGTCATATGAGTTGGATCCAAGTCAAGGAACGCTCCAAAGGATTTTGGATTATGTACACATCCCGATGTACGCGAATATAGAGGGAATATCCGTGTATGTACGCGGTTATCGGGGAAAAGGCCACGTATATCATTTTTATAATGTTTTTAGGGATGGTCAATGATACATCAAAAGACAAAAACTGGTCCATAGGGGCTAATGAGTCTGCAGCGGGACAGGGGAAGGCCATACAATGTGTGATTCACCTAGTGTGGTGAAATCCGCTATAACAGATGCCCCCTAATGTATGAGATCAGAGGGGTTATACGATGGCCGAAATACATTATAAGTCCATCCCAGAAGTGAAGTGATGAAGGTACCCAAATGGAAGACCAGCCACCCAATCAGCGTAATACCATAATACAACTCTGCATATAACTGCAAATACATATACAAGTCCCGGATACATAAGAGTACAATGGCCATGAATAGGCATGGAACATGATAACACATATGTGGTCATCACCATGTACAATATACATAGATCAGAATCTCCATGATGAAGATATACAAAGTACCATGATCTCCACAAAGGTTGAAGATATATAACAGATCAAGATCTCCATAGTGGCTGGAAATGTCTGACATATACTGGAACAAGTCATGAGAGCTGAAATCTCATGAACACTGGCATGATCAAGGAGGTAGCATATAGTGGATGCCACCAATCTAGAAGGTCTTCTACACAAACCGCTGCGAGTACATGTCCTACTATGTGAATAGAGGTGTCGAGGTCGAACATAGTAGTCCATCATCTGATTACTAGTCATTGATGTATACCGTTAACAGACGCGAGATCACCCACCAATAATGAAAATGGGAATCAAGGTACTAGAGTGCAAACTAGCAAGTGTGAATAAATGTGTTGAGGTCAAACACTTGAGAGAATCCATCGATCAGGGGACATTGATGTATTCCCAAAACTATCGATGGTGAGAGAACCTGCCACTAATGACTGCAAGTCTCAAGGCACTCAAAATGACTCTAGAATCCAATCCCAGAATAAATGATCTGAAGTCGATGGGATGAAATCCACTGGAAGGAGGGCATTAGGGAATCCCCCATCATCTAACATGAGGTACTCAGCAAGGCTGTATAATATGGAAGAACTCAATCATAAGGTGCACGAACCAGTAACTGTACCGGGAATGGCCGACATGCAAAGTCAAGATAACTGAGGAATGGCCGACTCAGGTTTCAAATTCCTTCGAACAAGAGCATAACGGCGTATGGTGACTAAATGAAGGAAGCATAGACTCGATATACAAACTGGGACATCTCTATGACACAGGAGGCATCAATAGAGGCTCCATAGGGACTGGAAGCTTAACCAGTCGGTGGAGATAAAATTCAGATAACGAGTACAGCTCCTAAAGTCAAACTATAACCCAACCAATGGATGTGATATACAGTGCTCTATTCAAAGGCGACATGACTCGACAGCTGCCAAAGATAATATCTTTTCTTTTTCGGCTTTTTGGTTTTTTGATTTTTTTGGTCTTTTTCAGTTATTTGAAAAGCTTGAAAAAAGAATAAACTAGCTTTATAGTTACAAACTAGGAGGAGACGAGTGTCATTTAGGGAAAACAAACTAGTTCCAAGCAGTGGAACATACCTATGCTCAATGCAAGGATACATGTGTAGGATATTGACACTCGGGGGAAAATCCCCTTTCGGTAAAAAGGGAATCAAGTTGCGAAGGATATAAAGAAAAGGCTCTGCATGGCTAGACATGAGACAAGCTCGGGCTATATGGCTGAAACGCAATGTCAGGGAAGCCGGCATAAATCTCAATAAGACAGGCAAAGCTCATGATAATGCATTCACAACTTGATATAAGGGAGTACAGGGGATCACGGCCAGCATAAGATCAAGAGGAGTATGAGGCTCTTGCTAAATGTCATGGAAATACTATACAACGGACTCCCACACCCTAAAGGGGGAAACATCGGCATGGGAACCAAATGCAAATAAGGCGCTAACTAGGGTACCCATGTAAGGTGAGGCTCTACCACTCATATCATGCCACTTCTATAGCAGCAAGAAGGTTCCGCGACATAATAGAGTGGGTTCGTACCTAAGGATATAGTGACATGGTCATAAGGTCATGCAAAATGCAAATGGTGGTGGACCTAACCTATATCCCAATATAAATGTTATACTTGAGATCAGTATGAACGGGTCAATGCAAAGGCTAAAACGGCGCTGAAAACGGTCTTCTACATCACCAATTAGGTTAGAAGCGGTCCAAAATGGTTAGAAACGGTCAAAACTATAGGAAAGGGGGTAAAAATTTTCAAATATTTGAAAATTTTTCTATAAATAGTAAAAAATAGAAATCATTTGAAACTTTTACCCATTTGAGCTCTGATATTCAACTGCAAATTCCAGGAGATCCAGCCGGCGAAATTCACAATCGACTCTTCCAGGTATTTACTCATGTTCTCTGCTTGCATTTCAATACAATTTTTATAATTTTTCATGGTCAAATGAATTTTTAAAGGCCAAAATTACATGAGCGCTACGGCCCACGCGGGTATCGAGGCTTTTTCCACGTATAGGGCTGGCTATACGCGGAAAAGGGACCAGAAACCGCATACATACGCGGCTGTTTTCAAAACAGCTGCATATGACGCCGCGCATAAGGATTTACAAGAATCTAATGGACATTTTGGTCAAACTCTCATGCAGGATGGTGCTAGAGTGGGGAGAACGCAAGCATGGTGACGTAGAGGAAGCAGTAAGGGTTGACAGAATGGCTCAAGAAGCTCTAAGAAGATGTGGACTCTACAAGTTTTGGTGCCTAGGAGGCTTGAGGGCCAAACCAGGACTACTACAGATGCTTGTAGACTATTGGGATCCGGACTCAGAGTCCTTCCGGCTAGACGGCATGTCCCTCACCATTGAGGTGGAGGATATCTACTTTATCACGGGTCTATCACGGTGAGGTGAGATGGTGAACCTTCGTGCTCGAGGAGGGCCAGGTCATGGGCTGACTATCGACTAGTACATAGCTATGTACTACTACCCAGAGATGGAGAAGGTGGGGAGCCAAGTTCCCACCAACGCTATACAGGTGCTGGGCCTAAAGGCCATACTACTGACGCTAGGCAGGATAGCAGGCTTAGCATCACTCCATCAGGCCTCTCGGCCGCTGATGTTCTATGCGGTGGAGTGCATGACACCGACCATCTATGACTGGAGCACTTCCAGAATTGAGAGTATCAAAACTGTAGTCCATTGTTTCCAGAACTTATGCTTTCAATGTCTCAATGGGTTCCTTATATAGCTTTTCAAATGGATACTGAAAGGTCAAATCCATGCGATCTCAAGGCATATGGAAGGCCAGGAGTCATATGAGTTGGATCCAAGTCAAGGAACACTCCAAAGGATTTTGGATTATGTACACATCCCTATGTACGCGACTATAGAGGGAATATCCGTGTATGTACACGGTTATCGAGGAAACGGCCGCATATATCATTTTTCTAATGTTTTTAGGGATGGTCAATGATACATCAAAAGACAAAAACTGGTCCATAGGGGCTAATGAGTTTGCAGCTGGACAGGGGAAGGCCATACAATGTGTGATTCACCTAGTGTGGTGAAATCCGCTATAACAACAGCTTACAACAAATCCAGAAAGAGACCTGTTGAAGAACCTGAAGAAGCAGAAGCACCTAGAGTTCATGATACAACCATGAACGAAGAAGCTCAAGAAGAAGATAGAGAATTTGAAGAACCACAAAGACCTATAGATCCACCTATGGAGAAGAATCCTCATAAGAGGAAACCTACTTGGGTACAAGAACTTATCCAAGGTGCGGAAAGATATGGGGCTCTAGAAGAGAATCACAGAGAAAGAAAGAGGACCAAATCCTACTCCGTGTATGTAGCTTTCCTATGTGATTCCATTGATAAAGAACCTTCCAGTTATGAAGAAGCGGCATAACGGAAAGAATGGAAGGATGCTATGATCAAAGAATACCAATCGATCATGAAGAATGATGTTTGGAATGTTGTCCCAAGACTAGACGGGAAGTCAGTTGTAACTTCCAAATGGATCTACAAGATCAAACATGTTGCAGATGGTAGCATTGAAAAATATCAGGGAAGATTTATAGCTCGGGGTTTCTCTCAAAAAGAAGGAATATATTATGAAGAAACCTTTTCACCTGTAGCCAGATACACTTCAATTAGATCAGTACTTGCTCTGGCTACAATAATGAAATGGAAGATACACAAGATGGATGTCAAGACTGCCTTCTTGAATGGTGTAGTGGAAGAGGAAGTGTATGCAGAACAACCACTCAGTTTTGAGACACATGACAGGGAGTCTCATGTGTGTAGATTGAAGAAATCCATGTACGGTTTGTAACAGGCACCCATGACATGGTACAACAGAATTGACAGCTTTCTATCTAGTTTGGGCTTTACCAAGAGTAAAGCAGATTCCAACCTTTACTACAAGGTTGAAGATGGCAACCCAGTGATGCTTCTACTATATGTAGATGATCTGTTTGTGACAGGTATGGATGGGTTGATTGCTGATACAAAGAGAAATCTTGTTGCTGAGTTCAAAATGAAGGACTTGGATATGATGCATTATTTTCTAGGTATGGAGGTGTGGCAGAGTGCATATGGAATCTTCCTTGGACAAGGGAAGTATGCAGTAGAGATCCTGAAGAGGTTTGGGATGATGGACTACAAGGCTATGGCCACACCTATGGCATCGAACCTGAAGCTATCAAGCAATGCTTCATCAGAGTCAGTTGATGCTACGATGTATCGTCAGATGATTGGGTCATTGATGTACTTGACGAACATGAGACCATACATTTGCTTTGCTGTGAACACCTTGAGCCAGTTCTTGACAGATTCAAGAAATGTTTACTTGATTACTGCAAAGCATATTTTGAGGTACCTGAGGGGTACAGTTGATTATGGGCTCAAGTACGATGTGAATCAAAATATTAACCTGAAGGGTTATGTTGATTCAGATTGGGCAGGCAGTGCCATCAATACGAAGAGCACTTCAAGGTGTTGATTCAATATGGGATCAGGTGTGATCTTTTGGTTTATCAGGAAGCAATCCTGTGTGGCACTGAGTACAGCTAAAGGAGAGTATGTCGCAGCTTATTCAACTAGTTGTGAGGCAGTATGGCTGAGGAAGCTACTGTCTAATTTATTTGATCTCCAGTTGGATGCTACTTCTATACTTTGTGAGAACCAGAGTTGTGTGAAGTTGTCAAAGAATCCAGTGTTCCATGACAAGTCAAAGCATATCGAGATCAAGTATCACTATATTAGGGATATGGTGCAGAGGGGAGTAGTGAAGCTCTAGTATGTTGCGACGGACGATTAGATAGCTGATGTGTTGATGAAGACATTAGCCATAGTGAAGTTTGAGTACTTCAGGGAGAAGCTTGGTGTTCTCCAGATTAAGGTCCCTTCCAAAGGGAAGTGACAAGTTCAGAAGCCATTTTGACGAGCAGGTCAGATGTAAGGGCTGAGCCATTCTATCATGGTGAGAGGATTTGGTTCCTTCCATGTTAGATATGAGTGCTGAGATCCATATCCATTCTGACGAGCAGGTCAGATATAAGGGGTGAGCCATTCTGTCATGGCTAAAGGATTAAGTTCCTTCCATGTCAGATATGAGTGCTGGCCATTCGGATGAGTAGGTCAGATGTAAGGGCAAATGCCACTCTCTGGGAGAGTGGAGGCATCTGGTCTATTACCAGGTAGCTCAGTCTGGGACTGGGGGCCATTCTGGTGAGGGTGTAGGATTTGGTTCCTACCAGGTCAGATGTGAGTGCAAGCCATTCTGGCGAGGGTGTAGGATTTAGTTCCTACCAGGTCAGATGTGAGTGTAATCCTTTCTAATGAGGGTGTAGGATTTGGTTCCTACTAGGTCATATGTAAGTGTTGAATCCTTTTCACAGATGATAGTGATGTCCTATAATGCTGGTGAATGTGAGTGTTGGGCCTTTCTGATGTGATTGTAGGCTTCTACATGATCAGATGTGAGTGCTGGGTGTGCCTTTCTGATGAGTAGGTCAGATGTAAGAGCTGGGCGGGCCATTCTGACGAGTACGTCAGATATCAGCGCTGAAGAAGACCTACATGATGGCTAGGCCTACAACTAGCATGAAAGATGACTGGCTCTGTAGAAATTCCTATGACGAGAAGAATCATGACATAGCACACATTATGGTGACCATAGATGATTCAGATCGAGCTATGATCCAGATCCAGTTATAATGACTCCGAGAGATCCAGATCGAGTGATGATCCAGATCTAGTAGTGATGATCTAGATCCAGTAATGATGTCTAGTGATGATCCAGATTGAGTATGATCAGTGATGATGATCTAGATCGAGTGATGATCTAGATCCAGTGATGATGTCGAGTGATGATCCAGATCCAGTGATGATTCCCAGTGATGATCCAGACCGAGTATGATCCAGTGACAATGATCCAGATCAAGATATTATCCAAACCTAGATGAAGATGACTTGTATATGCAGATGATGAGAAGATCCAGAGAAGAAGACCAGTGATGAAAATTGTGTCGAAAAAATACTTTCCTAGTTAAGAGGGATTGTTGATGTAATTGTAACTTCAAAATGTATTCACTTGTATTTCTTATCTATTGTAACCCGATGTTTATTCTGGGATGTTATCATGTTATGCCATACCCCGATGTTCCCATTAGGAGAATCAATAATGTAAACAAGTCATGTCAAGTCATTGTGGGTAACCCTCCGATTGTCTAAGGGTTAAAGTCCCTGTAGTTCCAGGGCACTAGGGTTATTAGACTCTCCAAATAGAGGTCAGCCCTAGTATGGTTTTAGTCATGTTGGGATTAGTATAAATAGATAGCTGGACTCTCTATTTAGTACACATCACTCACACACTCAAGTGTAGCACATAGTTGAGGAAGGAGAAGACACTAGGGCTAGACAAGAAGAAGGTTACTGCTATCGGGAGTGCATCTTACTATTTTTGGTTTTTAATTTTGTGCTAATTCTATCTATGAGGAAGTTGGGGGGTTTTCTCCATTTATAGTTTCCCCAATGAAAAGCACTGTGTTCATTGTCTCTTGTGTTTGATTGTTGTACTTGTTATTCTCTTAGTTAAAGATCCTAACATAATGCTAGCTTGAATGTTGAAAATATAACATTTTCAACCTTGTTGAACAACCTTGAATGAGCACCAAAATAGATCCAAATCTCTTACAAATAGGTACCCCTGCTTATCTCTCAAATGGGTATCTAAATCTACTTTAAAATTTCAATTCCGAGAAAGTTGATAAAAGCGCATATTTTCAACGTTGGTTTGACCAACCTTGAAGAAAGGCCAAAATATCTCCAAATCTCATAAAAATAGGTTTCCATACTTATCTCTCAAATGGGTACCTAAATCCACTTTCAAAACTCAATTCCAAGATAGTTAAAAAAAAGTACATATTTTCAACCTTGGTTTGAAAAACCTTGAAGGAGGGAAGACTAGCTCTGAATCTCATAAAAATAGGTGTCCATGCTTATCTCTCAGATGGGTACCTAAATCCACTTTCAAAACTCAATTCCCAGAAAGTTAAAAAAAGTGCATCTTTCAACCTTGGTTTGACCAACAATGAACAAGGGCCAAAATAACTCCAAATCTCATAAAAATACATGTCCATGCTTATCTCTCAAATGGGAATCTAAATCTACTTTAAAATTTCAATCACAAGAAAGTTGACAAAAGTACATTTTTACAAGCTTAGTTTGACCGACCTTGAATAAGAGAAAAAATAGCTCCAAATCTCATCAAAATAAGTGTCCATGGTTATCTCTCAAATGGGCACTTAAATCCACTTTTAAAACTCAATTCCGAGAAAGTTGACAAAAGTGCATACTTTAAACCTTGGTTTGACGAACCTTGAACGAGGGCTAAAATAGATCCAAATATTATATAAATAGGTGTCCATGCTTATCTCTAAAATACATATTTGAATCTACTTTAAAATTTCAATTCCGAGAAAGTCGACAAAAGTGCATATTTTCAACCCTTGTTTGACCAAACTTGAACAAGGACCAAAATAGATCCAAACCTCATAAAAATCGGTGTCCATGATTATCTATCAAATGGGTACCTAAATCCACTTTGAAAACTCAATTATGATAAAGTCGACAAAAGTGCATATTTTCAACCTTAGTTTAGCCAAACTTGAACGAGGGCCAAAATAGCTCCAAATATCATAAAAATAGGTATCCATACTTATCTCTCAAAAGGGTACCTGAATCTACTTTCAAAACTCAATTTCGAGAAAGTCAACAAAAGTGTATATTTTGAACCATGGTTTGACCAACCTTGAACGAGGGCAAAAATAGCTCCAAATCTCATAAAAATAGGTTTCCATGCTTATCTCTAAAATGGGTACCTAAATCCACTTTCTAAGCTCAATTCCGAGAAGGTAAAAAAAAGTGCATATTTTCTACCTTGGTTTGACCAACCTTGAACGAGGGAGAAAATAGCTCCAAATCTCATAAAAATAGGTGTCCATGCTTATCTCTCTAATGGGTCTCTAAATCTACTTAAAAATTTCAATTCTGAGAAAGTTGACAAAAGTGCATATTTTCAACCTTTGTTCGACCAACCTTAAATGAAGGCCAAAATAGCTCCAAATCTCATAAAAATGGGTGTACATGCTTATCTCTCAAATGGGTACCTAAATCCGCTTTGAAAACTCAATTTCGAGAATGTCGACAAAAGTGCATATTTTCAACCTTGGTTTGACCAACCTTGAAGGAGGGCCAAAACAGCTCCAAATATCATAAAAATAGGTGTCCAAGCTTATCTCTCAAATGGGTACCTAAATCCACTTTCAAAGCTCAATTTCGGGAAATTCAACAAAAGTGCATATTTTCAACCTTGGTGTTACACCCAAATCTTGTCATCAACATGTGATAAGATCCTAAACATCCATGTTTTCCTTCATTCCCAAATCTTGAATGAAAACATTGACCCAGATGTCAAACTTACATATAAAAACCAAGCACCGCTTCTACCTTTAAGCCTAGGAGCGGTACCTTCTTCAGCACCACCTGAGTTGTGTTGAAGATAGGCAATGGAACCTCCTTTAACCTTTGATTTAAGAGTGGTTCTTCCCTATAACCTCTCTATCATCAAAGAGAAGGAGAGGTTCCCTCGGTAAAAAGTGAAAAAGATAGACTTCACGAAGCTTCTAGATCAAAAGCTTTGTGGAAGGCCTTATCCCTATTCACTTGGGTCAGTTGAGCTCGAGATCCATCCTTTGGGGATCTCCTATTCACCTCACCCACCAAAATATTAACCATCTTTATCCATTTGAGTCCTATAAAAATATGCTCATACCCCATGGTTGAGGAGAGAGCAAAGTAATGCTACCATTTTGACATTCTGGCCTGATCCATTAGAGTGAGCATAGAGGAGCAAGTTGGAGCTATTGGGGATAAGACATCGTCTTTGTGTAGGAGTGCATGAAAACTAAGGCAAAGGTTGTAAAATATTTCATTATTTATCAATTCAAAGTTGGTTCCTTTCCTATATACTTGTTATGTGTAATCTTGCATGTTTATTATTGGATTCCTTAGTCACCAATATAGATCTATAGATAATGTTCTGGTACTTTTGATCTTTTGCGTTTGATGTGTTTATGCAGGTATTTTCTTGTAGATCTTTCACCATAGGTTAAGAGCCACATCATTCCATCAAAGATTGTATTCCAAGTGTTTGTAGTATCTAGGATAAGTCTTCCAACCTTGTTGTGAATTATTTGTTCTGGATCTAAACCATTCAGACCAGAGGAATAGCTTATGTCTGTAGAAGGTGCGAAATTTCTAACAACAAAGTCTGGCGACTCCAATGGGGAATTTCTTCAGTAGATCTGATCTTCCTTAGCCTTCAAACACTTGTCCTGATCCAAGCTCCAACTTCTTATCATTTCAGTCAGTCTTCCCATCTGACCTAGTTAGATTTTGGTTTGATATTATCAGACATCTCCAGATATGAATCATTCTGACTTTCTATGATCTTTATTACTGCTAATTCATCACTTTTGATGCTAGTATGCCAAGATTTAACTTTGTTTTTTCTCCTTTGTTGTGTTTTGGATATTTACAAGGAACCACGGATGTGCAGTGGGAAATAAGCAGTGCCACCACGTATGCGTAGATAGCAAGAAGCGGTGCCACCATCTGTAAGCAGTTATCAGGAAGCGGTGCCTCCTCAGAATCGCTCTATCAACAACCCTCTAGAAGCAGAGCCAGGTAGGTTTTCTCCAGACCTCTATTTTTCAAAATTTTGTAAATTTTTTTTTTGGTTTTTGAATTTTTTGTCTTCAACTGGCATTGTCCAAACTTGTTTGCAAATACCTAAGTGTTTCAAATATGAAATCTTTGATGTGGTAAATGCTTGTTTGTTAGAATCAAAAGGCTAGGTTAGATTCATCAGTGTTACTGCTTGTAAGTTTGGTTATTTTTAAAGGAGTGCTTGAAAGCTTTAGCTCAGTTAGATCTCTGCCTGCTAGTGGATAATACTGAAAAGAAAGACTTGTTTGATCGGTTTGTTTGTTTCCATTTTTTCATTAAGATAGTGAAGGACTTATTTTTACTCTGAAAAAAGAATTTTTTTTGGTTGAGATTCATTTATATTGTTATTTGAGGACGAATTGTTGGACCTCTGATTAGCCTCATAAGCTTTCAGATCTCCATTTTTCTTCCATTTAGTTCATATTTTCGTCTCATCAAAAGAAAAATATTGGTAGTTTTAAATTAGATCTTTCCAGTTTAATAGAAAATTTGAAAAATTTTTGAATATGCCTTTGTGTGCTTCTTGTATTTCTTCTTAGAAAAAATATCTTACCATATCTGCTTGCTTTCAAAAGGTTTGATTTGAATAAGTGTTGTTTGCTTGCTTTCTTGGAAAAGAATTGTTTGGGAAAGTTTTGGTTTCAAAGAAAAATTGAAAAGGAAAATATTCTCTCTCCTTCCGAGAATTAGGCATAATCTGAATTGTAAAGTGAATGAACTTGCATCTCATACTCGCATGGTTTTACTTTTCTGTCAAAATTTCATGCATTCACCTAATCGTCCACTTTAAAATTAATGGTATTTATAGGTCAAAAATTGTATAGAAATTTGAGTGATAGGTTAGAGACATGTTCGGGCATCGTAAAACGTAGGAGTCATCGTTATTTGTCTGTGCTACAACCTGGGACTCGCGTGGTTCTTCCACATACCATCGGTATATTGAACGTCCTTTCATGTACCCTTGAGGTATATAGAAAGGTACTTCACGTACTCAATTGTATATCGGAAGGCCCCTTGTGAATGGTTGTGCATTAGACAACAATACTACCGATTTGAACTCCCACGTACCTTGAGTATATTGGGAGACCCCACTAGGATATCTTGTCCATCTAAGAGAAACCCTTTGGCCCTCTTGTTTGGAGCAATACACTGAAAAAAACATTTGGGGAGATTACTACACGCGTACCCTTGTGGTATATCACGATTTGCACCTTCTTGACAATCTTGGTGAGAGACCGACTATTTGAGCTCATCCTATCATTTAGGTTTGCTTGTTGGCTTATAGCTTGAGTAGGAGAAAGTTTTGTGTGTGTTCTTAGTTTTGAGAGCCTAGGTTAGTTTAGTAATTGATACCAATATGGCTGAGTTTCAGTTGAGACAATCCAGAAGGAATCAGGGCTTGCCACCCAATTTTCCTCCTATTATGGGAGAAAGTCCAATGGAAGCCATCGACCAAGGAGCTGCAACTAGTTCCCATGAGGAAGAAACTATAGTTGTAGAAAGTGGAGCCCAATTCACTTATTATATTATTCCGTTGGTTCAACAACCTCCTATGGCTGATACTTTCTTTCATCTACATATGGAAGGTTGTACTAATAGTCCTGCTCCACCTGAATATGGCCCAGATGCTCTGTTTTGGAGAACTTCCATGGGTCCGACCATTTCCTCATTCAGCATTAATAGAACCTCTCCTCAACAAACTTCTCCAGATGAAGAAAAATATAGACAAATACAAGAATCTATTCATTGTGCATGAGATTTTCAAGAGAGAATGCAAAGGCTAGACAGAGTTTTGGTTGCACCTACACATTTTGAATCTATATCATCTATATTACCTCGTAATATAGATCCTTGGACTATGGCTGAAATCAAAGCTTCTCCAGATCCAGCATACAATGAGACTGCTCGCAATCCAAGTCAAACCTCTCATTCTGCCCCTACAGTTTTGAGTTATAGGTCTATCTCTAGTCATCCCGTACTTTCTATGGATGGGGGGAAACCTTTAGTTCTAGTAGTGTCTGTACCTTTTAATGTCCAGGGGAAACCCCCAGCACAACCTACATTACCCAGTAGTGGAATTGTTACTAATAATAAGAAAACCTCTACTGTAGGAAAATCCATAGTATATGTTCCTCCCACCATCACAAATGTGGTCAACCCTTGGGGGAACAACCTACGGTTAATCAACCCTCATGTGGTTATGGTTATCCAGCAAATCATATGCCTGTAGGGAATATGAATTGTCAACCTACCCCTATAGGAATGTCCTACATTGGAATTCCATACCCTGGGAATGCGTTTACACCGTGGGGCAACCCAACTGGTCTTACATTCTAGCAATGGGAGGAATACCTATTAATACTTATGGAGGCACCAGAGGAACACCTTATGGAGGTCCTCCCCCTGGGGGTCCTGGTGGTCCTCCTCCTGGTGGCCCTTCTCCCAGTGGTCTCAAGGGTTCTAGTGGTCCTCCTCCTAGTGGTCCTGGGGGTCCTGGTGGTCCTCCTCCTGGTGGTATTTGGGGTTATAGTGGTCGTCCTCCTGGTGGTCCTAGGGGTCTTAGTGGTCGTCCTCCTAGTGGTTCTGGTGGGCCTCCTCCTAGTGTTCCTAGTGATCCCCAGGGTCCTGGCGGTCCCGAAGGTCTTGGTGACCCTCCTCCTAATGGCCCTAATGGTCATAATGGTCCCAATGGCCCTGGTGGCTTTGGCAGCCCTAATCCTAGAGGTCAATATTCAGGAGGTACATCATCTTAGCAAATGTTTCAACAACCTGTATATCATTCAACATATGGTCCTACTAGTGGGTACATGACTTATCAATACTACTAGTATGTGGAACCCAATCGTCAGTTACCTTTCCTAGAAACTTTGGATTTAACCAATTTATCCAAATTAATAAATGATCCCATTCAACACAACCCTTCATGGCCCACTATTACAGTAATATTTCCATCAGACATTCCGAATTTTGATGGTAAGCAGGGAGATGACCCAAAAAATCACATTATGACTTTCCATCTATGGTGTTTGTCAAACTCCTTTATGGATGATCTATTCTATTGAGACTCTTCCAATGCACTTTGACTGGTACGACCGCAAAGTGGTGTATCGAACTTCCATGACATTCGTTTGTGGATTTTAGTGCATTGGCAACTGTCTTCATCACACACATTCAACTACCCATTCATTATGAAATGGGTACAGACCTTTTAACCTCTCTACGTCAAAATACCTCCACTCACATATCAGATCATATCCATGAGTGGAGAAGGCGGAGAAGGCTCATTAAATGTCCTATCCATGACCAACTCTTAGCTGATTGGTGTATGAATTATTTATTGCCACCCATTGTCTGAGATGTGGCCATGGGTGGTGTTGCAACTGAAGAGAAATCTACCAGTCGCGCTTAGTATCTGTATTTGGTGTATTCCCAATCCGAAACTTTGTATGACCTTATTCCTTAAGCTCCATGTCCCAGCATGGACTCGGCTAAGCCACCTACAGAAACTCCTGTCGATGGGTTTATTTGTTCAATCCAGCCCCGTAAATCCTACTGCTGCTCCTTCTAATACTACGGTTTCCACCGAGGTGAATTCTATTCAAAGTATGCAATCATCCAGTAATAAGAAAAAGGGAAAAGGTAAAAATAAAAAACCCGAAAACCAACAGGAAAATCCCAAGCCTACGGTCCCGGAGAATGACAATAAGGGAAAAAGGAAAGCCAAATATACCTGCCTGTTGTGTGGTGGTGCTCATTTCATGAAGGAATGTCCCCATCATGATGAAATCAACAAGTTTTTAAAAATTAACCCTGCACCAGCAGTTCTTACTGATCCTTTTCCTTCTCAACAACAACTGATAGACCAGATGTCCAATCAGCATTAGAGGAAATTTTGGGTCTAAAATGGTCCTTATAAGAAAATGCGGCAACAAGAAATTTTGTGAGTCAGAATTCAAGAACCTATAGAATTTCAATAAAATGAGTCAACCATAATGGTTGAATTGACATATTTGTCATAAAAGAAAACTATTTTTTTTGTTCGTATTTTCGACATATCTCCCTATGGTTTTACTCAAATTTCCAGCAGAAGAGCTCATTAGATGCATAATTTAATTCTGCATCCAATGCATATCCACACTACATACTTTTGACGGACCTTGCTATGCCAAAAAAAAGAAATACCTGAAAAAATGTGATGATGATGTCATCATCATGTTTTTTCACATCATCACCACATTTTATTTAGGTATTTCTTATTTTTGGGGTAGCGGGGTCCATCAAAAGTATGCATTGTGGGTACTTGTTGGATGCATAATTAAATTCCGCATCCAATGAGCTCTTCCACTTGGAATTTTAGTAAAACCACAGGGAGATATGTCGAAAATACGAACAAAAAAAGTAGTTTTTTTCATTCTTCCTCCAAAATTAATAACTATTATTTTATTATTTTAATTATTATTTTATTGTTTTCCTTAGGAGCCCCGTTTTAGACCTCAAATTTCCTCTAATGGAAAATTCTAGTCCTTCAGAGGAAGTCCAAATGATGTCATCGAAAATGATTAGTTTAACAACTCGTAATCAGTCATATGACAAGCCTGAGGAGAAGAAAAATGAAAATTCTTCTCCAGATAAAACTCCTCCCACTAGTTCTCCCACATCCTCGTCTAATGGTACCCTAACTATCAGGAAGCCTAATATCAACATGATTTTGTGTCCGCCCAAGAGCACTCTTAGGAATTTTGTTTTTAATCCCAATGCCCGAGCTACACAGTTCTATAATGTTGTTGAAGACCTCGCTTAGGCACCGTGTGCAATGTCTACCTTAGAAGTGCTCCAAATCTGTCCTATGCAATGAATAAACTTTTTAACTACCTTAAGAGACCTAGAACTAGATAACACAAATTCGATCCATTTTATCGTGGAGAACTACAAATCTAGACTACCTCACCATCTCGCTTTTTAGATCATAACAAAAGTAGTTGGGAAAAATATCTTTAGGATTGTTCTAGATGAAGGTTCTTCAACCTTAGTTTTGTCTCTATCCTGTTGGTAACCCATTGGCTCTCCCAAGCTTGAAAAATCACTGACGACCCTAAGAGCCTTTGATGGAAGAGCTTTCCAACCCCATGTTTTCATACTAGCACTTTCAGTTAAGCTAGGGGGAAAATGGTTTTCATTCAGGTTGAAGTAGTCGATGCCCCATTAGACTACAATATTCTCTTAGGAAGAAATTGTTTTTATGTTATGACTATTGTCACTTCGATGGTATTTAGAACTCTCCAGTTTCCACATTTGGGAAATATTGTGACAATTGATCAACTTGATTTTTGTACGTCGAATATTACTACCCCTATGGAAAATAACATCCCTATGCTAGGTCATTCCCCTCCTCCTTATTAGTTGATTGGGGTAGGTATGCTGAAGGACTCCGCCCTTATGGGCATGTTCCCATTAGCTCCTTCTAGCAAAGAGATGGCGACTGTCAATCTAATCTCTATGTTTGGCTATCATCCCAAGAGAAAGCAATTTGTTGAGTCGTCCTCCCATAGCCCGCATGAAGCAGTTTATGATGCTATCCAATCCATTTCCGATGCCCATACAAATGATCTTCATCTAGTGGCTTTGGATCCCTACCACCTTCCCTACTAGTTAGAACCCTTTCTTCCTACTCTAGATTATCTCTCCCAGAATTTTTCGTCAGACAAAACTATCATGGATATTATGAGTACGAATGAATCAGTATGGGACGACCATCATCACAAATCCTCGTTCCTCCCCAACACCAATTTGGAAGATAATGATTTTGTATCTCTCTTGGATACTGATATTCTCGACATTCTGCAAACACCTGTGTTGTTGCAAGATTTTGACACTGATGGAAATCTATGCAACATTACTAAAATGCCTCCGATCGACATATCGGTCAAGCCTGTAACTATTGAACATGTTCACATATCGAAGAACTTTTCAGTGGAAGAAATTGAAGAATATAGAGCACGTTTCAAGGAATTATGAGATATTTTTTCCTGGTCTTATGAATAAATGCCTGGGATATAGACCCATATATTGTGGTTCACTAAATAAAAAACTATCCCACAGCCAGACCGGTCAGGAAGAAATAGCGTCAAGTCCATCCCTGGAAGGCTATGACTATCAAAGCTGAAGTCAAAAAACTTTTGAAGGAAGGATTCATTTATCTTGTACCACTGATGAAATGGGTATCTAACATCATTCCTGTCAACAAAAATCAAGGAACCATTAGAGTCTGCATCGATTTCTGAAACCTAAATAAAGTTTGTCCCAAGGACAATTTTTTGACTTCGCACATTGATCAGACTATCAACAACTGTGCCGAAAGTGTCATCTTCTCATTCATGGATGGCTTTTTCGGCTATAATTAGATTGAGATATTTCCCGTTGATCAGCACAAGATGGAATTTATATGCCCGCGGGGAACATTTGCCTATAGGAAGTTACCCTTTGTCCTCAACAACGCCAGAGCCACATTCCAGCATGCCATGTCCTATGTGTTTCACGACATTAAAAAAATCATGGACCATACCTTGATGATCTCCCTACACATTCACAGCAACGGGAAGACCATTCTCAACATCTTAGAGACATTTTCCTAAGATGCCACCATTACAAAATACAGCTGAACCCACACAAATGTGTTTTTTGCGTTGAGACGGGATGTCTCTTAGGCTTCATGGTTTCTAAGGATGGCATTTGGATTGATCCATTGAATATTGTTGCTATAATCTCCCTACCTACCCCAACCAACATCATTGAGCTCCAAAGTTTTCAAGGGAAGGAAAACTTTCTTTTTCATTTTGTCTATAACTTTGCTAAGAAAATGCACGGTTATATGTGTCTCATAAAGAAGGACACTTCGTTCTTCTGGGATGAATAGGCCCGGTGAGCCTTTGATAATCTTAAGCACACTCTAACTCATTCACCCCTGATACACCCCCCAATTTATTCAAAGCATTTTCTCTTACATGTTGATGCCTCTAATACTACCATCGGAATGGTTCTAGCCCAAGAGGATCAAAACAACCATGAACACATGATATACTATGCTAGTAAGAATCTTCTCAATTCTAAAACTTGATACTTGCATGTGGAGAAGTTAGCATTGACTACAGTCATTGTTGTCCAAAACATGTGTCATTACATATTACTTTGCACCACTGCCATACTTGCAGACCAAAACCCTATGTACTACATCCTGACTCGTCACGTACCAGGGGGAAAATATTCCTGCTAGATTTTCATCTTGCAGGAGTTTGAACTTGAGTTTTCCAAAGATACTTCAAAGAAATCATTGGTTTTTGTAGAGCTGATTTGTGACCTTCACTATGTTTTGATGGATTTTGAGCCTAGTGATTCATTCCCAGATGAATTTATGTTCCTGATAAGCACAACCAACCCATGGTATGTATATTTAATCACTTATCTCTAGACATAGAAATTTAAGCCCCATATATCTTTTGATGATCGTCATCGCATTCATCACCACGCAAAGTACTACCTTATCATGAATGATACATTGTACAGGTGTGGTATAGATTCCATTCTCTGAAAATGCCTCACCCATGAAGAGGCTGAACAGGTTCTCAATGACTGCCACTCTGGAGCATGTGGTCATCATCTTTCTAGGATGGCTACAGCCCAAAAAATCCTTCGCGCTAGTTATTTCTGGCCCTCAATCTTCAAATATTGTCACGAGGTTATTAAGAAATGCCCACCCTGTCAACATTTCTATCTGAAAAAGTGCACCCACCTTGCTCCGTTACACCCCATCATTGTCATTGGCCCTTTCACCAAATGGGATATAGATTTTAAGCATTGTAATCCTACATTGGCCGAGGGGCATGGTTACATCATCATAGTCATGGATTATTTTACTAAATGGGATGAGGCTATGCCTACATATGCAAAGGATGGTAAGGTTGCCGCCCTCTTCATATTCAATCACGTAATAGCTAGGTTTGGATTTCCACAGTCTATAGTCATTGATCACGGATCACATTTCTGGAATCAGATGATGGCAGAGTTGAGTGCTAAGCTGGGTTTTCACAATGAAAACTCAAATCCCTATTATCCGTAGGATAATGGTCAAGTCGAGGCCATTAACAAAGTCTTAAAAACTATGCTGTGTCATATGGTTATAGATCATAAATCCAACTGGCACCAGACTCTCTTTTCTTCCCTCTGGGCTTATAGGACTTTAGTGAAAAAAACAACTGGTTTGACACCCTTCCAGTTAGTTTATGGATTAGAAGTTGTCATACCTATTTAGTGTCAGATTCTGTCTTTGAAACTTGTCGTTGAACTTCTCCCTAATACTTCCACCAAGGAAGAAATATTTCTATATCTAAACAACCTTGACGAAACTAGACAAGATGCTGCCTTGGTCAATGAGGCACATAAAAAACATGTCAAGGCGCAGTATGACAAATTTGTCCAACCTCATGTTTTTAATGAAGGTGACCTAGTTCTAACCTACTATTAAAAACATGATAAACTAGGAAAAGGGAAGTTCGAATCAATGTGGTATGGTCCTTTTATCGTTTCCAAAGTTTTAGAGAAAGGGGCCTATCAACTGGTAGATTATGATAGAATCCCCTTCGGGCAACCTTGTAATGGGTTGTACCTAAAGAGGTACTATGCTTAGATCACTCATGTATGGTACCTTGTATATATGTACATTTTTTACTTTTAGTGTGTTTTATTATTTTCAATATGGTTTTGAGTTTAGTGTCCAAACTATTTTTACCATGTTTTGGTTATGCAGATCGGATGACCTTTTATGGCTTCCCTGATGGTGCTTGTCATCATACCCTGAACCTTGCTTCAGCTACTTTGGTTCTGTATTCCCCTGCACACGATCTAGTCAGTTCAGGAGCAGTTTTTAATGGCCCAACTACCAAAAACATCGCTAAGTATCAAGCATTAATAGGTCTACTAATTGAAGCTGCATCTCGAGACATTCATGATTTGGTAGTATTCATGGACTCGTAGTTAGTGGTTCGTCATTTTAACCATGTCTACACCATCAGAAACCCCGTACTTCTCCACCTCTTCTAGAGAGTGCATCTACTCGAAAGGTCATTTGAGGTTATTACTTACAGGCATATCCCTAGGGTAGATAATGCAGTTTTTTATTCATTAGCAAACTATATCTTGGACTGGTATATTGCTCATTCATAACTTGAAAATAAAACATGGTTCATCATATTGTAAGTAAATGGTAAATAGCACATAAAACTCATGTAAATACATTTTCCATTTGAGACGTATAAACACCAGTAATAAATTCCGTATAGATATATATAATGTTTTGACAAAAAATGGTCACGAGACCTCATCCAAAGAATGGTGGCTTTCAGGAAAATACAACATCATACAAAATCCTAAAGCTATCTCAGCTTTCAGTAATAAATCATGCAAGACACCACCTAGTGATGATCATGGTAACACATGACATCCCATACTACTCTATGTAGCAGTCGGCTAAAACGGCCTGTCACTCTCGCAGTGTGCCTCTGGTACCTCATCGGGAGGTCATCAATAGCTGCATATGGTATATCTAGGGTTAACCTCTCCATGTTCTCCTCTAACTCTCCCAGGTGGTCATCACCTTGGTGAAAAAACTGAGATCCCGCTCGCCTATCCATTGGGGATGATCCCCCAGGTCGTGTAGCTCCAACATCTGCATGAGAAAATTTAGGTCTTTTTACTGCTCATAAAAAACATAAAACATGAAAATACAAAAAACAGAATCAACATTTAAGGGTCTTGTTTCTTACTGATGTATCCCCACTATGCACCAGGTGGAAGTGGTAGATCAAGGTCACCCCTGAAGTCAGTACCCGCATATGTGTAATCCTTAATCATGAGGATTTGTTCATCCAACTAGCGGAAAAATCCAGCATTGTACTTCACTTTTACTCTCCCACCTCCCGTACGAGCCATAAGCTCTACCCACCTCAACATACGGGGGTCTCTAGCCCTCAAATCTATAAATATCACTTGGGGCCTCATGTGGGGCACCTACTCAAAAAATAAACAACCTAGAATGGATCCATAGCCAAACTATTTCAATTCCCCTTACTGAAATTTAGTCAGCTAGTCCTTGAAAACCGAAAGTAGTGCCTCTTCCTAGTTGAAGACAATGGGTGCCATAGCTTCTATGACATACAGTAAATGCACTTTGGATGCCAGTTGAGGCCCTTGGCTTCCTGCTAGCCTCTGCATAGTAAACAGAACGATGCGGAGTGCATCGTCCACCACTTCCTTTATAGGGATATTCTTTCCCGACATCCTAGTGCTAGGCACGTAATGATGGCTTATCAGCTCCTGAGTGGTCACATCCCCTCCTTGGGAACCAATATATGAAATATGAGCACCTCGCCTAGACAATCTCATCAAAAGGTAGATATCCTCTACCTCTATGGTCAGTGCATGGGCTCCCACCTCAAAGTATTTCTACTCAGGGTTCCACATATGCAGAATACACTCTAGTAGGCACTCATGGAATATCATACTCGGAGTATGAAAAAACTTCAAGAGACCACAACCTCTCAAAGCGACATGCACCCCGCATTTCCCTCAGCTAAGGAATCATCATCAACATGTTTTTCGTTCTTTCCATATAACCATTTTTTACCGGATAAAACCTACCAAAAACAACAAATCTACTAGTTAAAACCACAATCAACCATTAAAATCATGCAAGAAATTTTATTTTGGCTTGATCGTGTAGTTTTCCAACCTCACGGACGGCACCACCTATCCTCCATTTACATAGAGTGGTGGTACCGCCTGAGTGAAACTGAATAGCGATGATTTTTATCAGGCATCGCTTGTCCTGTAAGGGGTGGGAGCCATGCTCGTAATTTGGAATTAGGGCTTGTTCAAAGACCCCTGAAACCCGAACCAAAGAAAAAATGGAGATAATAAAATGAAAGGATAGGGCTCTAGCATCTACCTGGCTCTGACGGTGCTCAAAATGGATGGTCGATGCTCCTGTAATCTTCGATTGAAGATATGGCTCCAAAAGTCTCCCAAATGCTCTCACAAATTGTTAAATAGTAAAATGACTTGTTTTTTACTATTCAATTGGATTTTAAATGTATTTTTAGGATTTTTCACATTATTATTAACATGTTAAATAATTTTGATATGAAAACATCCTTTAATATAGTTTATAAAGTTATTTATTCGAATGTTTAGGAGACTAATGGACTTTTTAAAGTCGTGTAGGGATGTAAAGATGAATAATAGTGTCTATGGAGGAGTTTGTTTTTTACTTTTCTGTACTTCTAGAAAATGGAAAAAGTCCCCGATCATTTGTTTTGACACTTTGGTCATGCTCTTAGAACTCAGTATCAAAGTTTCAAGTCTTTTTCTGATTCTTTTCAGGCTCATAGAAACTTCTCGTCATGAAAAAGAAACCTAATGGATTCTCCTTTAAACTCTTTTCAAACTCCCTAAATATGAAAATACTGTCAAGTACTTTTCTTCTTCATACATGTAAAAGTATTTGAAGAGTCATCTCTTCGACAGTAGGTTATCTCTTTTTCGGTTTGGACAGACTATTTATGAAAAAGGAACACTCCAGCCAATCATGACTGGAAGAGTTCTCTTGGGTATTATTTTATACTTTTTCGGGCCCTAGAGACTAAATCATATGAAAAAGGACTCTTTGGATTTTTCTTTCCTCTTCGTTTAGACTATCTAAACATGAATGATACTGAGTTTGGTTTCATTGGACTTGTTAAACTAAACACTCAGAGACCCGTCCAGGGAACGAACCCCTTCTTTCTCAGGTTCACAAAATATATGAGATTGGACTTATCTTCGGACGAGCTATATTGAGTGTTTGATACTCTCTTTGAACTCATAAAAATGAAAAGAGGAACTCATCAATCATGATGGGGAAATTAAGGGAAGGGAAATACATTTTCATTTGCAATAAATGGCAGTTGTTTGTCACCTTTGAACATGGCACTTGTCTGCATTTCATTCAATCAATTGGGTATTCAGATTGTCTCTGAGTTGATCCACTTTCATGAGTAATGTCACTCCTTTGAGTTTATCAAAGAATGAATTGTCCATTGTTGCATTGTGTTTCTCCTCGTCAAGTCAATGCTGCCAAGTATTTGGTCGTGTCACCATATGTTCAAAAGGGAAATTGTCTTGAGAGTCTACACTTGCAGTCACAACAAATTTTTGTGTCAGTTGCTTTTGAGTCAGTCCTATGGTTACATCATACTCAAAATTTCAGAACTTGGTTATGAGTTTCATTTCGTCGATGTGGGATTCATCATGGCCCTCCTTCAACAAGACTATTCCTTTCAAAATCAATTCATCATCCAAGAAATAGTCTTAGAAATAATTTTAGTACCTTGAGATCCGTATGCTTCAATGACAGATTCTCTCACTTTCAAAATAGGTTCACATCATCAAACTTTGATCGAAATATTCAACTAGGTGTTCGACATCAAAACATCTATTCACACTCAATAGATTGTACTAAGGTACCTTGGGAACCATTGACATCAATGGTGATCTCCCTTGCACTTGTTAACAGTTCACATCATTGACTGGTAATCAAGTGGTTTCTACCATGTTCGACTTCAGATCATTGTAATCACATGGATAGAGTTGTACTTTGTGGAAGACAAGATGAATACCATGGGTATTTGTTATAAAGCGCTCATAGCTTTCTCCCCAAGTTGCGATGGAGTATATTGTATGAAGTACCAACATGGATCCACATGTGTATGGTCGTGGCTATGCTCAAATTTGCATTTGTATGACATAGATCTACGTTGTATTTCTGGTAGCTTTGTCCAAGTTTGAGTCCTCTATCACATGGATCTACGTTGTATTCTAGTATCCATGTTTGTTTATCTCTCCCATGGATATTCCTTGTATTAATCTACAGCCATGGTGAGGACACATTTTCTCATGAGTCAAAATTATTGATGTATTAAGGATACCTATTTGATGTTGATCTCCGATCAAGCCAATTCTTACCTAAAGTGATAACTTTCTCTATCAAAGCTCTTTCCTATCGTATCCCTCTAGCTTCATGCTTTGGGGGAAATTCTGTTACACCCAAATCTCATCATCAACATGTGATAAGATCCTAAACATCTATGTTTTCCCTCATTCCCAAATCTTGAAGTGAAAACATTGATCCACATGTCAAACTTACATATAAAAACCAAGCACCGCTTCTACCCTTAAGCCTAGGAGCGGTACCTTCTTTAGCACCACCTAAGTTGTGTTAAAGACAAGTGGTGGAACCTCCTTTATCCTTTGTTTGAAGAGCGGTTCTTCCCTAGCACCACTCTATCATCAATGAGCAGGAGCGGTGCCCTTGGTAAAAAGTGAAAAAGAGAGACTTCACAAAGCTTCTAGATCAAAATCTTAGTGGAAGGCCTTATTCCTATCCACCTGGGTCAGTTGAGCTCGATATCCATCCTTTGGGGATCTCCTATCCACCTCACCCACCAAAATCTCAACCATCTCTATCCATTTGAGGCCTATAAAAATAGGCTCATACCCCATGGTTGAGAAGACAAAAAATCCATGCTTCCATTTTGAAATTATGGCCTGATCCATTAGAGTGAGCATAGAGGAGCAATTTGGAGCTATTGAGGATAAGAAATCAGTTTTATGGAGGAGTGCATCAACACTAAGTCACAGGTTTTAAACTCTTTCAT
Source organism: Pseudotsuga menziesii (assembly GCA_001517045.1). Classification (NCBI taxonomy): domain Eukaryota; kingdom Viridiplantae; phylum Streptophyta; class Pinopsida; order Pinales; family Pinaceae; genus Pseudotsuga; species Pseudotsuga menziesii. The sequence goes on along the minus strand of LPNX011074378.1, from coordinate 324,982 downwards.
TATTTATCAATGCAAAGTTGGTTCCTTTCCCATATACTTGTTATGTGTAATCTTGCATGTTTATTATTGGATTCCTTAGTCACCAATATAAATCTATAGATAACGATCTGGTACTTTCAATATTTTTCGTTTGATGTGTTTATGCAGGTATTTTCTTCGAGATCTTTCTCCATAGGTGAAGAGCCACATCATTCCATCAAATATTGTACTCCAGGTGTCTGTAGTATCTAGGTGAAGTATTCCAACCTTGTTGTGAATTATTTGTTCTAGATCTGAACCATTTACACTAGAGGAACACCTTCTGTTCGCAGAAGGTGCAAAATTCCTGACAACACTTGGTTTGACCAACCTTGAATGAGGGCCAAAATAGCTCCAAATTTCATAAAAATAAGTGTCCATGCTTATCTCTCAAATGGGTACCTAAATCAAATTTCAAAACTTAATCTTGAGAAATTCCAAAAAAGTACATATTTTTAACCTTGGTTTGACCAACATTGAACAAGGGCCCATATCTCCAAATCTCATAAAAATAGGTGTCCATCCTTATATCTCAAATGGGTATCTAAATCTACTTTAAAATTTTAATTCTGGTAAAGTCGACAAAAGTGCATATTTTCAACCTTGGTGTGACCAACCTTTGTACAAGGGCAAAAATAGCACCAAATCTAATAAAAAAAGGTGTCCCTTCTTATCTCTCAAATGGGTACCTAAATCCGCTTTCAAAACTCCATTCCAAGAGAGTCGACAAAAGTGCATATTTTCAACCTTGGTTTGACCAACGTTGAAGGAGGTCCAAAATAGCTCCAAATCTCATAAAAATAGGTGTCCATCGCTTATCTCTCAAATGGGTACCTAAATCCACTTTTAAAATTCAATTTCGAGAAAGTCGACAAAAGTGCATCTTTTCAACCTTAGTTTGACCAACCTTGAGTGAGGGCCAAAATAGCTCCAAATATCAAAAATAGGTGTCCATAATTATCTCTCAAATGGGAATCTAAATCTACTTTAAAATTTCAATTCCGATAAAGTCGAGAAAAGCACATATTTTCAACCTTGGTTTGACAAACCTTTATCAAGGGCCTAAATAGCTCCAAATCTCATAAAAATAGGTGTCCATGCTTATCTTACAAATGGGTACTTAAATCCACTTTCAAAACTCAATTCCGAGAAAGTAGACTAAAGTGCATATTTTCAACCTTGGTTTGACTAATCTTAAATGGGGGACAAAATAACTACAGATCTAATAAAAATAGGTTTCAATGCTTATCTCTCAAATGGGTACCTAACCCCACTTTCAAAACTCAATTCTAAGAAAGTCGACAAATGTGTAACTTTTCAACCTTGGTTTATCCAATTTTGAATGAGGGCCAAAATAGCTCCAAATCTCATAAAAATAGGTGTCCATGCTTATCTCTCAAATGGGTATCTAGTCTACTTTAAAATTTCAATTCTAAGAAACTTGGCAAAAGTGAATATTTTCAACCTTGGTTTGACCAACCCTGAACTAGAGCCAAAATAGCTCCAAATCTCATAAAAATGCGTGTCCATGCTTATCTCTCAAATGGGTACCGAAATCCACTTTCAAAATTCAATTAAGAGAAAGTCGACAAAAGTGAATATTTTCAACCTTGATTTGACCAACCTTGAACGAGGACCAAAATAACTCCAAATCTCGTAAAAATAAGTGACATCCATGATCATCTCTCAAATGGGTACCTAAATCCACTTTCAAAACTCAATTATGAGAAATTCAACAAAAGTGCATCTTTTCAATCTTGGTTTGATCAACCTTGAATGAGGGCCAAAATAGCTCCGAATCTCATAAAAATAGGTGTTCATGCTTATCTCTCAAATGGGTATCTAAATCTACTTTAAAATTTCAATTATAAGAAAGTTGACAAAAGTGCATATTTTCAACCTTCATTTGACCAACCTTGAATGAGGGCCAAAATAGCTCCAAATCTTATAAAAATAGGTGTCCATGCTTATCTCTCAAATGGGTATTTAAATCTACTTCAAAATTTCAATTTTGAGAAAGTCGACAAAAGTGGATATTTTCAACCCTTGTTTCACCAACTTTGAACAAGGACCAAAATAGATCCAAATCTCATAAAAATAGCTGTCCATGGTTATCTCTCAAATGGGTACCTAAATCCACTTTGAAAACTCAATTCTGAGAAAGTCAACAAAAGTGCATATTTTTAACCTTGGTTTGACCAACCTTTTACAACGGCCAAAATAGCTCCAAATCTCATTACAATAGATGTCCATGCTTATCATTCAAAACTCAATTCCGAGAAAGTTGACAAAAGTGCATCTTTTCAACCTTAGCTTTATCAACCTTGAACAAGGGACAAAATAGTTGCAAATCTCATAAAAATAGGTGTCCATGCTTATCTCTCAAATGGGTATCTAAATATAATTTAAAAATTCAATTCCAAGAAAGTTGACAAAAGTGCATATTTTGAACCATGGTTTGACCAACCTTGAACGAGGTCCAAAATAGCTCCAAATCTCATAAAAATCGGTTTGCATGCTTATCTCTCACATGGGTACCTAAATACTCTTTCAAAACTCAATTCTGAGAAGGTCAACCAAAGTACATATTTTCTACCTTGGTTTGACCAACCTTGAACGAGGGCCAAAATAGCTCCAAATCTCATAAAAATAGGTGTCGATGCTTATCTCTCAAATGGGTATCTAAATATACTTAATGGATGCAATGTTATTCTTCCAATTATTGGTTGCATGTGTGTTTAATTTTCCAGGAATTATTGATCAGAGTTTACAGTGTTGCTTCTCTCTCTTATGCAATATTCTTTCACATTTGATTTCATTTAGGCTCGAGGATCCAGCTTCACAAAATTAAACAAAGAAAACTCCTCTATCTAATCTAGACAAAAGAAGGAAAATCAACCCGATAGAGGACAATACCATGGGGGAAAGCACTGAATAGAGTTGGAAGACAAAGAAGATGAAATTGTGTTGGAGGACAATACCTTACACATAATAGAATCTAGTACCAAAGGGTATCTCCAAACTATCCATGCTTCACAGATCATTATCATAAAAACAGCCAAAATGGGTATCTAAATCTATTTTAAAATTTTAATTTCGAGAAATTTGACAAAAGTGCATATTTTCAAACATGGTTTGACCAACCTTCAACGAGGGCCAAAATAACTCAGAATCTCATCAAAATAGGTGTCCATGCTTATCTCTCAAATGGGTACCTAAATCCGCTTTCAAAACTCAATTCTGAGAAAGTCAACAAAAGTTCTTATTTGCAACCTTGGTTTGACCAAAATAACTTCAAATCTCATAAACATAGGTGTCCATGCTTATCTCTCAAATGGGTAGTTAAATTCAGTTTCAAAACTCAATTCCGAGAAAGTCTACAAAATGCATCTTTTCGACCTTGGTTTGATCAACCTTGAACGAGGGACAAAATAGCTCCAATTCTCATAAATATAGGTTTCTATGCTTATCACTAAAATGGGTACCTAAATCCACTTTCAAAACTCAATAACAGGAAAGTCAACAAAAGTGTATATTTTAAAGCTTGGTTTGACCAACCTTGGATGAGGGCCAAAATAGATCCAAATATCATACAAATAAGTGTCCATGCTTATCTCTCAAATGAGTACCTAAATCCGCTTTCAAAACTCAATTCTAAGAAAGCCCAAAAAGTGCATATTTTCAACCTTGGTATGACCAACCTTGAATGAGGGCCAAAATAGCTCTAAATATCATACAAATAAGTTTCCATGCTTATCTCTCAAATGGGTACCTAAATCTGCTTTCAAAACTCAATTCAGAGAAAGTCCAAAAAAGTGTATATTTTCAACCTTGGTTTGATCAACGTTGAACAAGGACCAAAACATCTCCAAATCTCATAAAAATAGGTGTCCATGCTTATATCTCAAATGGGTATCTAAATCTAATTTAAAATTTCAATTCTGAAAAAGTCAACAAAAGTGCATATTTTCAACCTTGGTGTGACCAACCTTGTACGAGGGACAAAATAACACCAAATCTAATAAAAATAGGTGTCCATTCTTATCTCTCAAATGGGTACCTATATCCGCTTTCAAAACTCAATTTCAAGAAAGTCGACAAAAGTGCATATTTTCAACCTTGGTTTGACCAACCTTAAAGGAGGGCCAAAATAGCTCCAAATATAATAAATATAGGTGTGCATTCTTATCTCTCAAATGGGTACCTAAATCCACTTTCAAAACTCAATTTTGAGAAAGTCAACAAAAGTGCATATTTTAAAGCTTAGTTTGACCAACCTTGGATGAGGGCCAAAATAGATCCAAATATCATACAAATAAGTGTCCATGCTGATCTCTCAAATGAGTACCTAAATCCGCTTTCAAAACTCAATTTTTAGAAAGTCCAAAAAAGTGCATATTTTCAGCCTTGGTTTGACCAACCTTGAACGAGCACCAAAATAGCTATAAATATCATACAAATAAGTTTCCATGCTTATCTCTAAAATGGGTACCTAAATCTGCTTTCAAAACTCCATTCCGAGAAAGTCCAAAAAAGTGTATATTTTCAACCTTGGTTTGACTAACCTTGAACGAGGGAAAAAATAGCTCCAAATCTTATTAAAATAGGTGTCCATTCTTATCTCTCAAATGGGAATCTAAATCTACTTTAAAATTTCAACTCTAAGAAAGTTGACAAAAGTGCATATTTTCAACCTTGGTTTAACAAACCTTGAACGAGGGCCAAAATAGCTCAAAATCTCATAAAAATGGGTGTCCATACTTATCTCTCAAAAGGGTGCCCAAATTTGCTATAAAACCTCAATTCCAAGAAAGTCGACAAAAGTACATATTTTCAACCTTGGTTTGACCAACCTTGAACGAGGGCCAAAATAGATCCAAATCTCATAAAAATAGGTTTCCATTCTTATCTTTCAAATGGGTACCTAGATCCACTTTGAAAACTCAATTCCGAGAAAGTCGAAAAAGTGCATATTTTCAACCTTGGTTTAACCAACCTTGAATGAGGGCCAAAATAACTCCAAATCTCATAAAAATAGGTGCCCATGCTTATCTCTCAAATGGGTATCTAAATCTACTTTAAAATTTCAATTCCGAGAAAGTCTACAAAAGTGTATATTTTCAACCTTGGTTTGACCAACCTTTAACGAGGGCCAAAATAGCTCCAAATCTCATAAAAATAGGTGTCCATACTTATCTCTCAAATGGGTACCTAAATCTGCTTTCAAAACTCAATTCCAAGATAGTCAACAAAAGTGCATATTTTCAACCTTGGTTTAACAAACCTTGAAGGAGGGAAGAATAGCTCCAAATCTCATAAAAATAGCTGTCCATGCTTATCTCTCAAATGGGTACCTAAATCCACTTTCATAACTCAATTCCGAGAAAGAAGAGAAAAGTACATATTTTCAACCTTGGTTTGAGCAACCTTAAACGCGGGCCAAAATAAATCCAAATCTCATAAAACAAGGTGTGCATGTTCATCTCTCAGATGGGAATCTAAATCTACTTTAAAATTTCAATTCTGACAAAGTTGACAAAAGTGCATATTTTCAAGCTTGGTTTGACCGACCTTGAACAAGGGCTAAAATAGCTTCAAATCTCATAAAAATAAGTGTCCATGTTTATCTCTCAAATGGGTACTTAAATCCACTTTCCAAACTCAATTCTGAGAAAGTTGACAAAAGTGCATGTTTTCAACCTTGGTTTAACCAACCTTGAACAGGGGCCAAAATACCTCCAAATCTTATAAAAATAGGTGTCCATGCTTATCTCTCAAATGGGTATCTAAATCTATTTTAAAATTTTAATTATGAGAAAGTCGACAAAAGTGCATATTTTCAACCCTTGTTTGACCAATCGTGAACAACAACCAAAATAGATCAAAATCTCATAGAAATAGGTGTCCATGATTATCTCTCACACTACTACATTTCGACCAAAAATCCGACGTTCGTATTGTCGTATTTTCGACACTTCCCTGTCGCATGTACGACACTATGATTTTGTTTAAAGCGTCGGTGGAGTGTCGTCGGTTATCTGACATCTGTCTAATCCATTGGTTAAGCGACACCTCAATTTACTGTCGGTTGTATGCAAGCGTCGGTTAAGCGACATGACGAATCGTCGGTTAAGCAACAGAGATAAAGAAGAAGCGTCGGTTAACCGTCGGATAAGCGACATGAAGAACCGTGGCTTAAACGACGACTATAAAGAGTAAGAGTCAGATAAGCAACATGACGAACCATCGCTTAAGCGACAGATATAAAGAGTAGGCGTCGGATAAGCGACATGGAGAACCGTCGCTTAAGCGACGGCAGTGAATTTTTTTTTTATTTTAAATATTTGCAAATTGGGTATACAAAGAAGCCAGAATGATACTCGTTTGCTCGACCATCTAGACCATTTCAGAGCATAGCATTTAGTCCATAAAACAATTTACAATTGTTGAAATTGCAGAGTTGCTGAAATTGCAATTTCCAGGCTGGATTTTGGTTGGATTTGGGGAAAAATAAGCCAGAAAAATGGGGTGATTTGATGCTCCATTATCCCATGCAATAAGGTATGATTGATATCATTAAATAAGTGAGGATTACAAATTTATTTTCTCATTGGTGAACATCCAACTAAATATGATATCTAGAAGCTAGAAGAATTGTTTGTTGCAAGTGGTAGCAGAGATTTCAATACAATGCATATGAAAAATTTAAACCGTGGGGAAAATATTAGTAACACGCCTAATCCACTAACCAACCAGGATCCCAACATCTGCTACATGTTTTCTTAAATTAACCCATGAGGTAACTTCAGTAAGTTTCAGAAAATAACTTCGATTTATCATACTGAACAGTACTGAGTATAGAGTTTTCTATGGTAAGGGAAACAAAATTATAAAGTAATTTATCTTAACTTTAACTTCCTGAACAAAGTGGCTGAAGCTAGTGCCAAATGCCCCTTAAATCTGGTGTGTTTGAATGAATTGTAGTCTGTGTTCCATAAAATATCTAGGCCCATAAAACAGTTGATTTAGATTCTATTACATGTACTGTTTGCATTGCACAGTGTATCCTTTCAAAGCAGTCTGTCATTAAAATCAGGTTTGATAATTACATCAGACAAATTTGATTTGCCACAAACTCAGTTCAGATAATAATCAATTTATAATTTTATATCCATATGTAACATCAAATTACTCCTAGGCATATAGACATTGCTGTTGTATGATAAGACAAAGTAACTTAGTTCTATGCTAGAGAAGTTCTGACTAGGGAACTCCTTTAAATGTTCATATGTCGATACCTCTGTTAGTTAGAAATTTATTCTGAAACAGGAGATGTTAACAGTATGTGTTATATTTGCTTCTTTATAGAATGTAAAATAAAAATTTGATCCTGAATATTTCAAGATTAGGTTTGAAGGGATGAAAGCGGGTACCTGTATATGTTGAGCCATTTTACATTGAGATGGCCAAATGGATTCACTTGTCAATAAATCCCATGTATATGTAACAAGCCGGAAGAGATATATCAGCTTGTAAGACTGTTCATGTATTTTCCACATGACATACTTTTCAAGTTGGACTAAGAATCCTCCCATTGCATTGTATTATTGAAGCCTAGATTATTATGAAGATATTGATGTTAAGGAAGCTGGTTCTTTGCCATGGAGTCCTGAATTGGGCAGAGACAAGTTGCTTGAAATTGAATACTTCATAAGTTTTATTAGAATTCTGTGCCATAATGTTCATTTTGGCCATACAGGGGAGCTATCACAGCTGGCAAATATCATTCTAGATATACTCTCTCAGCTTCAAACATTATACAAAGAGCATAGTGTGAAGGAAAGGGGTTGGTTATTCTTAAGGCATAGTGCATGGCTGTCTTTAATTTTATCATTGCTCCAGGTAGGTCTGTGGAAAGTGTCTCTGAGAAAGATCCCAGTTTCAAGAGAGGACACATTTTGGATAGAGCAGAGGCAGAGCTACAAAAATTGCTTTAAGTGAACCTAGGTTTGGAAAATTCAAAATATTGTACTACTCTGTATCAGAATTGCGTAGCCAATAGCATTTTTGAGCTTACACAAATCACTAAGACCATCTGAGACTCATCTTCCAAAGGCCTGATACAAGGATACGTTTAAAAGGAACAAATGTTCACAAAATGACAAGACATGGCCATGAAGAACATTAACTTCCAAAGGTATATTGCAAGAACCCAACAATGAAAGAAGTTGATGTCAACAGAAGTGACAAAAATGCCAAGTCCAAGACAACATGTACAATTTGATTATAGAAAATCACAACAGAAAAAAAATTCATCTTGCATAGGCTTGATACAAGGATACTTTTAAAAGTAACAATTGTTCACAAATCAACAGAACCTGAACTTCCAAAAGTAGATCATGAGAACCAAAAGAATGTAAATCAACATTACAAGAGATTGATGTCCACAAAGGTGACAAAATGTGATGTTGTTGATGTCATGTCCCAATGACGAGTAACAACCAATGACATGTTAACATCTAACACAGAAAAGTGTTGACAACACAAATTAATCAAATCACAAAGTGCATAAAGAAGAATTAGGAGCATGGAAACCAGGTTGGAGGTAGAAGCAGTCAAAATTTCTAACACAATTAATCACACACGAAAAATAAGAGACACGGTTGTGAAGGAAATAACACTATTGTTTAACAATATGATTCATGTTCATCACAATACTAACCTGTACCCATGTTTAACTCCTCTAAGAAGTTCTTGAATACAGAAACTAGGTTTGGTTATGAAGTTTAAAGAACCAAAGAGAGGACGTAAATTCAAACAGAGTAGGTAAATTTGATGCCTATCCTTTGTAAGTAAAAATCTTAACTTATGGGATGAGATGTGATATGTTATAAATTTGCAATTTCCTAGCTTCTCTTCCATGTGTATTCCATCATAAATTTTCCATTGACTGAATAATATGCACAAAGTATAGAATCCATATCACCAAGTATGTATATATTTCAATACAATGTATAATCATCCCAAAATTATTGAAGGGAGATACCTCCCGATTTGGGTCATCCTGGTCTTGGAACTCTAATCCTGTCAATTCCACCTTTATTTTCCGTCCTTTCTCAACAGGGTTTTCATAACCATCCAACACCTTATTAATAACCAGACAACTAAAATTAAAAATTAAAAATTAAAAATAGAAATGTTGGATCCTACTAGATATAAAAAGGGGGAAAATGGAATATATTAAAACATGTAGAAAATCTCTGGAACGAAATCTTGATTAAAAACCAATCCATTATACATAGACAAACATTGGAAATATTCACATAATCTCACCTCTCTCTAACTCTACTTCATCAAAAGAACAATTGAAAAAATCTTCAAGGGAAGAAATATCTTTCATTGCAAAATTATTTATAAGCCAAACATGAAAGCTTTGGTGTGCTAATTCCTCAGACTATGACAAGCTCCAAGCTGGATTTTTCCAAGGAAGCAGCGAAATTTCTGGCCCATTGGTCATAGTGTATTATCTCTTCCAATGACGGTTGATGCAGTAGCTCATTTTTGTGTTTCTCACATGTCATTTCAACAATCTTGAAAATATCCAGATAGGAAATTCTGCAAAAAGAAACAAACGGAAATTTTAGACAGAAAATGCAACGTTAGCTCACCTCTTCTATAAATTCATTTCAATGTCCATTTACATATAGAAAGTATGTTATCAACTTGTTACACAGAAATTTGCAACTTTCCATGCCTGTCTTCCATGTAATAGAAAATTGACTACTAAATCAACAAGAATGATGGATTACCATTTGGAATCAATTAATGATGGTTGGCTGGAAAGATAGGCTGGTGTACTAAGTATATTGAAAGTTGAAACATGGATCATTTTCCAGGGAAACTATATAGATTAACAAACTAAAAATCGTTGCATATGAACTTTTCAAAAGAGTTGGTTTTATGGTCAGAATGCATACTTTCTAATCCCAGTATAAGACTCGCAAAATATATTAACAAGGAAACACACCTTTCATCAATAAATAACTCGACAACCTTCTCATTTGCTGCACTAAGGACTCCAGTCATGGTTCCTCCTGCTCTACTAGTAGAATAAGCAAGATCCATTGAAGGATATTTCACACAATTTGGAGCTTTGAAGGTTAATGAGCCCAACCTACATAAAAACATATAATGCTTCACTAATCCATGACACATCGAACCAGTATGTGTGTACAGATTTACAGGCCACTCAGCAAAAGAGACAATAGAAGACAATTGTAACTATGTTAAATCATTAACAATTCAAATTTCCAGAAAAACAGTTTCTCATAACCAGTCCTTTCCATTCTAATCAGAAATACAAGCAAACCAGCTTATTAGTAAGAATGCATACTTGCAAACATCAAGCCGTGGCCAGGTTATCTCCGAGCATGATATTCTTTCAGGCCATGACATTGTATACAGTATTGGCAATCACATATCTGGCAAACCCAGTTGAGCCAAAATAGAGGAATCCTGGTAAATAAAAGCAGCGAAAACTCCATCAGAAAAGCATTTAGTGTTGACAAAAACAAGAAGCAGATCCTGAACACAAGTACATTTGCTAGACAACATATCCTACCTGTATCTCAACCATTGAATGAATTATCGATTGTGGGTGGATCATAATCTCAATATTGTCATAGTCAACTCCATAAAGGTAGTGTGCTTCTATTACCTCAATACCTTGAGAACAAATAACATTTCCAATACCAGATATTCAGATTTGGAAAGGAAAACAACTCAATAAAGCATTAAGGTTAATAAAGAGAAATAAAACAATGACAAATTACAAAGCAATGATGCCATACCTTATTAAACAAGGTGGCAGAGTCAATGGTGATTTTTTTTCCCATATTCCAGTTAGGGTGCTTTAGAGCATCAGCAACTTTTACCTCCTTCAATTTCTCCACCGGCCAATCCCTAAAGACAGAAAATGCCACTAAAGCATCAACTCACTTGCCTTTGGATACATTCTATGACAACCGCTTCCTAAAATGTCTCAGCTTCCTTTATCAAAGACAAAGTCACAACCAGAGCCATACACAACAGATAAAGTCAATCACAGCTGATTCTACATCCCAGTTGCAGTCTAAATCAGAGGATATCAACTCAGTTCTTGCAAATTACTGAAGGCAACTTTCTAGAAGTTGAAATATTACAATAATTTTAGTCAATCGTTTTATCACTTCCCTTCAATATATGCCATTAAAAATGCAGGTATCCTAGAAGGCTGGCAGCTAGTTTTGTAATGTTTTTCAAGAATTCAAGCAACTCGTGGCTTGGAAGATTTAGAACATGATGTGGTGACCAATCACCAGAAATAGCAGTAGTGGGACTGGCAACTTAGTAAACAATTTAGAGCATCTACCCAATCTTATGGAAGGTATCATAACTTATGACCCTCCCTAGTAATGTAATAAAGGCATAAGGGTCCATTAGTGGTAAAGTTGGTACATGTATGGTGACTAATTAATGAAAGGGGGCCTAATCATTTAGAAATACCCACTATGCTACTAAATAAGTCCCCCCATATTAGTCATTAAATTAAGATTCTAATTAATGTAAGTTGGCCTAATCATTACAAAAGACCCACTATGTTATTAAATAATGTCCACCATATTAGTCATGATATTATACTTGAAAGATATTTTTTTGTACTTGGATGGATCACTCTATCACATTTCAAAGTTGCAGACATGGAGATTCTGAAGATCAATCAGGTAATCATTATTTTCTGCGGAATGGGGTAGAAGCATTATGGAAGAAACTGATTCTTATTTTCATAAAACATCCTTTCTCATTTACCAGATCAACCATAACTCAAGGAATTAACAACATTCACTTCATTTGTAAATAACAGATTCAGTAACAGTGACGTTTGGGCTTTGGGTTGCAACAAAGACAATGCCTCGAGGAAAGTGGGCACATGCTTTGATAATCCTTCACTCTGACGAAGGAATAATGAAATCTGCTCAATGAGATCTTTAGAAATACTGGCAATTGGGTTCTGATACAGTTCCATTATTTTAGACTCACATAAGTTTTGACCTAAAGACAGAAATACCTGTGGTAAGTCGTTCCATCCTCATAAATGGAAAAATTTTAAACTGTGAATAAAGAAACAAACAAGCCAAATATGTATTTCACAAACCCCTGTTTCCAAGAATGAATAGTGAGATGTTCATAATGAACAGACACAACTATACCCACCTTCTTGGCTTTGATTTGTATCATCTGAGTCTGCCAAGGCCAGTCCCAATCCAATCTGCTAAAGTAATGACAAATGCAAGGTCTTTGACAAATCCCCAAGGATGCTTTCACCTGTATGAGTATTCTTCATAGCTTCACAAAACACTGTACTGGAATTTGGTCGATGCATCATATATTTAACTACTACAGAAAGGGGTTTCAACTTCAACTGCATGTTCTGTGCATCTCCTTCACACAAATTCAACTGATCCAAGCAGCTCTGGAGCAACACAATGCATTCCAATTGTGGGTCAAGTTACCAAGCATGATGAGAGGATGTACTCTACAACGACCTTAAATCAATATCTTTTGACTCATTAAATCAATATCTTCAATCTCAATGGCTCTTGGATAATGGAATTCCAACTCTCTTAAGGCCATTGGAAATGCCCTAAGTAAGTTTGTTACTATGGCTTCAAAAATGTCAAATTTTCCAACTTCTGCGTCTGCCCAAATCTGCATTTACACTGAATTAATTAAATGCCTTCTTCCTACAACCAAACCTGATTGTTAGACTATGAATAAATATCTTTTACCATTTCATTATTGGTTTTGAGCATGGTCATCTAGTTGCTTATTGCCCAGAAACTGAACCCCAAACTACTTCTAGGCAAAGAAGATCAGAAATCAAAAAAACACTTGGTGGAAGGACTATAAGGTCAATCAACATTGGATGGAACCAATCTTGGATCAAGCTGATCCAAGACCCCTTGATCCTGAAAATGTTTAAGCTCCACCTCCCACTAGGAGTGGCATTGATTCTGGAATTATTGAGGGAAGTGCCATAAATAATGTTGTCACGGATACGTCTGCCTTGTAGCCATTGGTATTTCCACCTTGCAATCACCGAAGGGATATGTTGGATCAGATGGAAAATGGATGATAATCAAACCCTTTTCTAATTTGAATGGTGAGAAGGCATTCAAAATCATCAAAAAAACCGCCAGCTTCAAAGAAGTCTGCTTTGGGGTTTGCTGATAAAAGATGGATTGAAATAAAAGGGAAAAAAAAAGGAAAAGAATGGCAGCTCTTTAGGCTACATAACTCTTCCATCAGGAAATCATAACAAATCTGCACTTCAAGGAAGATTGAAAAGTTTCCAAGCTAGATTATGGATGTTGCATTATTTGGGGATTTTGGGTCAAACTTTCAGCAGGCATTCCAGTCATCTAGTATATAATGTTCTGCTTCTTAGTAATACTAGTCTAAGGATCATTTCCTGGAAATCAGAATTGGTATAATATCAGCAAAGTTCTTTGCTTTCATACAATCTTGAACATTATTTTCTTTTCAATGGAAATTACGTACTCACCTAATAAATAAATAATGCTTCATGCACAGTGAACAAGATACACAAGAGAATCTAGATTCACTTTGAAACCAAATGGCTATTACAAACAGGACTGGCAGTGACTTTTAGGGAGGATGGAAAGAAGAATCCGGTTCTGGTGTAATAGGTGGCTCTCCAGAGGAAGGAGGTTGATTTTGGCCACGTCTGTAATTGAGGCAATTCCTATGAAATGGCATAATTTAGTTCACACTCCCAAGGGGGTGTTGGAAATGAGAGAAAAAAAAGAGGGGTATCATCTTGCAAAGTGGCAGACACTTGATGGGCCTAAAGGTGAGGGAGGCTGGGGCTTAAAACATATTCATTTATTTGGAACAGCATTGGCTGCAAAGAGTTTGTGGAACTTTATAACTAAAGATGGTTTGTGGAAGAGAAATATTGTTCAAAAGTACAATGCTCCAGGGCCTACGAACTATACTACATTGGATTGGAAGTGGCAAGAAATATATCAAGAATGTTCCTAATCACTAGAAAGCATTGGCCCTAGCCTTTACCATCACTGGTAAGTTACTTGCTTGAAGAGTTAATAATGGTAAACTGATTAGAGTGAGTGCAAATGCTATTGTGGAACACAGGAATAGCTTTTTTTAACCTGACGATTTGATACAAAATCTCCAGGAGTTGAGGATTTTCACTAAAATCAAGTGATGGATGGAGACACAGCAGATATTTGGCACCACGGGTGGAAGACAAGCTACAGTGCTGAGGTTAGGAGGGGAATCAACTATCCTGTGTGATAACTATATAGAGGAGTTGAGAAAAGTTCACACTAGTGATGAACTGGCCTGGTCAGTGAACAAAACTAGAGGTTCTTATACAGTTAGGTTGGGCTACAGTGCTCTTAGGTTTGAAAAACAGCGAGAGATTAAATGGTGGTGGTCAAAAATCTGGAAGGTAAGGGCTCCCAAGAAAACAATTCTTCATATGTGGTTAGCCTTGAATGATAGAGTTTTGACTTGGGAATTATTTCAGAGAAGACATGGTCCTGGAATGTGTTTTTTATGTAAGAACATTAAGGAAATAAACACACACCTAGCTATCGAATGCTCATTTACTAGACAAGTTTGGGAAGATATTCCCCGATGGATTGATGTTCCTAATATCTGGACTGGTGCTACTATAGAAAATTGTCTATTTCAGTTGTTTCATAGATTAAATCTGAAGAAGCTAAAGGACTATTCCTTTTCTAGTTCTGTGGGGCATTTGGATAGCTCTTAATGCTTCATTATTCAAAGACAAACAGGTGCCCACCTTCCAAGTCATACCTCAGGTACTTCTTTGTTCCAGTACTTTAAGGAAATCACTCAGATGAGGATCCCTCATCAAGTGGACAAATTAATCATTAATAAGACCTGCCCTTGGGTTTTTTTTGACAGCACCTGTCAAAGGGCAGAAAACATATCTGGGCTGGAGGGTTTATTATACTTGGAGGATTGTTATTATTTCAAATTTTAAAGCTAATTTGGGAAGTGGTTCCAACAATCCAGCAGAACTAATGGTAGTAAGATCCTTTTTAGAGGTGGCTATGTCCAACGATGTACACACTTCAGGTATTTGGAGACTATCTTCTTGTGATTAAATTGTTGAAACTTCAAGCAATACACAATGTGAATCTATGACCACTGGTAACTCAATCGTAAGAAAATTCCACAGTTTGAGATGATCACATATAAATTTATAATCATACTTACAGGGAGTTGAACATGGCAGATGATACTCTTTCTAAACAAGTTTGGATCTGACTCCAGGGTTTCTCTGGCTGGAAAAACATGTAGATGGGGTTGTTTCTGAGTCTAGGGTGAAACTTTGGTTATATTTCTTTTTTTGGCTATATTATGCAATGACTTTATTAGGTATCATATCTTGAAAGCAAGACTGTATTAAGTCAGAGATATATGAGACAGCTAGAGGGTGTCAATGGAAAGAGTCTTATATTGTGAGATGCTAGCAGGGAATGGCCAGTCAGTGTCAACAGTCTTTAGAGTTTTAAGAGTCTTTATGATGATGGACTGTGCTTCAGATCTTGAAGAATGTATTCTATATTTTCTTTTTTAATATAAAGTGCAACTTTTGTAATTAAAGAATTAAATAAAAGACAACAAATAAAAAACATAGAATGATAGACAATCCCAACTAGCATGAAAATGGGATCTAGTAGAATTCTACAGTAAATTTATTTTTTGTTTCTTATATGTTAGCAAGAGAAAACAATGAGAGATAAATTGAAAGGCCACAAGTTCAATGCTCAAATCTTATTGCCACATGACAGAGGGATTTAATAAATAGTCAGAGATGGAGAAGGCATACAATACTCCCACATATAGTGGGATTGCCTAAGAAGAGCGAGAATTACTCTATTTATCTATCCACCCAAACATGCAACCCCATATATGCAAAACCATAAGCAATTTCAAAGAATTAGGTTCTAGCAAAAGAGAAAATCCTCCTTTGTAATAATGATCTTTCTTTCTATTCTCCAAGGGCATAGCTTCAATACTTTGTCAAAATTGTTGAAGATCAATAACTTCCCAGGTAACTTATGCTATAATAAAATCACAGATGTGGGGCTAGTTTTTATTTCTCAAAACTAATCTGAGCCAGGCATTGTACCCCCAAGATAAAAAAAGATTCAGTTGAATATATTTCACCAATAACCCTTGCTAAACCTACCAATAGTTGAAAACATCAACACAACCAATATCATTGAATGTCAATGACTTAGGTCCTAGACCAAGGAAGATCCCCGATTATGGTATACATACAATGGATTCTCGCTCTCCTACGAATTTGGTATTAAACTATTATTTACCAGGAATGTTTCATAAACATTAACCGAGCATTAACAGACAGTAGCCCAAATTTAAAGAGAATCATATTTCTGTCAGTAGCAAAACATCAAGTGACATACAGGAATTAGACCTCATTCAGATGTTAAAAAACATAGAAGACGGGAAACAAATACCTATAGGTGACCCAAAAGCACGAGGGGGAAGTTGATCAAATTCAACGCCAAGGATAGGGCCGTCATCATGTAATGGCTCCCCAAGCTGAGCTTCCACGACAGCAATAGCCTAGAGGAGTGCTGTGGGATGCAAATGTAGGTTTTGCATGTGTGACTTCTTTTTCCATCCTCCTCCTCCCTTGGAATTAAGTTTCAAAGTCGACTGTTTCTTGGCATCATAATCGTCATAGAAATTAGTTTTTGTGGATGTTGGCATGAGAGAGGCAGAATATGCTGGTGCAGGTGGAGGTGCAGGTTTAGCTTTCTCTTTCTTGGGTTGTTTCTCCTTCTCTTTTTCCTTCTCCTTATATTTTTCCTTCTCCTTTTCCTTCTCCTTCTCCTTCTCCTTCTTATCCTTGAGTCTCCTGTGGCAGAACCACATTTGCAGCTGCTGATCAGAAAGCCCCAGTTGCAACGACAGATCTGCCCTCACTGCCATCAAAAAATGGATGGTAACTGGCCCATCCTCCGAACCCATCTAAAATAGGGTCTCATTTCAAATGCAACTCAAGGTTGTGAAACTCAAGGATGCATATCTCAAATTAACACAAATTGCCAAAATACCAAGATGGGTTCGATGCATATCATCCCTGGGTTTTAATGAGACACTGCTATTTACAATTTCAAGATGAATTCTGTAGGGATCCCATACATACAATATGTAAGGAAGAAAAGGACCAAAAAATAGAAACCAACGAGAAAATGGATAGTAACTACCCCAGACCCCTCTAAACCAGGGTCTCATTTCATATCCCAGATCTAAAGTTTAATGGGCTTGTTGCCAATGGTGATCATGTGCGCCCCAAATTCCACCCCGATTGTCAAGTCATGCACTGGCTGGAACCTCTTGTTCGTGAATTGCAGCAATAGGCATGACTTCCCCACTCCTGCCAAACACCAAAACATTTATCGTTTCATTCATTCTAGTGAAAGTGTAATTCAATTTTCCATGGATACACATAGAGAAGAATCAATGTATACAGATCAAGATGCCTACCAGTGTCTCCTATGACAATGTACTTGAAAAGGTATGCATAAGACATTCTATCCTGGAAATTGTAATTCGCTCAAAATCCAGTACTGTGCTTAATTTGAGCAAACTGTGCATACAATATCAATATGTGTGGGGAAATCTATGGATCTATACGACCCCTGGCTCTGCACTGAGTTGAGCTATGCGATCTTTGTTTCCATTAGGTAGGTCAAACAAACATCCTTCTGACGATAATATGCTAAAAGGTGAATCCTTGGCGTGTATGGCATTTGTAGGTTCCGCGCCCTATGTGACTTTTGGCTTTTTTCCTAACTAACGCGCCGTCAGTTAAGCGAAGGTTCCGTGCCCTATGTGACTTTTGGATTTTCTTTGGTTGTTTGGATGACCTTCTTGACCAACTCGCCATCGGTTAAGCGACGATTATGAGAATAGCCATCACTTAACCGATGCATGTGGCCAAATTTACAAAAAAAAAATGTATCTTTGTGATTTTTGGTAAGTTTAAAAAGAGAAATCCACGCGCCGTCGGATTTTGGATCGAAATGTAGTAGTGTCACAGTGGGTACCTAAATCCACTTTGAAAACTCAATTTTGAGAAAGTCAACATCAGTGCATATTTTCAACATTGGTTTGACCAACCCTTAACGAGGGCCAAAATAGCTCCAAATATCATAAAATTAGGTGTCCATGCTTATATCTCAAATGGGTACTTGAATTGGCTTTCAAAACTCAATGCCGATAAAGTCAGCAAAATTGCATCTTTTCAACCTTGAATGACGGCTAAAATAGCTCCAAATCTCATAAAAATAGGTGTCCATGGTTATCTCTCAAATGGGTATATAAATCTACTTTAAAATTTCAATTCCAAGAGAGTCGACAAAAGTGCATATTTTGAACCATGGTTTGAATAACCTTGAACGAGGTCCAAAATAGCTCCAAATCTCATAAAAATAGGTTTCCATGCTAATTATCTCTCAAATAGCTACCTAAATCGACTTTCAAAACTCAATTTCGAGAGGTCGACAAAAGTGCATATTTTCTACCTTGGTTTGACCAACCTTGAATGAGGGCCAAAATAGCTCCAAATCTCATAAAAATAGGTGACCATGCTTATCTCTCAAATGGGTATCTAAATCTACTTTAAAATTTCAATTCCAAAAAACTTGACAAAAGTACATATTTTCAACATTGGTTTGACCAACCTTGAATGAGGGCCATCACACATATGGGAGGTACCAACCCACATACCCAAGCATGGATATGCCTACCCCATCCATACACCCTCCCCAACAACTACAAGGTCCATCCTATCCCAATAACATGGGCATGGGTGGTACGTTTCATTTTACTATGGGGGAAACTATCATATGGCATGACCCATAGTGAAACCCATCCAATCCTTTCCTTAGACATGAACTAGGAACACTAGTGGGCTAAGTTCCCCAAGCTGGTGTAAATTTTGTTCAACCCGGTTCTTATGTGAATCGATATGAAGAGTGAAAAGGACCAATTCTCCAGACGCTAAGCTTGTGGAGTTACAAACCACGTTGCAGGGGGAGGGATCTATAATGATATATTACATTTGTACATACCAATTCTTGGGTACTGCTAAACCCCTGGGATGATAGGATTCCAACAGTATTATGGTATTATAGGAAAAATACTAAGAAATCACATGAGCAGACCCCTTTCTATTTGGTTTATGGGTGTGAGGCTATAAAATACCTCCAAATCTCTTTTAAATACTTGTACATGCTTATCTCTCAAATGGGTACCTAAATCCGATTTCAAAACTCAATTCTGAGAATGTTGACAAAGGTGCACATTTTCAACCTTGGTTTCACCAACCTTGAAGGAGGGTCAAAATAGCTCCAAATCTCATAAAAATAGGTGTCCAAGTTTATCTCTCAAATGGGTACCTAAATCCACTTCCAAAACTCAATTTCGACATAGTCGACAAAAGTGCATCTTTTCAACCTTAGTTTAACCAACATTAAACACGAGCCAAAATAGCTCCAAATCTCATAAAAATAGGTGTGATATTCTTATCTCTCAAATGGGTATGTAAATCTACTTTAAAATTTCAATTCCGAGAAAGTCGACAAAAGTGCATATTTTCAAACTTGGTTTGACCAACCTTGAATGAGGGCCAAAACAGCTCCAAATCTCATAAAAATAGGTCCCATGCTTATCTCTCAAATGGCTACCTAAATCCACTTTCAAAACTCAATTCTGTGAAAGTCAACAAAAGTGCATATTTTCAACCTTGATTTGACCAACCTTGTACGAGGGACAAAATAGCTCAACATCTCATAAGAATAGGTGCCATGCTTATCGCTAAAATGGGTACCTAAATCCACTTTCAAAACGCAATTCTGGGAAAGTCAACAAAAGTGCATATTTTCAACCTTGGCTTGACCGAAGAAGGGCCAAAATATCTCCAAGCCTCATAAAGATAGGTGTCCATGCTTATATCTCAAATGGGTATCTAAATCTACTTTAAAATTTCAATTGTAACAAAGTCAACAAAAGTGCATAGTTTCAACCTTGGTTTGACAAACCTTGAAGAAGGGCCAAAATAGCTCCAAATCTCATAAAAATAGGTGTCCATGCTTCTATCTCAAATGGGTACCTAAATCCACTTTCAAAACTCAATTCCGAGAAAGTCGACAAAAGTGCATCTTTTCAACCTTAGTTTGACCAACCTTGAATGAGGGCCAAAATAGCTCCAAATCTCATAAATATAGGTGTCCATGCTTATCTCTCAAATGGGAGTCTAAATCTACTTTAAAATTTCAATTCTGAGAAACGCGACAAAAGTGCATATTCAACCTTGGTTTGACCAACCTTAAACGCGGGCCAAAACAACTCCAAATCTCATAAAAATACGTGTGCATGCTTATCTCTTAAAAAATTTCAATTTCGAAAAAGTCGACAAAACTGCATATTTTCAACCTTGGTTTGACAAACCTTGAACAAGGGCCTAAATAACTCGAAATCTCATAAAAATAGGTGTCCTTACTTATCTCCCAAATGGGTACTTAAATCCACTTTCAAAACTCAATTTTGAGAAAGTCGACAAAAGTGCATATTTTCAACCTTGGTTTGACCAACCTTGAAGGAGGGCCAAAATAGCTCCAAATCTCATAAAAATAGGTGTCGATGCTTATCTCTCAAATGGGTACCTAAATCCATTTTTAAATTTCAATTCAGAGAAAGTTGACAAAAGTGCATATTTTCTACCTTGGTTTGACCACCCTTAAATGGCAACCAACATAGCTCCAAATCTCATAAAAATAGGTGTCCATGCTTATGTCTCAAATGGGTACCTACATCCACTTTCAAAAATCAATTCTGAGAATTTCAACAAAACTGTATCTTTTCAATGTTGGTTTGGCCAACCTTGAACCAGGGCCAAAATAGCTCCAAATCTCATAAAAATAGGTGTCCATGCTTATCTCTTAAATAGCTACCTAAATCCACTTTCAAAACTCAATTCCGAGAAATTCAACAAAAATGCATCTTTTCAACCTTGGTTTTATCAACCTTCAATGAGGGAAAAAATAGCTCCAAATCTCATAAAAATAGGTCTCCATGCTTTTTTCTCAAATGGGTTCCTAAATCCACTTTCCAAACTCAATTCCGAGAAAGTCGACAAAAGTGCATCTTTTCAACCTTGGTTTGACCAATCTTGTAGGAGGGACAAAAATAGCTCCAAATCTCATAAAAATAGGTGTTCATGCATATCTCTCAAATGGGTACCTGAATCCACTTTCAAAACTCAAATCCGAGAAAGTCGACAAAAGTGCATCTTTTCAACCTTGGTTTATCAACCTTGAACAAGGGTCAAAATAGTTCCAAATCTCATAAAAATAGGTGTCCATGCTTATCTCTCAAATGGGAACCTAAATCCGCTTTCAAAAGTCAATTTCGAGAATGTTGACAAAAATGCATATTTTCAACCTTGGTTTCACCAACCTTAAAGGAAGGACAAAACAACTCCAAATCTCATAAAAATTGGTGTCCAAGCTTATCTCTCAAATGGGTACCTAAATCCACTTTCAAAAATAAATTCCGAGAAAGTCGACAAAAGTGCATCTTTTCAACCTTGATTTAACCAACGTTGAACAAGAGAAAAAATAGCTCCAAATTATCTCATAAAAATATATTCCCATGCTTATCTTTCAAAAGCGTACCTAAATCCACTTTCAAAACTCAATTTCGAGAAAGTCGACAAAAATGCATCTTTTCAACCTTGCTTTGACCAACCTTTTACGACGGACAAAATAGCTTCAAATCTCATAAAAATAGGTGTCCATGCTTATCTCTCGAATGGGTACCAGAATCCACATTCAAAACTCAGTTCTGAGAAAGTTGAAAAAATTGCATCTTTTCAACCTTGGTTTTAACAACCTTGTACAAGGGACAAAATAGCTGCAAATCTCATAAAAATAGGTGTCCATGCTTATCTCTCAAATGGGTACCTGACTCCACTTTCAGAACTCAATTTCGAGAAAGTCGAAAAAATTGCACCATTTGAACCTTGGTTTTATCAACCTTGGACGAGGACCAAAATAGCTCCAAATCTCATAAAAATATGTGTCCATGCTTATTCCTCAAATGGGTACCTAAATCCACTTTCAAAACTCAATTTTGAGAATGTCGACAAAAGTGCATATTTTAAACCTTGGTTTGACCACCCTTGAAAGAGTGCCAAAATAGCTCCAAATATCATAAAAATAGGTGTCCAAGCTTATCTCTCAAATGGGTACCTAAATCAACTTTCAAAACTCAATTCTGAAAAAGTCGACAAAAGTGCATCTTTTCATCTTTTGTTTGACCAACCTTGAACGAGAGCCAAAATAGCTCCAAATTATCTCATAAAAATAGGTGCCCATGCTTATCTATCAAATGGGTACCTAAATCCACTTTCAAAACTCAATTCTGAGAAAGTCGACAAAAGGGCATCTTTTCAACCTTGGTTTGACCAACCTTGAACGAGGGCCAAAATAGCTTCAAATCTCATAAAAATAGGTTTCCATGCTTATCCCTCAAATGGGTATCTAAATCCACTTTCAAAACTCAATTGCGAGAAAGTCAACAAAAGTGCATATTTTCAAACTTGGTTTTATCAACCTTGAATGAGGGCCAAAATATCTCCAAATCTCATAAAAATAGGTATCCATGCTTATCTCTCAAATGGGTACCTAAATCTACTTTAAAAACTCAATTCCAATAAAATCGACAAAAGTGCATATTTTCAACCTTGGTTTGATCAACCTTGTACGAGTGACAAAATAGCTCCAAATATCATAAAAATAGGTGTCCTAGCTTATCTCTCAAATGGGTACCTAAATTTCGAGAAACTCGACAAAATTTCATCTTCTCAGCCTTGGTTTTATCAACCTTGAACGAGGGCCAAGATAGCTCCAAATCTCATAAAAATAGGTGTCCATGCTTATCTCTCAAATGGGTATCTAAATCTACTTTAAAATTTCAATTCCAAGAAAGTCGCAAAAGTGCATATTTTGAACCATGGTTTGACCAACCTTGAACGAGAGACAGAATAGCTCCAAACCTCATAAAAATAGGTTTCCATGCTTATCTCTGAAATGGGTACCTAAATCCACTTTCAAAACTCAATTCATAGAATGTCGACAAAAGTGCATATTTTCTACCTTGGTTTGACCAACCTTGAACGAGGACCAAAATAGCTCCAAATCTCATAAAAATAGGTGTGCATGCTTATCACTCATATAGGTATCTAAATCTACTTTAAAATTTCAATTCCGAGAAAGTCGACAAAAGTGCATATTGTCAACCTTGGTTTGAAAAACCTTGAATGACGGCAAAAATAGCTCCAAATTATCTCATAAATTAGGTTCCCATGCTTATCTTTGCAATGGGTACCTAAATCCACTTTCATAACTCAATTCCAAGAAATTCGACAAAAGTGCATCTTTTCAACATTGGTTTGACCAACCTTGTACGAGGGACAAAATAGCTCCAAATCTCATAAAAATAGGTGTCTATGCTTATCTCTCAAATGGGTACCTGAATCCACTTTCAAAACTCAATTCCGAGAAAGTCGACAAAAGTGCATCTTTTCAACCTTGGTTTTATCAACCTTGAATGAGGGCCAAAATAGCTCCAAATCTCATAAAAATAGGTGTCCATGCTTATCTCTCAAATGGGTATCTAAATCTACTTTGAAAATTTCAATTCCAAGAAAGTCGACAAAAGTGCATATTTTGAACCATGGTTTGACCAACCTTGAACGAGGGCCAAAATAGCTCCAAATATCATAAAAAATAGGTTTCCATTCTTTTCTCTCAAATGGGTACCTAATCCACTCTCAAAACTCAATTTAGAGAAGGTCGACAAAAGTGCATATTTTCTACCTTGGTTTGACAAACCTTGAACGAGGGCCAAAATAGCTCCAAATCTCATTAAAGTAGGTGACCATGCTTATCTCTCAAATGGGTATCTAAATCTACTTTAAAATTTCAATTTCGAGAAAGTTGACAAAAGTGCATATTTTCAACCTTGGTTTGACCAACCTTGAGCAAGGACCAAAATAGCTCCAAATCTCATAAAAATAGGTCTACATGCTTATCTGTCAAATGGGTACATAAATCCGCTTTCAAAACTCAATTTCGAGAATGTCGACAAAAGTGCATATTTTCAACGTTGGGTTTAACCAACCTTAAAGGATGGCTAAAATAGCTCCAAATTTCAAACAATTGGTGTCCAAGCTTATCTCTCAAATGGGTACCCAAATCCACTTTCAAAACTCAATTTTGAGAAAGTCGACAAAAGTGCATCTTTTCAACCTTGGTGTGACCAACGTTGAATGAGAGCCAAAATAGATCCAAATCTCATAAAAATAGGTTTCCAAGATTATCTCTCAAATGGATACCTAAATCCACTTTCAAAACTCAATTCCGAGAAATTCGACAAAAGTGCATCTTTTCAAGGTTGGTTTGACCAACGTTGGACGAGAGCCAAAATAGCTCCAAATATCATAAAAATAGGTGTGCATGCTTATCTCTCAAATGGGTACCTAAATCCACTTTCAAAACTCAATTCCGAGAAAGTCAACAAAAGTGCATCTTTTCAACCTTGGTTTTATCAACCTTGAATGAGGGCCAAAATAGCTCCAAATCTCATAAAAATACGTGTCCATGCTTATCTGTCAAATGGGTACCTAAATCCACTTTCAAAAGTCAATTCCGAGAAAGTTGAAAAAAGTGCATCTTTTCAACCTTGGTTTGAGAAACCTTGTACGTGGGACAAAATAGCTCCAAATATCATAAAAATTGGTGTCCATGCTTATCTCTCAAATGGGTACGTGAATCCACTTTCAAAACTCAATTCTGAGAAAGTTGACAAAAGTGCATCGTTTCAACCTTGGTTTTATCAAACTTGAACGAGGGCCAAAATAGCTCCAAATCTCATAAAAATAGGTGTCCATGCTTATCTCTCAAATGGGTACCTAAATCCGCTTTTGAAACTCAATTTCGAGAATGTCGACAAAAGTGCATATTTTCAATCTTGGTTTCACCAACCTTGAAGGAGGGCCAAAATAGATCTATGAGAAATTCAAACCAGTAAGTGATTAATTTGAACCATAGGAGAATCTAGGAGTGTTAGTGAGGTTCACAAATCAAATTTGGGTGCAAGATTCAGCAAAAACCATCAAATTACAGTTAAATTACACACAATGATAGTTGGAAACAGGATAATTTTGGAATGTCTAACACTAAAATTGTTATTAATAGGTTTATAAATACATCATAATATTTTTGAATGGATTTGGAAGCCAATTGTGAGAAAAATTCCCAAAATTTCCAAATTGGCATCAAACCCCCCTAGGTGGACCAATATCATCCCAAATCTCTCCAAATGGCCTTGAATTGCTGAAGTGGCATGGATGATGTGTTTTGGGTCAATTATTACACCTTGGACAGCGTGGGTGTGGAACAATGGATGGTTTAGGGTCTCAATGCAACATTAATTGCACCAAATCAAGCCAAATTTGGGCAAAATCCCACTCTAGCGCTCCAAGTCAGATTTTGTTGTTAAGGATTAAGCACTGTTGTAACCTAGGGTCTTGGGTTACCAACTTACTACTAACCTTGCAGACAATCATCTTTAATACAGAATAGAAAGGAAATAGGAAGAAAGTCTTGACTTACCCGATTACCGACGGTTGATCCAAGCTTGATCTTCTTCCGTTCCTCTTCTCTCAGAAGCTTCCAGGGATGCACCTCTTTTACCTTTAAAGAGAAAATTCTCCAATTACTATCTCATGCATGTATATATAAGAGTTTATATAAACAATATTTCCAATTCATAATTAAATATATTCATTAACCACGATACATGAAAAAGATTCAACACAATGTTAGAAGAAGAATTCTCTTTATTAACAATCAGTGAATGAGATAAGAGTACAATCTAGATTCTGAGACAAGGACTCCTCTGCAACCAAAGGAATCTGAGTTTTGCTGCTCCAAGACTTCTGAATATATACCAACAGCATAAATTTTCTCTCCAATCTTGATTGCTTAATGCCCTCCCCAAGGCCTCTATTTATACTTTGGGAAATAGAGTAGTTTCGAAGGTTGGGGTGGTTGAAATAGTTAGGATAGCTAATGATTAAGACCCAACTAATCTCCATTAATCATGTTTTATATTTTTTAAGGTTGAATGAAGATGTATGTGACTATTGATATAGGCAACCCGCGTATGACACATGAGTTGCTGAAAGGAAACCTACGTACGGTGATGTATGTGGGTTGCAATGTAGATAGTCACGTACAGTACGGGACTTGCGATGGAGATAATCACGTACATATGTGAGTTGCAATGGAGATAGTCATGTACGCAACTCAACAATTAGAAAAATTATATGGCAAGCTGGTTCAAGGGTAAATGCATCCCAAGTCATGCCCATCTATAGTGTTTTGGAAAACTTCAATCCTAAAATGTCCTTCTGTGTACCAGCATAAGGTATGTCGACACTCAGATAGAGAAGTTCCATTTGGGTTGATAAAATATGCCCCCTAATGTGCGAGGTCAGAGGGAAATGATGGCTGAAATACATTATAATCATTATCTTGGAGAACTCAGAAGTCCAATGGAGCAGAGGTAGTACCTGAAACAAATACATAATAATGTCATATACAAAGTCATATCTGAGGATGCTATGTTCAATATACTAGAACACTAGCTCCTTTACAATATTTGAGTACATCATATGATACGGGTACTAGACCATGTATATTACAAAGGTGGATCGAAGCCACAATATACAATAATGATGAGCCTTCAAATATCTAGAAGCTGTGTAAGTGATCACAACATAATATTGCGCAACTTAGTCCATAGATATGAACCTAAGGTATTCATCAAAAAATCCCAAAGAGCCAGTACAATCCAAGCCATGTGAATAGATTTTATTGAAGTTGAACATGGATAGGAATCAACAGATTTTCAACCAATAGGTGATAATTGACAAATGAAGCAAAGGAATTCACCAATAATGAAAGTGAATCCTAGGGTACGATCATCAAAACTCTAGGTCTTCATCATCAGGAAGTGTTGATGAGAAACCATACTGTGATGAGGAAGGCAATAGATCCTCCAATGGATCATAAGAATGACTAGGAACTGGGTAAAGGAAGGAAAACAAAAGTAATAACATATAGGACAATGATGGAATCAGGATATACATCAGATACAGGGTTAAATCCTTGAACAGTGAGCACAACACAAAGATGACCCAAGGCATGTTTTAACTTTGCAGATAGTACAACTAGACTTATCTGTCATGTAGGAGACATTATCAAATTCCCTACGTATAACTAACACGAGGAGGAATAAGAAACTTGAAGTAATAGCTGAACTGAAAGTGAACACTGAGACATGAGTATCGGAAAATACAGAGAGTGCTATGTTCAAGGAAGACATGCTACCAACAACTAAGAACCAAAAGAAAACTTCTTCCTTAACTTTCCTGTTAAATTTTAACGAGTTAAGGAAATTCAACTCAAGTCTCTCTTCATTTTATGACAATCTTGAAGAGAAGAGGGAATAATGCTTGATAGTGTCACTGATTCATGGATTTTATGAGCCCAAACTAGTACATGCTCACTTGGTATTTTCATGTTTAAAGAATCTGAAAAATCTAAAGAAGACTCTAGGGGGGTCCTTTTTCCTCCGATTTAGTCTCCTGAGGCCGAAAAAGTATAAAAAATACCACAGAAGAACTATCTTAACTCTCGTAGAAGAAAAGGTGAACCTTTTTCATACTTAGTCAGGGAGGTATGAAAAAGGTTAAATTACCACCTACCCAACACTCCTTCGAGAGAAACATATAGCTTGAGTTGTATGAGTGAAGGAAAGCAAGATCACTCGGAAAGATCCATTTGAGTATGAGAAATGGGGCTTAAAAAAATAAATTCGATGTTTTGTTCCTAGTGTTTAACAAGCATGACAAAGACATGAAGTACACTCGAAATATTTTTCATGTTTAGGTCCAGAGCACGAAAAAGAGAAAACTAAGCTCATACCTGGTGTTCCTTTTCCGTAAATTTAGTCCCTCGGGTTCATAAAAGTGATAAAATTATACCTGATAATACTCTTCTCAATTCCGTAGAAAAGAGAGTGATCATTTCTCGTATTATTCTACATGGTCTGAGAAAGAGATAACTTACCACCAATGCGGATGCCCATTCACATATTATTAACAAGCTTGAATGGAAAAGTTTACTTGGAAATCAAGTCTATTTTGAGGAGTTAGACCTAGGCCTAAAGAAACTTTATAAGGGTGGGGAGTCTTATAAAGGGATAGCTTGTAAAAAGAGACTAAAATGAGGCTCAATTTGGTGTAAAAATAGCTAAGAAGACTCCCCTGAACCTATGACAGCTGCAGCATGAGTCTCAAAAGACAATAAGTAGGTTCTAAATGAGGATACTCATGTGAGGAAAGTCCTATCCACGGAAGAACAATGGCATAAACACGGAACTAATGGTTAAAAATACCATAGTCCGTGGTCAAAAGTGTTAATGATAGGATTAAGATGGATTAGGTATAAATTCAAACTGCATGTGAAATGACCAAAAACCATCCTATATGAGCAAAAAAAAACACAACTTTAAACAACCATAGACCTGTCACACTGAAGAAAAAGATATGGCATTAGTTTGATTTTATAAAAAATATGAACTATAGGGAAAAAACCCACTTTGAAAATAGTTTTTCTATAAATAGTTCAAAATATAAATCAAAACTCACCATTTGATTTTTTACCCAAATTAGACAAGTTTTACCTCTACCTTTGATTGCTCGGTGTGGACGTCTCGGTGGACAATTCTTGAAACCGCAAGTGCCAGGTAAAACTACACTCCATGCTCTTTCATTTGATCCAAGCAAATTTCAATTTTTAGCAAAATTTTCATGTTTTCCAATGCCCTCAAAGCATGAACGTTGTGTATGTCGGTATGGTATATCAATAGTCACATACATGCATTCTGTATGCGGGTTTCCCAAAGGAAATTCATGTACAGTATGCGACTTGTCTAAAGGACAGTCGCATACACTGCACGAGGTAGAAAAAAGGTTATGTAGAGCCAAAAAGTCAATTTTTTATATGAATCTAATGGTTTATAAATGGCTTGTTATCAGATTGAAATATGGTGCTTGAGTGGAGGGAGAGGGAACATGAAGACATGGACCAAGAGGCTCTACAAGATGCCCCCATGGTAAATGCTTTGCAGCAAAGTGGGTTACTAAAATTCTTCTGTACCTCACCTATGCGATAAAATGTCCCCCTATTACAGTTTTTGATAAACTATTGGGATCATGATCTTGGTATTTTTGACCTTCAAGGTGAGTTTCTAGAGGTTACCTCAAAATATGTCTATTTTATCTTCGGTTTACCATGATGGGAAGCTCCGGTGAACCTGGAAGGTACCGACAGAGGTGGTGAGCTTCTAAGTGTATAGAACTACATAGATATATACTGTGAGCCTAGCACTCAGAAGAGGGGTAGTTGCATCCCTATTGTTCATATTCACAACTTGCCCTTATAGGTATTGGCGAGTACTATAGTGAGGGTTGCAGGGTCATCATCACTTCACCTTGCAACTCGGAACCAAATGAGACTTGCAATGGGATGTCTACAGGGAGCTCTATATGACTAGTGTTTGGGCACTATTTGGGAGTCATCCCGATAATGAGGAAGCAACTCTTTGACTGCAAAAGAGGCAGGCGGGAAAATTTTGGTTATTCCAGCATATTGGTAGCCTTTTTCTTTGAGAGGGTGTTTTGTTTGAGTCCTACAGTACCATTACCAATTCATTCTCCTCATCAACCTAGACTGAGTAGGTGGGGAGAGATCTTCCTCCACCAGGGAGGCAGTGGATCGGTTCAGAGCGTATACGACGACGACTTCTACTTTTGGTGGGAGCAACAGTTACCAACCTTGGAGCAATTTCCATATGCTGGACTAGATTTTTGAGGTGACACCGACCTTGTCCTCCCTCTTGGAGGAGCATGGGGAGAGTCAGTTATTTTTGTTTTCAAATTTTTAAAATTTTTATGAATTTTAATTATAAATATATATACATATGTATACAAGTTTTTAATCCCCCCTTTTTTTTAAATGTCAAAATGCAGATATTGGACCAGTCCACCCTGCTGGGCATCCATGGATGTATGTGCATCCTATGGTGGGTGAGGACTAGGGTTTTATTAGGGTTATTGAGGGAAAGATGGCTAGGATCACCCAAAGAGTACCTACATTATGCATTGAGCATATCCCTGTCGTCATGCAGGAGCTAGTGGTTGGTATACAACCTGTCTGGATACGCCTTATGAGGTGGGTAGCGAGAGCAATACTTGTGTATATTGATGTTGTTGAGGCTGGTGCAGCCAAGGAGGATGAAGAAGCCCAAGAGTAGGGTGATCAAGGTGATTAGGGGGACCAGGGTGGTCAAGCTTAGACTTAGGAGCATTTTATAGACTTTGATCCATGTTTTGTATTTTTTTTGTATATTATACAGTTCTGACTGGATCTGAGGATCAGAAAATCGACTTATCTATATGGATAGATATTCACACACACACACACACACACACACACACACACATATATATATTTCAGGTTTTATTTACAAGTGTTTTGTTATGTGTCTACTGTATATTTTATGCAACATGTGTTAACTGCCAATCCAAGATACAATTAGCATATGCATCAGTTAATGAATTTTGATTTCTTGGAATATGATTGAATGTAATAAACTCCAAATTTCTTTCCAATAACATAACTTGCATAAACCGGTGTAGTAAAATAGGGTTCCAAACCTGATAAGCTCAATTGAGCTAGGAAACCACCAGTTGAGAGTCAAGTCAGACTTCCAGTTGAGTGATAGCATGTGGCAAAGCATCCCATAAAATCTCAATGACAGCCCTGTATTTGGCCACATTATTGGTAGCAAGACCTAATCAAGCACCTCCATAGGCGACTAGCTGTCTTGAGGGAGAGTAAATGACCCATGCGACTGAAGCTAGATTACAAGTGTGGCAACTGGCGCCATCAGGGAAACCTATGAACCACTTGGAAGAAATTTGTAAGAACCAACAGATGGTGTAAAAACACAAACCAGTGAACTATTGTACATAAAAATACATACAATAAAAATACAGGAAAAAACGCTAAGCCTAAGCATAGTACTTTTTAAAATAGAGCCCATTTCTAGGCTTAGGCATCTTATTCCCTTCGAAATTATATAAATTCATATGTGCCCTTCTTCAACACCTTTGACATGACATAAGGTCCTAACCACATAGACCTAAACTTTGTTGCCCCCAGGGGTTCTTTGTCCTAATCCCATAGCAAGACAAACTCCCCTTCAGAAAAAGTCCGAGGCTTGACTGATTTATCGTATTGGATTTTTACCGTATTTTTATGAGCTTCGTTTGCTGTCATCGCATCTCTACATTGCTCATATCGATGTTCTAAATGTAATAAATGTTCTTCTAGCTCGGTCCTATCAGGTAACACATGAATAGAAATCTTTAAGGATGGGATTTCGCATTCGACCGGGGTGACTGCTTCCACTCCATGAACGAGTTGGAAAGGAGAAAACTCTGTAGCAGTTTTCACATTGGTCTAATATTCCCAAAGTGCAGGATACAGCATGATGTGCCAATTGGAATGGGCTGCATTAATAGTACGTTTGAGAATAGTCTTCAAAGTTTTATTTACAGCCTCAACTTGACCATTTTCTTGAGGATAGAATGAAGATGAATGTTCTTGTCTAAACCCTAGCATAGTAGTCAATTCAGTCATCATACTATTTTGGAAGTCACAGCCATGGTCAGTGAAAATATCTTTAGGGATACCAAATCGTGGGATAATTTGGTTGAAAACGAAAAAAGATGTAGTTTCCCCGTCAGCTTTAAAGGTGGGCGTTGCCTCTACCCACTTCATGAAATAATCTACAGTGACAATGATATGTTTGTACCCCCCAGCCGAGACTGGGTTGCACGTCATCTATCCCCCGCTTCGTGAAGGGTCCCACTAAGATGACGGGGAATAATGGAGCAAGATGTGACCACATATTTTCGGTGTAAAGTTGACAAGGATGATAGTGCTTCATAGCTTCCACACAATCTTTAAAGATCATGGGCCTGAAATAACCGACACGTAAAATCTTCTAGGCCATTGTTATAGCTGATTTTACCACTCCAGGTGAATCACACTTGTATGGCCTTTCCCCTATCCCTCTGCAGACTCCTTAGACACCTTGGACCATTTTTTTTCCTTTGATGTTTCCTTGACCATCCCTAAAAACATGTGAAAATACATATACGTGACTTTCAAACCCCTAATCGCATATATACACAGGTTTGACCACTAAAACTGTGTACATCAAGATGCGTACAAAATCCAAATCCTTTTGGAGTTTTCCTTGACATGGATCCGACTAACTTGACTCCTAGCCTTCCATATGCCTTGAGATCACTCAGATTCGACCTTTCATTACCCCTTTGAAAATATATATAAGGAAATCTTTCGTACATTGAAGGCATAAGAGAGAATTGAGAGCAAAGAAACTATAGTCCATTGTTGCTGGAACTTATGCTTGAGTCTACATCCCTTTGTCCCTTAGAGCACTTTTGTGTTCTTCCCAAGCTTTCCTTTTTCTTGTGAGCTTGCTATCGAGAGATGGAGGATTGAGGTCGTTGAGGCCTAAGTGGGGGATTTAGTTTCTCCAATTTGTAGACGTGCCGATAGAGGTTGTATTCATTGTAATCTCCGATTTTACATTAATAGAAATATCTTTTCCTGTCCAATAATGTATGTTTGAATGAATATTTTATCCATGGGATGATTTCAAATGCTTATACATTGTTGATTATATATGCTAGAATAGATCTAACACCAATATATACAGTATGCTTGTATTGTTTACTTGTTGTTGAGGACGTGATTAACCAATTCAAGCTGAGATTGCAAATCTCAACGGGGATCCACTTCTACCGTCTGGAATAAGGTACGAGGTCCGATCCTTTAGTATTATATCTTTAATTTCTATTGCATATTGGAAAGGATTGATTTATGGAGTCAAGCTGTCTGTTTTGGTACCCCAAGCCATAGGAATTTCTCTCCGTAACAGAATTCGTGACTCTACTGGGGAGTTCCTAGTAGTTGTCCTTTGGGGGTTTTCTATCGGCATTCAATGACTTTGAATTGTTATTTTTCTCTTGTTTCTGTGTCGGTTCTAGGATCATGTTTTCCTGGAAGTGTCTGATTGGTGTGAAGTTTATCTCAGCTTTTCTATTTGCCTTTATTTTTATGCACCTTTCTTCCTGTACACAAGTTTTTGACTCACAGTAATGTATACATGTAGTTTTCTCTGCTATTTCCATGTATACATGCGGGTTTACTGTGAATAGTCACGTATCCCCTTAGTATTTCCTTCTAGAATAAGTTAGATGGTTGCTGGGTGAGTTTTGATGATTGCTGAGTCTCCAACAGAGTCGCCAATTCTATTACGGAGAGAAATTTCTATGGCTTGGGGTACCAAAACAGACAACTTGACTCCAGAAATCAATCCTTTCCAATATGCAATAGAAATTAAAGATCTAATACTAAACGATCGGACCTCATACCTCATTCCATATGGTTGAAGTAGATCCCCATTAAGCTTTCCAATCTCATCTTGAATTGGTTAATCACATCCTCAACAACAAGTAAACAATACAAGCATACTATATAGATTGGTGTTAGATCTATTCTAGCATATATAATCAACAATGTATAAGCATTTGAAATCATCCCATGGATAAAATATTCATTAAAACATACATTATTGGACAGGAAAAGATATTTCTATTAATATAAAATCAAAGATTACAATGAATACAATCTATGTCGGCACGTCTGCGAATTGGAGAAACTGAATCCCCCACTTGGGCCTCCACCACCTCAATCCTCCATCTCTCGATAGCAATCTCACACACAAAAGGAAAGCTTGGGAAGAACACCAAAGTGCTCCAAGGGACAAAGGGATGCAGACTCAAGCACAAGTTCCAGCAACAATGGACTATAGTTTCTTTGCTCTCAATTCTCTTTTATGCCTTCAATGTACCAAAGAGTTCCTTATATAGATTTTCAAAGGGGTAATGAAAGATCAAATCCGAGCGATCTCAAGGCATATGGAAGGCCAGGAGTCAAGTGAGTCGGATCCATGTCAAGGAAAACTCCAAAAGGATTTGGATTTTGTACACATCCCGATGTACGCGGTTTTAGTGGTCAAACCCGCGTATATATGCGATTAGGGGTTATATCACCGTTTCATCTTCCATTTCAATGCAATTTTTATCAAATTCCA
Source organism: Pseudotsuga menziesii (assembly GCA_001517045.1). Lineage (NCBI taxonomy): Eukaryota > Viridiplantae > Streptophyta > Pinopsida > Pinales > Pinaceae > Pseudotsuga > Pseudotsuga menziesii. Next base: position 290,422 of record LPNX011074378.1, on the reverse strand, counting down.
TGGTCATTTGATATTTCTAGGTCATTCTAAAAAGGGCACTATGGCCCACGCAAAAATCGAGGGTTTTTCCACGTATAGGGCTGGCTATACGCAGAAAATTCCCCCAAACCCGTGTACATATGCGATTGTTTGGAAAACAGTCGCGTATGCATCCGCGCATGAGATTTTTTGTGCAGGATGGTCCTAGAATGGAGAGAGCGTGAACATGGTGATGTAGAGGAGGTAGTAAGGGCCATTCTAATTGCTCAACAAGTGCTATGTGCATGTGGACTCTACAAGTTTTGGTGTCTTGGTGGCTTGACGACCAAACCAAGACTATTTTAGATGCTAGTGGATTACTGGGATCCAGAATCTGAGTCCTTCTAGATAGATGGGATGTCCCTCACCATAGAGGTGGAGGACATATACTTTATTACTGGACTTTCCTGACAGGGGGGAGTAGTGAACCTTCATTCTCGCGGTGGGCCCGGAGGTGGCCTGACTATCGATGAGTACATTGCAGTGTATTGCTATCTAGACACGGAGAAGGTGGGGAGTCAAATCCCAACCAAATCTATATAGGTGCTAGGCCTAAAGGCCATCTTACTAACATTGGGCAGGATAGCAGGCATGACTTCACTCCACTAGGCCTCGCGGCCTCTGATGTTCTGTACAGTGGAGTGCATGCGACCCACGATCTATGACTTGAGCACTACACTATTAAGCAACATGAAACATCACCTTAGTGAGTGTAAGATGGGCAGAGTATGGAACTTCGAGTTCAGCAGCATACTCAGCATGGAACTTCGGGTTCCTTTCCAATATGCAATAGAAATTAAAGATCTAATACTAAAGGATTGGACCTCATACATTATTCCGGACGGTTGAAGTAGATCCCCATTGAGCTTTCCAATCTCAACTTGAATTGGTTAATCACGTCCTCAACAACAAGTAAACAATACAAGCATACTGTATAGATTGGTGTTAGATCTATTCTAGCATATATAATCAACAATGTATAAGCATTTGAAATCATCCCATGGATAAAATATTAATTCAAACATACATTATTGGACAGAAAAAGATATTTCTATTAATATAAAATCAGAGATTACAATGAATACATCCTTTGTCAGCACGTCTATGAATCAGAGAAACTGAATCCCCCACTTGGGACTCCACCACCTCAATCCTCCATCTCTCGATATAAACCTCACATGCAAAAGGAAAGCTTGGGAGGAACACCAAAGTGCTCCAAGGGACAAAGGGATGCAGACTCAAGCACAAGTTCCGGAAACAATGGACTATAGTTTCTTTGCTCTCAATTCTCTTTTATGCCTTCAATGTACCAAAGAGGTCCTTATATAGATTTTCAAAGGGGTAATGAAAGATCGAATCTGAGTGATCTCAAGGCATATGGAAGGCCAGGAGTCAAGTGAGTCGGATCCATGTCAAGGAAAACTCCAAAAGGATTTGGATTTTGTACACATCCCGATGTACACGGTTTTAGTGGCCAAACCCACGTATATATGCGATTAGGGGTTATCTCACCATTTCATCTTCCATTTCAATGCAATTTTTATCAAATTCCCATGGTCATTTGAGATTTCTAGGACAATATAAAAAGGGCATTGCGGCCCATGCCGAAATTGAGGATTTTTCCACGTATAGGGCTGGCTATACGCAAAAAATGCCCCCAAACCCATGTACATATGCGATTGTTTGAAAAACAGTTGCATATGCGGTCGCGCATGAGATTTTTTGTGCAGGATGGTCCTAGAATGGAGAGAGCATGAACATGGTGATGTAGAGGAGGTAGTAAGGGCCGATCTAATGGCTCAACAAGCACTAGGTGCATGTGGAATCTACAAGTTTTGGTGTCTTGGTGGCTTGAGGGCCAAACCAAGACTATTTCAGATGTTGGTGGATTACTGGGATCCAGACTCTGAGTCCTCTAGATAGATGGGATGTCCCTCACCATAGAGGTTGAGGAGATATACTTTATTACTAGACTTTCCTGACGGGGGGAAGTAGTGAACCTTCGTTCTCACGGTGGGCCTGGAGGTGTCCTGACTATCAATGACTACATTGCGGTGTACTTCTACCTAGACACGGAGAAGGTGGGGATTCAAATCCCAACCAAATCTATACAGGTGCTAGGCCTAAAGGCCATCTTACTAACATTAGGAAGGATAAAAGGAATGGCTTCACTCCACCAGGCCTCGCGGCCTCTGATGCTCTATGCAGTGGAGTGCATGCGACCCACGGTCTATGAATAGAGCACTACACTATTGAGCAACATGAAACATCAGCTTAGTGAGTGTAAGATGGGCAGAGTACGGAACTTCGGGTTCAACAGCATACTCAAGATGTAACTTTGGGTTCCTTTCCAATATGCAATAGAAATTAAAGATCTAATACTAAAGGATCAAACCTCATACATTATTCCGGACGGTTGAAGTAGATCCCTGTTGAGCTTTCCAATATCATCTTGAATTGGTTAATCACATCCTCAACAACAAGTAAACAATACAAGCATACTGTATAGATTGGTGTTAGATCTATTCTATCATATATAGTCAACAATGTATAAGCATTTGAAATAATCCCATGGATAAAATATTCATTCAAACATACATTATTGGACAGGAAAAGATAAACATACATTATTGGACAGGAAAAGATATTTCTATTAATAAAAAATTAGAGATTACAATGAATACAACCTTTGTCGGCACGTCTGTGAATCAGAGAAACTGAATCCCCCACTTGGGCCTCCACCACCTCAATCCTTCATCTCTCGATAGCAAGCTCACAAGCAAAAGGAAATCTTGAGAAGAACACCAAAGTGCTCTAAGGGACAAAGGGATGCAGACTCAAGAACAAGTTCCAGCAACAATGGACTATAGTTTCTTTGCTCTCAATTCTCTTTTATGCCTTCAATGTACCAAAGAGTTCCTTATATAGCTTTACAAAGGGGTAATGAAAGATCGAATCCAAGCGATCTCAAGGCATATGGAAGGCCAGGAGTCAAGTGAGTTGGATCCATGTCAAGGAAAACTCCAAAAGGATTTGGATTTTGTACACATCCCGATGTATGTGGTTTTAGTGGTCAAACCCACGTATATATGCGATTAGGGATTATATCACCGTTTCATCTTCCATTTCAATGCAATTTTTATCAAATTCCATGGTCATTTGAGATTTCTAGGACAATCTAAAAAGGGCGTTGCGGCCCACATAGAAATCGAGGGTTTTTCCACGTATAGGGCTGGCTATACGTAGAAAATGCCCCCAAACCCGTGTACATATGTGACTATTTGGAAAACAGACGCGTATGCGGCCGTGCATGAGATTTTTTGTGCAGGATGGTCCTAGAATGGAGAGAGCGTGAACATGGTGATGTAGAGGAGGCATTAAGGGCCGATCTAATGGCTCAACAAGCGCTACGTGCATGTGGACTCTACAAGTTTTGGTGTATTGGTGGCTTGAGGGCCAAACCAAGACTATTTCAAATGCTGGTGGATTACTGGGATCGAGACTCTGAGTCCTTCTATATAGATGGGATGTCCCTCACCATAGAGGTGGAGGACATATACTTTATTACTGGACTTTTTCGACGGGGGGAAGTAGTGAACCTTCGTTCTCGTGGTGGGCCCTGAGGTGGCCTCACTATCGATGAGTACATTATGGTGTACTGCTATCCAGACACGAAGAAGGTGGGGAGTCAAATCCCAACCAACTCTATACAAGTGCTAGGCCTAAAGGCCATCTTACTAACATTGGGCAGGATAGCAAGCATGGCTTCACTCCACCAGGCCTCGCGGCCTCTGATGTTCTATGCAGTGGAGTGCATGCGACCCACGGTCTATGACTAGAGCACTACACTATTGAGCAACATGAAACATCATCTCAATGAGTGTAATATGGGCAGAGTACGGAACTTCGGGTTCAGCAGCATACTCAGCATGGAACTTTGGGTTCATTTCCAATATGCAATAGAAATTAAAGATCTAATACTAAAGGATCGGACCTCATACATTATTCCATATGGTTGAAGTAGATCCTCGTTGAGCTTTCCAATCTTAGCTTGAATTGGTTAATCATGTCCTCAAAAACAAGTAAACAATACAAGCATATTGTATAGATTGGTGTTAGATATATTCTAGCATATATAATCAACAATGTATAAGCATTTGAAATCATCCCATGGATAAAATATTCATTCAAACATACATTATTGGACAGGAAAATATATTTCTATTAATGTAAAATCAGATATTACAATGAATACAACCTCTGTCGGCACGTCTACGAATCAAAGAAACTGAATCCCCCACTTGGGCCTCCACCATCTCAATCCTCCATCTCTCGATAGCAAGCTCACAAGCAAAAGGAAAGCTTGGGAAGAACACAAAAGTGCTTTAAGGGACAAAGGGATGCAAACTCAAGCATAAGTTCCGGCAACAATGGATTATAGTTTCTTTTCTCTCAATTCTCTCTTATGCCTTCAATGTATCAAAGAGTTCCTTATATAGCTTTTCAAAGGGATAATGAAAGGTCAAATACGAGCGATATCAAGGCATATGGAAGGCCAGGAGTCAAGTGAGTCAGATGCATGTCAAGGAAAACTCTAAAAGGATTTGGATTTTGTACACATCCCTATGTATGCAGTTTTAGTAGTCAAACCCACATATATACGCGATTAGGGGTTTAAAAGTCACGTATATGGATTTTCACATGTTTTTAGGGATGTTCAAGGAAACATCAAAGGACAAAAAATGGACCAAGGGGTTTAAGGAGTCTACAGACGGACAGGGGAAAGGCCATACAAGTGTGATTCACCTGGAGTGGTAAAATCAGCTATAACAGATGCCCACTAATGTGTAAGGTCAAAGGGGTCATATGATGGTCAAAATACATTATAATTCCATCCCAGAAGTGGAGTGATGAAGGATCCCAAATGGAATACCAGCCACCCAATCAGCATAGTACAATGATACAACTCTGCACATACATATAGCAGTCCTGGATACATGAGAGTACAATAGCCATGAATAGGCATGATACAAGATATTAGATAAGTGGTCATCGCCACGTACAATATACATAGATCAGAATCTCCATGATGAAGATATATAAAGGACCATGATCTCCATAATGGCTGAAGATATATAATGGATCAAGATATCCATGATGGCTGAAGATGTCTGACATATACTGGAATCAACTCATGAGAGCTGAAATCTCATGAACACTAGCATGATTAAGGAGGTATCATATAAAAGATGCCACCAATCTGGAAGGTCTTCTACACAAACCGCTACGAGTACATGTCCTACTATGTGAATAGAGGTGTCGAGATCAAACATAGTCGTCCATCGTCTAATTACCAGTCATTGATGTATACCGTTAATAGACATGAGATCACCCACCCATAATGAAAATGGGAATCAAGGTACTAGAGTTCAAACTAACAAGTGTGACTAAATGTGTTTAGGTCGAACACTTGAGAGGATCCATCGATCAGGGGTCATTGATGTATTCCCAAAGGCTGTCGATGGCGAGAGAACCCACCACTGATGACTGCAAGTCTTAAGGCACTCAAAATGACTCTAGATTCCAATCCCAGAATAAATGATCTGAAGTCGATGGGATGAAATATGCTGGAAGGAGGGAATCCCCCATCATCCAACACGAGGTACTCAGCAAAGCTGTATAATGTGGAAGGACTTGATCATAAGGTGCATGAACCAGTAACTGTACCGGGAATGGCTAACATGCAAATTCAAGATAATTGAGGAATGGACGACTCATGTTTCAACTTCCTTTGAACAAGAGCATGACGGCGTATGGTGACTAAATAAAGGTGGCATAGAATCGATATACAAACTGGAACATCTTTGCGACACAGGAGGCATCGACAGAGGCTCCATGGGGACTGGAAGCTTAACCAATCGATGGAGATAAACTCAGATAAATAAGTACAACTCCTAAACTCAAACTATAAACCTAACCAATGGATTTAATATACAGTGCTCTATTTAAAGGCGACACGACTCGACAGCTGCCAAAGATAAGATCTTTCCTTGTCCGGATTTTTTGTTTTTTTGTTTTTTTGGACTTTTTCAAATATTTAAAATGCTTGAAAGAGAATAAAATGACTTTATAGTTACAGACTAGGAGGAGACGAGTGTCATAGGGGAAAACAAACTAGTTTCAAGCAGTGGAACATACCTATGCTCAATGCAAGGATACATGTGTAGGATAGTGACACTCAGGGGAAAATCCCCTCCCAGTAGAAAGGGAATCAAGTTGTAAACGATATATAAAATGGCTCTGCATGGCTAGACATGAGACAAGCTCAGGCTATATGTCTGAAACGCAATGTCAAGGAATTCGGCATAAAGCTCAATAAGACAGGAAAATCTCATGAAAATGAAATTACAACTTGACATACGGGAGTCCTGAGGAAAATAGGCCAGAAAAAGATCAAGAGGAGTATGAGTATCTTGCGAAATGTCATGGAAATACTATACAACAGACTCCCACACCCTAAAGGACAAAAAGTCAGCATGGGCACCAAATGCAGATAAAGCACTAACTAGGGTACCCATGTAAGGTGAAGTTAGCGCCTTATCTACATTTGGTGTCCATGCTGGCATTTTGTCCTTTAGGGTGTGGGAGTCCATTGTATAGTATTTCCATGACATTTCGCAAGAGCCCCATACTCCTCTTGATCTTTTGCTAGCCTATTTCCCTCAGGACTCCCGTATGTCAAGTTGTAATTGCATTTTCATGAGCTTTGCCTTCCTTATTGAGCTTTATGCCAGCTTCCCTGACATTGCGTTTCAGACATATAGCCCGAGCTTGTCTCATGTCTAGCCATGCAGAGCCATTTTATATATCCTTTACAGCTTGATTCCCTTTTTACCGGGAGGGGATTTTCCCCTGAGTTTCGCTATCCTACACATGTATCCTTTCATTGAGCATAGGAATGTTCCACTGCTTGGAACTAGTTTGTTTTCCCCTATCACACTTGTCTCCTCCTAGTCTGTAACTATAAAGCCATTTTATTCTTTTTCAAGCTTTTTAAATATTTGAAAAAGTCCAAAAAAAAAAAAAAACCAAAAAGTCAGACAAGGAAAGATGTTATCTTTGGCAGTTGTCGAGCCGTGTCACCTTCAAACATAGCACTGTATATTACATCCATTGGTTAGGTTTATAGTTTGACTTTAGGAGTTGTACTTGTTTATCTGAGTTTATCTCCACCGACTGGTTAAGCTTCCAGTCCCGATGGAGTCTTTGTCGATGCCTCCTATGTCGCAGAGATGTCCCAATTTTTATATCAACTCTATGCCGCCTTTATTTAGTCACCATATGCCGTCCTGCTCTTGTTCAAAGGAATTTGAAAACGGAGTCGGCCATTCCTCAGTTATCTTGACTTTGCATGTCGGCCATTCTTAGTACAGTTACTGGTCCGTGCACCTTATGATCGATTCCTTCCACATTATACACCTTTGTTGAGTACCTCATGTTGGATGATGGGGGATTCCTTAATTCCCTCCTTCCAGTAGATTTCATCCCATCATCTTCAGATCATTTATTCTGGGATTGGAATCTAGAGTCATTTTGAGTGCCTTGAGACTTGCAGTCATCAGTGGCAGGTTCTCTTGCCATCGACAGTATTTGGGAATACATTAATGTCCCCTGATTGATGGATCCTCTCAAGTGTTCAACCTCAACACATTTATTCACACTTGTTAGTTTGCACTCTAGTACCTTGATTCCCATTTTCATTATCGATGGGTGATCTCGCATCTGTTAATGGTATACATCAATGACCGGTAATTAGACAATGGACTACTATGTTTGAACTTGAAACCTCTATTCACATAGTAGGACATGTACTCGTAGTGGTTTGTGTAGAATACCTTCCAGATTGGTGGCATCTCTTATATGCTACCTCCTTGATCGTGCCAGTGTTCATGAGATTTCAGCTCTCGTGACTTGATTCCAGTATATGTCAGACATCTTTAGCCATCATGGAGATCTTGATCCTTTATATATCTTCAGCCATTATGGAGATCATGGTCCTTTATATATATTTATCATGAAGATTCTAATCTATGTATATTGTACGTGACGATGACCACTTATCTGATATCTTGTATCATGCCTATTCATGGCCATTGTACTCTCATGTATCCAGGACTGCTATATGTATGTGCAGATTTGTATCATTGTAATATGTTGACTGGGTGGCTGGTATTCCATTTGGTATCCTTCATCACTCCACTTCTGGGATGGAATTATAATGTATTTCGGCCATCATATGACCCCTTTGACCTCACACATTAGGGGGCATTTGTTATAGCTCATTTTACCACTCCAGGTGAATCACACTTGTATGGACTTTCCCGTGTCTGTCTGCAGACTCCTTAGACCCCTTGGACCATTTTTTGTCCTTTGATGTTTCCTTGACCATCCCTAAAAACATGTGAAAATCCATATACACGAATTTTAAACCCCTAGCCACGTATATACGTGGGTTTGACTACTAAAACTGTGTACATCAGGATGTGTATAAAATCCAAATCCTTTTGGAGTTTTCCTTGACATGGATCCGACTCACTTGACTTATGGCCTTCCATATGCCTTGAGATCGCTCAGATTCAAGCTTTCATTACCCCTTTGAAAAGCTATAAAAGGAACTCTTTGATACATTGAAGGAATACGAGAGAATTGAGAGCAAAGAAACTATAGTCCATTGTTGCTGGAACTTATGCTTGAGTCTACATCCCTTTGTCCCTTGGAGCACTTTTGTGTTCTTCCCAATCTTGCCTTTTTCTTGTGAGCTTGCTATCGAGAGATGGAGGATTGAGGTGGTGGAGGCCCAAGTGGGGGATTCAGTTTCTCTGATTCGCAGATGTGCCGACGGAGGTTGTATTCATTGTAATATATGATTTTATATTAATAGAAATATCTTTTCCTGTCCAATAATGTATGTTTGAATGAATATTTTATCCATGGGATGATTTCAAATGCTTATACATTGTTGATTATATATGCTAGAATAGATCTAACACCAATATATACAGTATGCATGTATTGTTTACTTGTTGTTGAGGACGTGATTAACCAATTCAAGCTTAGATTGGAAAGCTCAACGGGGATCTACTTCAATCATCCGGAATAAGGTACGAGGTCTGATCCTTTAGTATTAGATCTTTAATTTCTATTGCATATTGGAAAGGATTGATTTCTGGAGTCAAGTTGTCTGTTGTGGTACCCCAAGCCATAGGCATTTCTCTCCGTAACAGCCATTTGTAACCCAGATAAATGACCCCCACACAATTCACTATGGGAATCATTTAGGATAGTCTCTTCTTATTCATGGATAAGACATCGATGCAAAATGGAATTTACCCCGCTATGATATAAAGTATCTCCAATAATGAGGTAGTTCTTGGCATGTACATGTAGTTTACATTGTTTTTCCCATGAGAAGGTGGCAGGGTACTTCAAAGTATAGATATAGATAAGTATATCTCCATACCAGGGGTTAGAGGTGGAAATAAAAAATATATGCTCATCTGGGAATGAGTCTTCTTCAATGGCTACATATTCGTCTACTGGAAATTTTGCAATGAGCTCAACAAAAACTAAGGATTTCTTGGATTTGGTGGATTGAAAATCTAAGTCAAACTCTTGAAGAATGACTGTCCATTCGTTGAATTTGCCTCCAAATATCCGTCAGGACAAAAAATATTGAAAAGGATTAACATCCGTCACTACCATCGTGGTCCTTAGTAAGATGTAGTGACGCAACCTCTCAATAGCATACACAGCTTCCAAGGCCAACTTCTTGACATGGGAATACCTAAGTTCAGGGCCGGCTAAAGCATGACTGAGATAGTAGACGACATGCTCTTGAATCTTATCATCTTCCTAGACTAGTACTACCCCTATGGTCGACTCAGATGCGGCCATATACAATATAAAATACCGATAGTAATCTAGCGGATGCAATAATGGTCTTGACAACAAAGATTTTTCTAATGCCTCGAATGCAAGTTGTGCAATTTTATCCCATACAAATGGGGTGTCCTATTTCAATAGACACATGAAACCTTTATTAACCTTGGAATAATTTACAATAAAACGTTGAAGGAAGTTGGACTTCCCCTACAGGCTTTGAAGCTATCTGATAGAACAAGGAGGAGGCATATTTACGATGGCCTCAACTTTCAAGGGATCCACCTAAACGCCTTTGTTGGAAACAATGAATCTAAGCAGTCTCCTTAACTTGAAATAGAAAACGCACTTGTGGGGATTCAAGAGAATTTGGTAGTATCTGCATCATTCGAAAATCAAACGCAAGTGATCTGGGTGATCAATCCTCTTACGAGAATGTGCTGGCAGATCATCAAGGTAGGGTTCGACAATGGCTTTAATATCGTGAAGGGAAAAATACATTGCCCGATGAAAGGTTGCCCCTGCATTTTTCAACCCAAAGGGAATTTTCTTGTACGTGAAGGTACCCCAAGGACAAATAAAAAAAATTTTTATGTTGGTCTTCTGGTTTAATTTGGATTTGATTATACCCGGAGAAACCATCCATAAACGAAAATACTTCACTGCTTGCACAAGCATCAATAATTTGATCTATAAATGGTGTGGGGTAGTTGTCCTTGGGATAGGCTTTGTTTAGATCTCAAAATTTAGTACAAACGTGTATAGTCCCTTGCTTTTTGTCAATAGGAACAGTGTTGGATACCCATTCTGTCAAAGCTATGGGGTAAATGAAAACGTCTTTCAGCAATTTCTCAACTTTATCCTTAACCACTGCTGCTTTACGTGGGTTGACAGGTCTCAACTTTTGTCGAACGGGTCTAGCATCAGGGTAAGTTCGGATTTCATGATAGACTATTGATGGATCAATTCCTGGAATCTCCTCATATGACCAGGAAAATACGTCGTGGAATTCCTTGAACAAGGTTGTATAGATCGCAATCTCCTCCGGAGAGTAGTGCACGCTGATGTGTACATTTCCCACCATGTTTGGGTTTGCAGAGATGTTGATAGGAATTGTAGTGGAAATATTTTCCATATTACCCTCAGCAAATATTCCTTCCCTTGGTAAGGGATTAATAGGTGTATCAACATCACCTACCAGTCTCATATGGAACTCCTAGTTTTCGATCCTACTTAAATGTGGAAGAAAATAGGATCGATGGTGAAGATCTTTGCAGATCTTATCTCTTCTACACACGGCTTCCAGAATGGATTCATCTGAAGGTAAAACCATATCTAAGCAATCTATAGAATGCAAGGAGTTCGCTGCCCAAGCAGGCAGATAGGATTCTTTCGGCTCCTCTAAGACTATGAGAGGGACTGGAATGGGTTCAACAGTGGTATGAATGATAGCTTGGTAAGCTACTTCCAATGCCGATAAGGGAACTTCAGGTTCATGGTGGGAAGGGAGAACCCAAGGATCTGTTCTATCAAAAACCATTGTTATAGAATTACTTACACTAGTAGAACCTAGATAATTAATCGGAGCTAGAATATCAAATGTTCCCATCAATGATGCATACATTCCAGCTCCTAAGCTCTTTGAAGCAGGTCTAACCTGATCAACCAATGGTACGGTGGACTCGTTAGTTTCCATGCATCCTTTTCAAGTAAAATTGAGTAGGTCTATAGTAACCAACTTCCCTTCATGTGGAAACACTACTACCCGAAATACACTCGATGCAATAGCTGACATGGTGTAAGTCCAAATTCTCCCCAAGAGCAAGTTATAGTCCAAAGGTGCATTAATCACCTCTACCTCAACATATATTGCTTTCCCTACCAACTTAATTTCGAAAGCCGGTAGGATACCATGTGAATTAAATGACCTTCCGTCGAAAGGAGTAAGTAGGGTGTTCGATGGAACCAACTCTAGAGATCCAAGAGCTTTTCAACAAGACATGGACATGACACATGTAGAAGCACCCTCGTCGACAAATTCCCTTCCAATGGTCTTTCCACCATGGATGACATCTATCGATAAGGATACATTATATGGAAGGAGAATTTTGACATCAGACAAATTAAATTTCACCATGAGGCTCAATGAGTCCATACTGCCTAAGGCTGCTAAGAGTGCATCTCGCTAAGTAGGAAAACTCTGTAACACCTCTAAAGCTGACATTGCACAAGGAGTCTGGGCTAAATATTCAACTATAGAGTAGTTTGTTGCAGCCCTAGAATTAGGATTGTGCAAGGTTTTCTTGAAGACACCTTTCGATATCTTGGGCATAAGTTTGGCAGGATTCTCAATCGTGACAAGGTTGGAAGTTTCACCTATTCACTTACCCTTCTCTGAAGCCTCTTTTTCATAGTTTTTGTTCCTGGTCTGTAGTAAAGTCTTGGTTCGAACCATGTTGATATAATTGGGGTCAAGAGCATTTGGGGTGCCCCCTGCTGCATTTGAAGCTGAAGCAGAATTCTGTCCTTGGGGAAAAGGATCCTCCAAGACAGCTGATTGTTGCCCTTTTAACAGCTTCTGAGCTTGTTCCATAAGGGGACATAGATGGGTCAGGTGATCTTCATGGCACAACTTACATGGGAATTTCACCTTCTTCTTTTCTTTCTTGCCCCCATCAGCATTGTTTGTGGGTTTTTGCTTATTTTGGTTTCCCTCACCCTTTTTCCCTTTCTTCTTTCTCCCACTGGGCTTCTGATTGCCCTTCTGAGTGTTTATGTAATTGTAACTTTGGAATGTATTCACTTGTATTTCTTATGTATTTTAACCCAATGTTTATTCTAGGATGTATTTGTAATGTACTTGAGTCATGTCATGCCCCGATGTTCCTATCGGGAGGTTCTATAATGTAAACAAGTCATATCAAGTCATTGTGGGTAACCCTCCTATTGGTTAAGGGTTAAAGTCCCCGCAGTTTTGGGGCACTAGGGTTATTAGACTCACCTAGTGAAGTTGGCCCTAGTTGGGTTTAGTCAAGTCGAGAATTAGTATAAATAAAAATCTAGCCTCTCTATTTATCACACACTCACTCACACTCAGTTGTAGCACATAGCTGAAGAAGAAGAAGACACTGGGGATAGGAAGAAAGAAGGTACTGTTGTCGGGAGATCATCTTATTGTTTTGGGGTTTTACTTTTGGTGTTGATTCTATCTCTGAGGAAGTTGTGGGGTTTTCTCCATTTATGGTTTTCCCAAGGAAAAACACTGTGTTCATTGTCTCTTTTGTTTGATTGTTGTGCTTGTTATTCTCTCAGTTAAAGATCCTAATATAATGCTAGCTTAATGTTAAAAATCTAACATGGTATCAAAGATAACCTGAGAAGAAGACACTATGCAGCTATGGGAACTAGGGCTTCCAACTTTGTGGTTCTCTCTCCACATATTTTCAGAAAAATAAGCTTGGAATAACTCTCCTCCCTAGGGTGCATATTTCTATCGAAGCAGAATCCAATTCTAAGGTTTTTCAGTTTTGGACCCGACACTACTGGCGGAAATTAGGGATTTCCACAGAAGTGGAATTTTTCAGTGAGCCTAGGCCTGGATTGATCTCCTCCTCAAAATTGAATTTAGGGATCAAGATCAAATAATTTGGTTGGACATAACTTCGAAAAAGCAAAACCCTAATCTGTTCCTGAACCAGCACTGCAGAATTCCAGCTACAAATCCAGATTCGACATCTTGAACTAGTAAGATCTAAATCTTTTGTATTTCCATTCAAGTTTCTCAGTTAAGATGTCTCATCATACCAAGCTTGATGAAAATATTGAGGGAGATAATAACTTTTGATCCTGGAAGTACAGGATCTCCCTGGTCCTGGAAGAAAATGAGTTGGACTCCTATATCACTGAGGAGGTTCCAGTTCCAGAGGGAGATGAGGCTAAGGCCTTACACAAGAAGAAATTGGTTATGGCAAAGAGGATAATTGCTAATTCAATCAAGGATCACCTCATACCATAGGTGTCCTCCCTAAAGACACCTAAAGCTATGTTTGATGCCCTAACCAAATTGTTTGAAGGGAAGAACATAAACCAGAAGATGAATCTGAGAAACCAGCTAAAGAATGTAAAGATACAAAATGCAGAGACCATCCAGTATTACTTTACAAGAGTCTCTCAAATCAAGGAACAACTAGAAGCAGTAGATGAAGAAGTGCAGAATGCAGAGATTATAATGACCACCTTGAATGGTCTCCCTAGATCATGGGACTCCTTTATTCAAGGAATCTGTGCCACAAAGAAGCTAGTTAAGTTCAGCAGACTGTGGGAAGAGTGCTCTCAAGAAGAAGCTCGAATAGCAGCTTGAGAAGAAAAGATGGGAAGTGAAGATAAAGCTCTCACGGTACACTCCAAGAAAACCAAAAGAAGTTCTCATCACCCTAGAGGTAAGTCCTTTCATAAAGATAATAGTAGAAAAGATTTGTCTAGAATAAGATGTTATACATGTGACGAGAAAGGACACTATGCTAGAGAATGTCCTAGAAACAAAAATGTCTCTGACAAGAAGAAGGGAAACAAGAGAAGGCATCATGCTCATGCTACAAAGGATGATGAACCTTCAACAAGGAGAACCATATATGAAAGTGAAGATTCTTCAAGTGAGGAAGAATATGTTTTGATTTCTGCTCTCACAGGAAAATTACTCATGGAAGCAATGATTTTCTTATAGATAGTGGGGCTTCCAAACATATGAAAAGATTCAAGGAATCCTTTGTGAAACTATCAGAACATGAAACACCTCCCAAGGTGAAGCTCAGAAATGACTACCAGTATCCAATAAAAGGTAGTGGCGAATCCTCCTATAATCTAGACTCTGGAAAGTCTTTGACAATGAAGGAAGTATTGTTTGTACTAGGACTAAAGAAGAACCTCCTCTACATATCTGCATTAGATGCAAAAGGAATGAGGGTCACATTTATAGATGGTCAAGTCATCATGTGGCCAAAAGAAAAGACTATTAATGATGCAATAGTGATTCAGGAACAAGGAGGAGGATTGTACAAATTGAAGGGCCATCCAGAACAAGCCTTGGACCATGACACACTAGAACCAAATGAAATTTGGCATAGAAGTCTTGCACATGCGCATTATAGATCAATACCACTTGCAAGCAAAGCTGTTGAAGGTATTCTAGAAATTCAAGCAAAACATGATGGGCTCTGCAAAGGATGTGCGAAAGGAAAGAACACAAAGAAGACATTTCCAAGTAGCGAGAGCAAAGGAAAAGGAATATTGGAAATTATCCACTACGATGTATGCATTCCAATGTCATCAATATCTCTAAGTGGGTATGTATACTATGTTTCTTTCATTGATGACTTTTCTAGGAAGACATGGATTTACTTCATGAAGAACAAAGATGAAGTTTTCAGCAAGTTCAAGGAATTCAAAGCCTTGATCGAGAATCACACAGAAAAGAAGATCAAGACCTTTCGATCAGAAAATGATGGAGAATTCACATGAAATGAATTCAAATATTTATGCAAATACTCAAGGATTAAGAGGGAGTTATCCACTCCATATAATCCATAGCAAAATGGGATTGCAGAAAGGAAGAATAGAACTATCATGGAAGCTGCAAGAGCAATGCTTCATGATCAAGATATTCCTATGCATCTATGGGCAGAAGCTGCAAGAACAGCAGTGTATGTACATAACTGTACTCCACACAGAGTACTCAAGAACAAGACACCTGAAGAAGTCTTTTCCAGCAAGAAACCAGAATTCAGCCATCTCAGAATATTCGGCTGTCCAGTGTACATACACATTCCAAAAGAGAAGAGGACTAAACTAGATCCTTCAGGAAAGAAGGGTATATTTGTGGGATACTCTGAAAGCTGAAAGGATTACAGAATATACTTCCCAGGATTCAAGAAGATCGACATTAGAAGGGTTGTGACATTTGATGAAGACATGGCTTACAACAAATCCAGAAAGAGACCTGCTAAAGAACATAAAGAAATAGAAGCACCCAGGATTCATGATACAACCATGAATGAAGAAACTCAAGAAGAAGATTGAGAGTTTGAAGAACCTCAAGAACCTATAGATCCACCTCAAAAGAAGAATCCTCATTTGAGGAAACCTGCTTGGGTACGAGAAGCTATCCAAGGTGCAAAAAGATATGGGGCTCCATAAGAGAATCACAGAGAAAGAAAGAGGACCAGATCCTGCTCTGGATATGTAGCTTTATTATGTGATTTCATCGATAAAGAACCTTCCAACTATGAAGAAGCGACAAAATGGAAAGAAAGGAAGGATGCTATGATCGAAGAGTATCAATTGATCATGAAGAATAATGTTTGGGATGTTGTCCCAAGACCAAAAGGGAAGTCTGTCGTAACTTCCAAATGGATCTACAAGATCAAGCATGCTAGAGATGGTAGCATAGAAAATATAAAGCAATATTTGTTGCTCGTGGTTTCTCCTAGAAATAAGGAATAGATTATGAAGAAAATTTTTCACCTATAGCCAGATACACTTCGATCAGATCAGTACTTTCTCTGGCTGCAGTAATGAAATGGAATATACACCAAATGGATGTCAAGACTGCTTTCTTGAATGCTGTAGTAGAAGAAGAAGTGTATGTGGAGCAGCCACTCGGTTTTGAGACACATGACAGGGAGTCTCATGTATGTATATTGAAGAAATCCCTCTACAGTTTGAAATAGGCACCCAGGACATGGTACGGCAGAATTGATAGCTTTCTATCCAGTTTGGGCTTTACCAAGAGTAAAGCCAATTCCAAACTTTACTAAAAGGTTGAAGATGGTAACCCAATGATGCTCCTACTATATGTAGATGATCTATTTGTAATAGGTATGGATTGTTTGATTTCTGATATAGAGAGGAAGCTTGCTACCAAGTTCGAAATGAAGGAATTGGTTATGATAAATTATTTTCTAGGCATGGAGGTGTGGCAAAATGCAGATGGAATTTCCATGGGACAAGGGAAATATACAATAGATATCCTTAAGATATTTAGGATGATCGACTGCAAGGCTATGAATGCACCTATGGAATCGAACCTAAATCTATTAAGTAATGCTTCATCAAAGACGGTTGCTGCTACGATGTATCGTCAGATGATTGGGTCCTTGATGTACCTGATGAACATGAGACTAGATATTTTCTTTGCTGTGAACACCTTGAGCCAATTCTTGACAGATCCGAGACATGTTCACTTGATTGCTGCAAAGCATATTTTGAGGTACTTGAATGGTATAGTTGATTATGGGCTCAAGTATGAGGTGAGTCAGAAGATTAACCTGGAGGGTTATGTTGATTCATATTGGGTAGGCAATGCCATCAATAGGAAGAGCACTTCAGGGTGTTGCTTCAGTATGGGATTAGGTGTGATCTGTTGGTTTAGCAGGAAGCAATCCTGTGTGGCACTGAGTACAGCTGAAGCATAGTATGTTGCAGCTTGTTCAGCTAGTTGTGAGCCAGTATGGCTAAGGAAGCTACTATCTGATTTATTTGATTTCTAGTTGGATTCTACTTGTATATATTGCGACAACTAGAGTTGTGTGAAGTTGTCGAAGAACTCAGTGTTCCATGACAAGTCGAAGCATATCGAGATAAAGTATCACTATATCAGGGATATGGTGCATAGGGGAGTAGTGAAGCTCTAGTATGTTGCGACGGATGAATAGATAGTTGATGTGTTGATGAAGCCATTGGCCAAAGTGAAGTTTGAGTACTTCAGGGAGAATCTTGGTGTTCTCCAGATCGAGGTTCCTTCCAAGGGGAAGTGATGAGTCCGTGAGCCATTCTGACATGGTGAGAGGATTGGTTCCTTCGATGGTAATATGTAAGGGCTGATCCATTCTGTCATGGTGAGAGGATTGATTCCTTCCATGTCAGATATGAGTGCTAAGCCATTCTGATATGACTGTAGGATTGGTTCCTACATGATCAGATATAAGGGCTATTTCCATTCTTGGAATGGAGGTGCCTGGTAAGTTACCAAGAATACTCGGTCTAGGATTGAAGGCCATTCTGATATGACTGTGAGATGTGTTCTCACGTCATCAGATATGAGTGCATGGACATTCTGATTTGATTCAAGGATGTGTTCCCACTTGATTAGATATAAGGGCTATTTCCATTCTGTCATGGTGAGAGGATTGGTTCCTTCCATGTCAGATGTGAGTGCTGGACATTTTGGCTTAGTGTCATATATAAGGGCTACTGCCATTCTTTGAATGGAGGAACCTGGTCAGTTACCAGGAATCCTCAATCTGGGACTGAGATCCATTTTGATGTGACTATGGGATTGGTTCCCACATGATCAAATGTAAGTGCAGAGCCTTTCCACAGATGATAGTAGTTTTGTCCTATCATGTTGGTGGATGTGAGTGCTGGCCCTTCCACATATGATAGTAGGTGTGACCTATCATGTTGGTGGATGTGAGTGCTACTCTTTTTCACAGATGGTAGTAGGTGTGCCCTACCATGCTGGTGATTGTAAGTGATGTTCCTTTCCATAGATGGTAGTAGGTGTGTCCTACCATGATGGTGGATGTGAGTGTTGTGCCTTTCCATAGATGATAGTAGTTGTGTCCTATCATGCTGGTGGTTGTAAGTGATGAGCCTTTTCACAGATGATAGTATTTGTGTCCTATCATGCTGGTGAATGTGAGTTTTGGGCCTTTCTTATGTGATTATAGGATTGGTTCCTACATGATCATATGTGAGTGTTTGGCATGCCTTTCTGACATGGTGTTGGATGTGTTCCTGTCATGGTCAAATGTAAGTGTCGGGCGTGCCATTATGACTTGGTGTTAGATATAAGCGATGAAGAAGACCTACATGGAGGTTAGGCATACAACCAACATGAAAAAGGGCTGGCTCTATAGAACTTCCTATGATGAGAAGCATCCTGATATAGCACCCATGATGATCTAGTGATGATGATCCAGCAGTAATGATCCAGATCTAGTGATGATCCAGATCAAGTGATGATGTCTAGTGATGATCTAGATCTAGTGATGATCCAAATCCAATGATGATGATCTAGATCCAGTGATGATCCAAATCTAAAGATGAATATGACTTGAAGATGACGAGGACTTGACGATGATCTAGATGATACAGAGAAGAAGACTTGTGCTGAAAAATTATGTCGACAGAATACCTTCCTAGTTAAGAGGGAGTGTTGATGTAATTGTAACTTCAGAATGTATTCACTTGTATTTCTTATGTATTGTACCCTGATGTTTATTCTGGGATGTATTTGTAATGTACTTGAGTCATGTCATGCCCCGATGTTCCTATCGGGAGGTTCTATAATGTAAACAAGTCATGTCAAGTCATTGTGGGTAAGCCTCCTATTGGTTAATGGTTAAAGTCCCTGCAGTTCTGGGGCACTAGGGTTATTAGTCTCACCTAGTGAATTCATCCCTAGTTGGGTTTAGTCAAGTCAAGACTTAGTATAAATAGAGAGCTAGCCTCTCTATTTATCACACACTCACTCACACTCAATTGTAGCGCATAGCTGAGGAAGAAGAAGACACTGGGGATAGGAAGAAAGAGGTTACTACTATCGGGAGATCATCTTACTGTTTTGGGGTTTTAATTTTGGTACTGATTATATCTCTGAGGAAGTTTTGGGGTTTTCTCCATTTATGGTTTCCCTGAGGAAAAACACATTGTTCATTGTATCTTGTGTTCCATTTCTATGCTTGTTATTCTCTCAGTTAAAGATCCTAATATAATGCTAGCTTAATGTTAAAAATCTAACACTAAGAGGATTGTGCAAAAACATTTGCATTTTGGGGTGAGGGGGAAGCCTTTGCTACCTCGACCATAGAATGTTTGACAGACAGCTGATGGATTTGTTTAGCCAAATATTCTACAGTGGGAGAATTTACAGAACCAACCACACCATCGGCATGGGGTCTAGGCTTAGGTTTATCTAGATTGTGTGTTGGCCTCGGTGCCTCAGGGATACTTTCATATAAAATCCCAAACTGAGAATATATCAAATCTAGCTGCTGGGCCTTGAGGATAGCTTCTTCCTCATTGGTCACTCCCAAATTAGATACATCCTTAGATATATATGGAAATGGGGATTTAAGGAACCATTCTAATAAGAACTCGGGAGGAATAGTGGCTTTGATAAGGCTCTTCTGTCTTCTCCACTCTTGGATGTGATCCAAAATATGAGTGGACTTATCCTGCCGAAAGGTAGACAACAAGTATGTACTGAAATCATATTAAACAGGAAGTTGGAAGTGACTACGGAATACATTAGCCAAGTCCCAAAAAATATTAACGCAGCAGAAGGAAATTCAATATACCATTTTTCTATAGTACTAGTTAAAGTTATTTGGAACAACCTCAACTGAACTGAATCCTCGTTCAGTGAGTTGGAAGAGCACCACAAATAGAAAGTGGTGACATGAGCTCCTAGATCATCACCAACTTTTCCTTTGAATTTTTAGATATCCGAGGGTAGCTTGGTAGGAACGGGTGGCTAGGAGGATTTATGTCTCACCAGGTCATTCATTAGTTTCAACAAATCTGTAAAATTTAACGTTCCCAGGAAAGGGAGCTTGGGTCTAACCGGAGCACTAAAAGTACCAGTTTGGGGATTAGAGGGACTTGCCCCCATATTCCCATATGTGAAGGTGGGGTTTCCCCCTGCTGCTAGTTGTGAATTGGTCGAGCTGCTTTGGAAAGGATTCCATCCATAATCCAACATATTGTTTATGTGCGGTGCAATATATGAGGTTCTAGCTACCCCAGTCAAAGCCAGGGTTTGGAATACAGGAGCAGGTATCCCTCTGTTGAAAAGTGAAAAAGGAGAGCTCATAAAAGGAGCTGAAACCAAAGTTTGAAAACACTGGCCATAAGGATTAGGGTTTCCAAACTGCACCCCTACATATGCGGGTGTTGGGCCTACGTATGGAGTGGATGGGGGAATGTGCAGCGTGTGCGAAGGAAGTAGGGACTGTAGGTACACTAGGATCCCAATGACCATACCACCAGAACCACCTGCTAAACTTGTGGGAGCCGGTGGTTGAACCACCCGACTAGCTGGAGTTAACGGTGTAGTAGGTATACTTGTTCTAGGGGCACCTACCAGGGGAGGAGGCACCCCTTCAACCAGAGCAGCTAAGGTGGAAGCATAACAACTTTCTCTTACAGTAGACATTATTCTGCCCAAAGGGACACCAATCAAGGGTGGATTGAAAGGACGAACTGAACGATCACCAGATCATTTAAGTCAGTTAGAGGTGAATTAAAATTCCTTGCAAACTCGTCAGCCTGCAAGTCTTCTATCTCAATTGTGTTTAAATTAAAATGGTTTTCCCTAAGTTTTGGTTCACCCGCAACTTCACTAACTCCTATCGGTTTGAAAGAACCGTCTGTGTCCAATCTCTGCTTTTGAGGGGGATATGGAGGTTCCAATGTGATAAGCGAAGGAAGGTTTTGCAACCTTCATGACCTTATGACATATTGGTCTTCCATGATTGTAAATTTGACTCTTCACACCCTAAGGTCAGCTAAAAACACAGACAAGGCACAAAGAAATCGCTATAAAATTTCCTAAAGTCTCAACAATCATAGGGGATATAAGATATGCTTTCCTGAAGAAAGTTGAGAGACAGTTTATTGGCGTCCTTGAAGAGGTTCTTAGTCACAAGCATAGGAATCACCCACCTCCCTCCTACACTTTTAACAAGGGTTACCTTCCAAGCCCATCCAAGGTGAACCAGAAATAGCCTTTCGGTTTACCTATGTATAAACCCTAGATGTCCAAGAGACTAGAGGCTACCTTAACTATATCAATAGTCTGGGGGGATAGTCGCAAGCCTGATTCATACACATGGGCAGGGTAGCAAAGCCCAAAACTCTGTCTAGGACAGAATACCCAGATGCATAAAAACCTTAGTCTGTGTTTTGATAAGGAATCGAAGGATTATCTCCTCAATCCAAACCTCCATGCGGCCTCGTGCTTAACTCCCATTTGAGAGGAGTTTCCTAGATACTATCAACACAGAGAAGGATTTACCTATCGATTGACCAACTACCTCTGAATTTAATTACTTATAGGGAGTTTACACTTCCTATCCCACAAGTCTAGCCTAAGCTAGTAGGTGTATGACCCTATAAAACAAAACTTACTAATAAATTTAAATTATAGCATTCATTTTAAGGGTTGTTCTTAGTCAGAGGGTAAGTGGCATGAATGACTATGATATTATAGACTCGATAAGAAAAGTAAAAAAGGTGTATAAAATGAATTCCAAAGCAAATTATAACTACTTAAAGCAAGCTTATTTTTCTTTTTTTTGTAAATATGAATTAATGAAATTACAACTAGGTAAGAGAAAGCTAAGACTTATTTTTTGTAATTTTTGATATTTTATTCAAAAAATGAAAATAAAAATACAATATGCAATTCAAATGCATATGTTTCCAATGCTTTCTTTTCACTTTTCAAACTCTTCAAAAATTACTACGCACCTAAATGCAACAATTCTTGAGTATGCTTGAATAATCAGACTATAAAGAAAGCAAGATGAAGTATAGCAGACTTATAAGATCCAAAAATCAACCACCTAAAGAAGAAACTTGGCGAACACCTAGCTTGGGAAGAAACAATGAACGAAATCCACTAAAATCAATAAAAGGCAAGTGACAAACCGAAACTACTTGGAAATAGTACGGGGTACAAGCTATCTAAAACCTTGATCACTGATTTAGATACAGAGCACTAAACCTATCACCCAAATAGGATAATCCACCTCAAATTGCTAAAAGAAAGAATATTCAAACAACAAAAACTCAAGGGCTTACTGAAAATCACAACGTATGGTATACAAGGCTTTCAAACCTACAGTGAAGTGCCAGTACTAGAAGGCCCCAAAGTAAGGAAAAATCCAAATAAGATAGGGACAAGTAACCCTACCCAAAATTTTGCTGCTAAGGCATGTACGCGACTGTCTAATAGAACAACCCTTGTACTGTATGCGACTGTTCAGTATAGCAACCCGCGTATACAATATTTTGTACGTGACTGTGTAGCACAACAAACAACGTACAAGACAAAAAAATTTCAAAAAAGAAAAAATTATGAAGGTCTCTAAAACACTAATGCAAGTCCAAACCAAGATATAAAACCACACACTAAATCAGAGCAAAGACTGGGAAAGGATATACAGGACTAACCCACAACAAGCTGGAATCTCCAGCAGAGTCACCAGTTCTGTTGTTCAGGATTAAGCACCCTTGTAACCTAGGTTCTGGGGTTACCAACTTACTACTAACCTTGCAGACAATCAGCTTTAACAGAGAATAGAAAGGAAATAGGAAGAAAGTCTTGATTTACCCAATTACCGACGGTTGATCCAAGCTTGATCTTCTTCCGTTCCTCTTCTCTCCAAAGCTTCCAGGGATGCACCTCTTTCACTTGTAAAGAGAAAATTCTCCAAGTACTATCTCATGCATGTATATATAAGAGGTTAGATAAACAATATTTCCAATACTTAATTAAATACATTCATTAACCACAATACATGAAAAAGACTCAACACAATGTTGGAAGAAGAATTCTCTTTATTAACAATCAGTGAATGAGATAAGAGTACAACCCAACTTCTGAGACAAGGACTCCTTTGCAACCAAAGGACTCTCAGTTCTGCTGCTCCAAGACTTCCGAAGATATACCACCAGCATAACTTTGCTCTCCAATCTTGATTGATTAATTCCCTCACCAAGGCCTCTATTTATACTTGAAATAGAGTAGTTTTGAAGGTTGGGGTGATTGAAATATTTAGTATAGTTAATGATTAAGACCCAACTAATCTCCATTAATCATGTTTTATATTTTTTAAGGTCGAATCAAGATGTACACGACTATTGATATAGGAAACCCGCGTATGACACGTGAGTTGCTTAAAGGAAACACACATATGCTGATGTATGTGGGTTACAATGTAGATAGTCGTGTACAGTACGCGACTTGCAATGGAGATAGTCACGTACATACGCGATTTGCAATGAAGATAGTCGCATATGCAACTCAACACTTAGAAAAATTATATGGAAAGTTGGTTCAAGGGTAAATGCATCCCAATTCATGCCCATCTATAGTGTTTTGGAAAACTTCAATCCTAAAATGTCCTTTTGTGTACCAACATAAGGAATGTCAGCACTCAGACGGAGAAGTGCCATTTGGGTTGATAAGAGCTTGCATGTCCACATTCAATGAATGGGAGTGCACCATAAATGATGGTTTTGCATATGTGGCTGGTTGACTAGGCTGGAGTACCCAGGTGGGTCATAGAACCTCAACTTGACATGGCATATGTCCACCTAAGCACCCCGAGTCCACCTCATAGTGTATTAAATCTTTAAAAAGCAATAAAATTGACTAATTAGTGTAACTAAGGTACTTATGATGGATTACTGTTCTAACACCCTCCCTTAATCCAACAACTAAGTATGCTGACAAAATTATGAAGGCCTTGGAAACAATGGCTCAAGTCACCTCAAGTACATAATCAGAAATTTCAATTTTTATTTGTCCATGTGAACCGAGGAAAGAAGGATAACCTCATGGGAAAAACCTCCCGTCAAGAATGGACATGGGGCTAGACCTAGAATGATATAACAGAAAATTACCATCCTTCACTCACCCCAAGCAAATATCTTAGGTAAGTGAAGGTCTTCTCAGTGAAATCCTTGGTAAAAATGTCGGCAGTTTGCTCGGTGGATGCGCAATATTGCAGTGAGATCACCTTGTCATGTACTAAGCCCCAAATGTAATGCATGTGAATATATATGTGATTTTTCCTCTACCTCTGTACTATATCAGTATATATCTTTATGGCACTCTAATTATCCACCCAAATGTTGGTTGGAGAATCAATTGTGACACCAAACTACCGAAGAATTCCCGGCAACCAAACACACTGAGTTGCAGCATTGACTGCTTCCCTATATTCAACCTCTGCTGATGAAAGTGAGATGGTGTGTTGTTTCTTACTTGACCAAAAAATAGTACCCTCAGCAAACATGAAGACAAAACCTGATGTTGAATTTATTTCAATTGGATCATCGGCCCAATCTGAATCAGAAAATACAGCTAGATGAAGTGAGGAACTAGCTTTGTAATGCACTCCAAATTTCTTTGTTCCTTGGACATACTAAAGAATTATTTTGGAAGCCTTCCAATGGAGCTCATGTGGCTGGTGCATGTGTATTTCTATAGCACTCATAGCATAAGACAAATCAAGTCTTGTAAGAGTGAGGTAGAGCAAGCTTCCCACTAGTTGCCTGTAAAGTGTGATATCCACCATTGGGGAATTGTCAAATTCATGCAATTTAATAATAGAAAGAAAGGGAGACTTGGCTTCCTTACACTCAGAAATATTAAAATTCTTCATCAATTCTGAAGCATACTGTGGCTGACTCAGCATGATGCCCTTACCATTTTTCTCAATTTCTAAGCCCAAAAATTGCCTTAGCAATCCTAGGTCTGTCATAGCAAATTCACTGTGCAAAGAGTTCTAGTTTGGCCAATTGAATTAGTGTAGAAACCTGTAATAAGAATACCATAAACATAAATAAAAATGACCTGCAATTTAACATCAATTTTCTGAAAATACACATTTGTGTCTGATTTGCATCTTTTGAAGCCAATTGAAAGCAAGAATGCATCCATTTTTGCATACCAAGCCTTGGGGGCTTGCTTGAGTCCATACAGTGATTTTTTCATCCTGCATACTAATGAAGTATCCTCTTGGAAACCTTCAGGCTGATGCATATATATATCCTCCTGTAGTTCACCATGCAAGAAAGAACTCTTTATATCCATGTGGTGAACCTCCCAACACTTACTACCTGCTAGTGCAAGAACTAGTCTAATTGAGTCCATCTTTGCAACCGGTGCAAATTTATCTATGTAATCAACTCCATGGACCTAATAATAGCCCTTAGCCACTAATATAGCCTTATGTTTTATATCAGAACCATCAGCAGAAATTTTGGTCCTTTAGACCCATTTACATTGAACAACTTTCCTCTCAGGAGGAAGGCGGACCAATTCCCATGTATTGTTCTCTTGGAGGGACTGAAGCTCATATTCCATTGCTAACTTCCACCTTGGGTCTGTAAAAGCTTTCTGATATTTCTGTGGGTAATAACTAATCGTCATGTAACAATGCTCAGCAAGAGCACTATCACTAGCAAATGAAGCCTTACTAGTTTGTGATCTACTTTTCCTAGGATCTTGGGGATTGCCTGCCAATTCCCTAGCTACTTGCACAATTTTTTCATCCCATTTGGGCCTAGATGGTGAGTAATCTACAAAAATATCATCTTTAGAAACATTCATATCAGAACCATCAGCAGAAATTTTGGTCCTTTAGGAGAGGAGCAATCCCTCAGTGCAAGTTCAAAGTCGGGAATTGGCTCTTCTTCAGATTTGACACTTCCTTCAACAAATGTTTTTCCAGTGGATGTTTCAAAGAGCTTGTACCATTTGGTGTCCTCACAATATACAACCATGATACACTCCTTTATTTTTGTCCGCAAGGCTTTCCTCTTCTGTGAAGGAATTCTTGCCCATACTTTTGTCCCGAATATCCTGAAATTTGAGACATCTGGTTTTTCACCAAACCATGCCTCGTAGGGTGTCATCCCTTTCACTGCTTTGTGGAAGGCTCTATTTTGAATGTGAGCAACATAGTTTATGTCTTCAGCCCATAGTTTGGGATTAAGTTCCCTCACTTCTATCATGTAAGTTTCCATCTCTTTGAGAGATCTATTCTTTCTCTCTGCCACACCATTTTGTTGTGGTGTGTAGGGAGTTGAGTGTTGCATTTGGATGCCACACTCCTCACAAATTTTTTGTAGGTTCTTATTCACATATTCCTTTCCATTATCAGTCCTAAGGAATTTTATATTATTCCCATTCTGATTCTCTACTAGTGCTTTCCAAACTTTGAGTTGCTCAAACACCTCAGATTTTAATTTCAGAAAATACACCCAACAAAATCGAGAGTAGTCATCAATAAATGTAAGCACATACCTAGATCCACCATATGAGGGAGTGGGTAGTGGACCAATCATATCAAAATGCACCAACCCAGGTGGTTGTTTTGGTCTCCTTTCCTTCTGTTTCTCGTAGTTCTATTCAGGATGCTTCCCAATCACACATTGAATACATGCCCCAGTAGATGGCTGAATTTGTGGAAGACCTTCCACCATTCCTTCTTTGTGCAATGTTTGGAGATATCTATAATTCATGTGGCTAAACCTCTCATGCCATAGTTTGGAAACTTCATTGGAATGTGATTCAAGTGCTTGATCACTGTAAGTAGGGAGGAAATTAGAGAATTTGTACATTCTCTCATGATGATCAGCATACCCAACTGCAACAACTTGGTATATTGAGATTTCAGAAATCTCTACAGAGTCAAGAGTAAATATTACTCTATTTGGCTCTCCTGTATGGGTCATCTGGTAGACTGATAGAAAATTTGCTGCAAGGTCTGGTACATACAGTACATCACTGAAGAACCCATGTTCTAAATCAATTCTCCCAATCCCTTTGGTCTGGAGTTCAGAATCATCTCCCATTCGAACTATTGGGCCAGCATTCAAACTCATGGAGGAGAAGAATTCTCTCTTGGATACCATATGCCTAGAAGCACCTAAATCAATAATAAAGGATGAGGATTTAGAAGTACCTGCCACTAATGCATGACATTTCTCCTTACCTTCACTTGAACTGAAGTTTTCATCTTTCTTCCTAGCGCTGTCAGGAACTGGAATGTTGTTCTTCTCCAGCAGTTGCGGCATGGTGTCTATGGTTTTCTTCATACATGAGATTTTTGGATGCCATTCCTTGTGGCAATAAGAGCATTTGGCCTTCTCTTTTCCTTTCTTCTCCTTTTCTTTGGGTGGATTCGTAGCTCCCTCACTGGATTTGGGTTTTTTTTATTTCTTCTTGTCTGACAACTTCGAATTCTTGGACTTGGGTTTTCCTTTTGGTGAATTCAAAACCCCCACTACTAGTGCTTGATATTTGGTCTTGATGGAACCCATTTGGACCAATTTTTCGTGCTCTTGAGTGAGTGACTCCATGAAACTTTCCAGACTTGGCATTTGCCAGTTTCGAAGAGTGTGTTGCGTGAAATGTGGTCACAAAGACTGAGAACTATGGCCCCAACTTCGAAAGTATAGACAAGATCGGTTGATATTCCTTCTTCTCAATCCCACATTGTTTTAATTGCAATACAAGTGATTTGAAATTGGTGGAGAAGTCATGTATTGTGTCATAGTGTGTTGGGCTCAAGATTATTAGCTCATTCTCAAGGTGGTGACCATGTAGCTCATTAGTTTTGCCAAATAGAGACTCAAGCTTCTCCCAAACCTCCTTTGGCGATGTAAAACTATCAACGTGGAACAACAACTCTCTTGATATGCTCAGACATAAAAAACCATATGCTTCATATAGATTTGTAAAATACTTGACTTTTTATATAGCAGAATTTGGTTCCACTTCAGTGCCCATAGTAACTCTGAAAAGCCCCTTGGCTCTCAATTGAATCACCATCTCTGCCTTCCATAAAAAGAAGTTGAAAGGTGTTAGCATGATGTGGGAAGCCTCCATTACTTCCTATGCTGATGGTGGTGAAATTTCTAACTAGGTTACACTCAGCAATTCGATTTTATCTGGAATTCACTAACAAAGCAGCTCAAATACACTAAGAATTTGGTTTGTAACTCAAAAATATCCAACCAGATATGATACCATGTCATAAATTTGAACCAGAAAGTGAGTAATTTGAACCACGGGAGAATCTAGGAGTGTTAGTGAGGTTCACAAATAAAATTTAGGTGCAAGATTTAGCAAAACCATCAAATTACAGTTAAATTACACACAATGATAGTTTGAAACAAGATAATTTTGGACTGTATAACACTGAAATTGTTATTAACAGGTTTATAAATACATCATAAGAGCTTTAAATAGCTTTGGAAGCCAATTCTGAGCAAAAATCCCAAAATTTCCAAATTGGCATCAAACCCCCATAGGTGGGCCAATCTCATCCCAAATCTCTCCAAATGGAAAACAATTGTTAAAGTGGCATGGATGATGTGTGTTGGGTCAATTATTACACCTTGGATAGTTTGGGTGTGGAAAACTGGATGGTTTAGAGTCTCAATGCAATATTAATTGCACCAAATCAATCCAAATTTGGGCAAAATCTCACTCTAGTGCTCCAAGTCAACTTTCTTATCCACATTCAATGAATGGGAGCACACCAAAAATCATGGCTATTCATATGTGGCTGGTTGACTAGGTTGGAGTACCCATGTGGGTCATAGAACCTCAACTTGACATGGCATATGTCCACCTAAGCACCCCTAGTCCACCTCATACTGTATTAAAGCTTAAAAAGCAATAAAATTGACTAATTAGTGTAACTAAGGAACTAATGATGGATTACTATTCTAACAATCTCCAAATAATCTAAAAATAGGTGTCCAAGCTTATCTCTTAAAAGGGTACCTAAATCGACTTTCAAAACTCAATTCTGAGAAAGTTGACAAAAGTTCATCTTTTCAACCTTTGTTTGACCAACATTGCATTAGAACCAAAATAGCTCTAAATTATCTCAAAAAAATAGGTGTCCATGCTTATCTCTCAAATGCGTACCTGAATCCACTTTCAAAACTCAATTCTGAGAAAGTCGACAAAAGTGCATCTTTTCAACCTTGAACGAGGGCCGAAATAGCTCCAAATCTCACAAAAATAGGTGTCCATGATTATCTCTCAAATGGGTACCTAAATCCTCTTTCAAAACTCAATTTCAAGAATGTCAACAAAAGTGCATATTTTCAACCTTAGATTGACCAACCTTGAAGGAGGGCCAAAATAGCTCCAAATCTCATACAATTAGGTGTCCAAGCTTATCTCTCAAATGGGTACCTAAATCGACTTTCAAAACTCAATTCTGAGAAAGTCGACAAAAGTGCATCTTTTCAACTCTGGTTTGACCAACGTTGAACAAGAGCCAAAATAGCTCCAAATTATCTCATAGAAATAGGTGCCCATGCTTATCTCTCAAATGGGTACCTAAATCTAATTTCAAACTCAATTCTGAGAAAGTCGACAAAAGTGCATCTTTTTAACCTTGGTTTGATCAACCTTGAACGAGAGCCAAAATAGCTACAAATCTCATAAAAATAGGTGTCCATGCTTATCTCTCAAATGGGTACCTAAATCTACTTTCAAAACTCAATTCCGAGAAAGTCAACAAAAGTGTATCTTTTCAACCTTGGTTTGACCAACCTTGTACGAGGGACAAAATAGGTCCACATCTCATAAAAATAGGTGTCCATGCTTATCTCTCAAATGGGTACCTGAATCCACTTTCAAAACTCAATTCCGAGAAAATTGACAAAAGTGCATCTTTTCAACCTTGTTTTATCAACCTTGAGCAAGGGCCAAAATAGCTCCAAATCTCATAAAAATAGGTGTCCATGCTTATCTCTCAAATGGGTATCTAAATCTACTTTAAAATTTCAATTCCAAGAAATTCGACAAAAGTGCATATTTTGAAACATGGTTTGACCAACCTTGAACGAGGGCCAAAATAGCTCCAAATCTCATAAAAATAGGTTTCCATGCTTATCTCTCAAATGCATTAGAGGAAATTTCGGGTCTAAAATGGGCCTTATAAGAAAACGTGCCAACAATAAGTTCTTGTGAGTTGGAATTCAAGAACCAATATAATTCAAATAAAATGAGTCAACCATAATGGTTGAATTAACATGTTTGTCATAAAAAAACTACTTTTTTTGTTTGTGTTCTCGACATGTCTCCTTGTGTTTTTACTCAAATTTTGATCGGGAGAGCTCATTGGATGCAGAATTGGATTCTGCATCCAACGCGTAACCACACTGCCTACTTTTAAGGGACCTCACTACCCCAAAAATAAGAAATACCTGAAAAAATGCGATGATGACATCATCATCATGTTTTTTCAGGTATTTCTTGTTTTTGGGGTAGAACGGTTCATGAAAAGTATGAAGTGTGGTTACTCATTGGATGCGGAATCTAATTCCGCCTCCAACGAGCTCTCCTGATCGAAATTTAAGTAAAAACACAGGGATATATGTCGAAAATACAAACACAAAGTAGTTTTTTTCTTTTTTCCTCCAAAATTAGTAAATATTATTTTACTATTTGAACTATTATATTATTATTTTCCTTAGGAGGCCCATTTTAGACCTCAAAATTACTCTAATGCGTACCTAAATCCACTTTCAAAACTCAATTCCGAGAAGGTCGACAAAAGTGCATATTTTCTACCTTGGTTTGACTAACCTTGAACGAGGACCAAAATATCTCCAAATCTCATAAAAAATAGGTGTCCGTGCTTATATCTCAAATAGGTATCTAAATCTACTTTAAAATATCAATTCCGAAAAAGTTGACAAAAGTGCATATTTTCAACCTTCGTTTGACCAACCTTGAAAGAGGACCAAAATAGCTCCAAATATCATAAACATAGGTATACATGCTTATCTCTCAAATGGGTACCTAAATCCGCTATCAAAATTCAATTTCGAGAATGTCGACAAAACTGCATATTTTCAACCTTGGTGTGACCAACCTTCAAGGAGGGCTAAAATAGCTCAAAATATCATAAAAATAGGTGTCCAAGCTTATCTCTCAAATGGGTACCTAAATCCACTTTGAAAACTCAATTCCGAGAAGGTCGACAAAAGTGCATATTTTCTACCTTGGTTTTACCAACCTTGAAGGAGGGCCAAAATAGCTCCAAATGTCATAAAAATAGGTGTCCAAGCTTATCTCTCAAATGGGTACCTAAATGCACTTTCAAAACTCAATTCCAAGAAAGTCGACAAAAGTGCATATTTTCAACATTCATTTGACCAATGTTGAACGCGAGCCAAAATAGCTCCAAATCTCATAAAAATAGGTGTGCATGCTTATCTCTCAAATGGGTATCTAAATCTACTTTAAAATTTCAATTCCGAGAAAGACGGCAAAAGTGCTAGTTTCTACCTTAGTTTGACCAACCTTGAATGAGGGCCAAAAAAACTACATATTATCTCACAAAAATAGGTTCCCATCCTTATCTCTCAAATGGGTACCTAAATCCACTTTAAAAACTCAATTCTGAGAAAGTCAACAAAAGTGCATCTTTTCAACCTTGGTTTGACCAACCTTGTACGTGGGACAAAATAACTCGAAATCTCATAAAAATAGGTGTCCATGCTTATCTCTCAAATGGGTAGCTAAATCCACTTTTAAAACTTAATTCCGAGAAAGTCAACAAAATTGCATCTTTTAAACCTTGGTTTTATCAACCTTGAACGAGGGCCAAAATAGCTCCAAATCTCATAAAAATAGGTGTACATCCTTATCTCTCAAATGGGTATCTAAATCTACTTTAAAATTTCAATTCCAATAAAGTCGACAAAAGTGCCTATTTTGAACCACGGTTTGACCAACCTTGAATGAGGGCCAAAATAGCTCCAAATCTCATAAAAATAGGTTTGCATGCTCATCTCTCAAATGGGTACTTAAACCACTTTCAAAACTCAATTTCGAGAAGGTCGACAAAAGTGCACATTTTCTACTCCAAATCATATAAAAATAGGTGTCCATGCTTATGTCTCAAATGGGTATCTAAATCTACCTTAAAATTTCAATTCTGATAAAGTCGACAAAATTGCACATTTTCACCCTTGGTGTGACCAACCTTGTACGAGGGTCAAAATAGCACCAAATCTAATAAAAACAGGTATCCATTCTTATCTTTCAAATGGGTACCTAAATACGATTTCAAAACTCAATTCCAAGAAAGTCAACAAAAGTGCATCTTTTCAACCTTGGTTTGACCAACCTTGAAGGAGGGCCAAAATAGCTCCAAATATCATAAAAATACGTGTCCATGCTTATCTCTCAAATGGGTACCTAAATCCACTTTCAAACTCAATTCCAATAAAGTCGACAAAAGTGCATCTTTTCAACCTTAGTTTGACAAACCTTGAACAAGGGCCAAAATAGCTCCAAATCTCATAAAAATAGGTGTCCATGCTTATCTCTCAAATGGGAATCTAAATCTACTTTAAAATTTCAATTCCTAGAAAGTCAAGAAAAGTGCATATTTTCAACCTTGGTTTGACAAACCTTGAACAAGGGACTAAATAGCTCCAAATCTCATAAAAATAGGTGTCCATGCTTATCTCTCAAATGGGTACTTAAATCCACTTTCAAAACACAATTTCGAGAAAGTCGACAAAAGTGCATACTTTAAACCTTAGTTTGACCAACCTTGAACAAGGGACAAATTAACTCTAAATATAATAAAAATAGGTGTCCGTGCTTATCTCTCAAATGGGTACGTAAACCCACTTTCAAAACTCAATTCTGAGAAAGTCGACAAAACTGCATCTTTTCAACCTTGGTTTATCCAATCTTGAATGAGGGCCATAATAGCTCCAAATCTCATAAAAATAGGTGACCAAATTATCTCTCAAATGAGTATCTAGATCTACTTTAAAATTTCAATTCCAAGAAAGTTGACAAAAGTGCATATTTTCAACCTTGGTTTTATGAACCTTGAATAAGGCCCAAAATAGCTCCAAATCTCATAAAAATAGGTGTCCATCCTTTTCACTCAAATAGGAATCTAAATCTACTTTAAAATTACAATTCCGACAAAGTCGACAAATGTGCATATTTTCAACCTTGGTTTGACCAACCTTGAACGAGGGCCAAAATTGCTCCAAATCTCATAAAAATAGGGGTCCATACTTATCTCTTAAATGGGTACCTAAATCCACTTTAAAAAATCAATTCCAAGAAAGTCGACAAAATTACATATTTTCAACCTTTGTTTCACTAACCTTGAGCAAGGGCCAAAGTAGATCCAAATCTCCTAAAAATAGGTTTTCATGATTATCTCTCAAATGGGTACCTAAATCCACTTTCAAAACTAAATTCTGAGAAAGTGGACAAAAGTGCATATTTTCAACCTTGGTTTGACCAACCTTGAACGAGGGCCAAAATAGATCCAAATCCTATAAAAATAGGTGCCCATGCTTATCTCTCAAATGGGTATCTAAATCTACTTTAAAATTTCAATTCCAAGAAAGTCGAGAAAACTAAATATTTTCAACGTTGGTTTGACCAACCTTGAATGCGGGCCAAAATAGCTCCAAATCTAATAAAACTAGGTGTCCCTACTTATCTCTCAAATGGGTACCTAAATCCTCTTTCAAAACTCAATTCCAATATAATTAACAAAAGTGCATATTTTCAACCTTGGTTTGACAAACCTTGAAGGAGGGAAGAATAAGTCCAAATCTCATAAAAATAGGTTTCCATGCTTATCTCTCAAATGGGTACCTAAATCTTCTTTCAAAAATCAATTATGAGTAAGTCAACAAAAGTACATCGTTTCAACCTTGGTTTGACCAACCTTGAACGGGGGACAAAATAACTCCAAATCTCATAAAAATACGTTTCTATGTTTATCTCAAAAATGGGAATCTAAATCTACTTTAAAATTTCAATGTCGAGAATGTTGACAAAAGTGCATTTTTTCAAGCTTAGTTTGACTGACCTTGAACAAGGGCTAAAATAGCTCCAAATCTCATAAAAATATGTGTCCTAGGTAACCTCTCAAATGGCAACTTAAATCGACTTTCAAAACTCAATTCCGGGAAACTTGACAAAAGTGCATATTTTCAACCTTGGTTTGGCCAACTTTGAATGAGGGCCAAAATAGCTCCAAGTCTTATAAAAATAGATGTCCATGCTTATCTCTCAAATGGGTATTTAAATCTACTTTAAAATTTCAATTTTGAAAAAGTCGACAAAAGTGCATATTTTCAACCCTTGTTTGACCAACCTTGAACACGGATCAAAATAGATCCAAATCTCATAAAAATACGTGTCCATGGTTATCTCTCAAATGGGTACCTAAATCCACTTTGAAAACTCAATTCCGAGAAAGTCGACAAAAGTGCGTATTTTCAACCTTGGTTTAACCAACCTTGAACGAGGGCCAAAATAGCTCCAAATCTCATAAAGATAGGTGTCCATGCTTATCTCTCAAATGGATATCTAAATCTACTTTAAAATTTCTATTCTAAGAAATTCGACAAAAGTGCATATTTTGAACTGTGGTTTGACCAACCTTGAACAAGGGCCAAAATAGCTCCAAATATCATAAAAATATGTTTCCATGCTTATCTCTCAAATGGGTACCTAAATCCACTTTCAAAACTCAATTCCGAGAAGGTCGACAAAAGTGCATATTGTTTACCTTGGTTTGACCAACCTTGAACAATGACCAAAATAGCTCCAAATCTCATAAAAATAGGTGTCCATGCTTATCTCTCAAATGGGTATCTAAATTTGCTTAAAATTTTCAATTTCGAGAAAATTGACAAAAGTGCATATTTTCAACCTTGGTTTGACCAACCTTGAACGAGGTCCAAAATAGCTCCAAATCTCATAAAAATAGGTGTACATGCTTATCTCTCAAATGGGTACCTAAATCTGCTTTCAAAACTCAATTTCAAGAATGTCAATAAAGTGCATATTTTCAACCCTTGTTTGACCAACCTTGAAGGAGGGCCAAAATAACTCCAAATCTCATAAAAATAGGTGTCCAAACTTATCTCTCAAATGGGTACCTAAATCCACTTTCAAAGCTCAATTTTGGGAATTTCAACAAAAGTGCATTATTTCAACCTTGGTTTGACCAACCTTGAACAAGGGCCAAAATAGCTATGAATTTGATAAAATTAAGTGTCCATGCTTATCTCTCAAAAGGGTACCTAAATCAACTTTCAAAACTCAATTCCGAGAAAGTGCAAAAAAGTACATATTTTTAACCTTGGTTTGACCAACATTGAACAAGGGAAAAAATATCTCTAAATCTCATAAAAATAGGTGTCCATGCTTATATCTCAAATGGGTATCTAAATGTACTTTAAAATTTCAATTCCGAGAAAGTCGACAAAAGTGCATATTTTCAACCTTGGTGTGACCAACCTTGTACGAGGGCCAAAATATCACCAAATCTAATAAAAATAAGTGTCCATTCTTATCTCTCAAATGGGTACCTAAATCTGCTTTCAAAACTCCATTCCAAGAAAGTCGAAAAAAGGTGCATATTTTCAACCTTGGTTTGACCAACCTTTAAAGAGGTCCAAATAGGTCCAAATCTCATAAAAATAGGTGCCATGCTTATCTCTCAAATGGGTACCTAAATCCACTTTCAAAACTCAATTACGAGAAAGTCGGCAAAAGTGCATCTTTTCAACCTTAGTTTGACCAACCTTGAACGAGGGCCAAAATAGCTCCAAATATCATAAAAATAGGTGTCCATGCTTATCTCTCAAATGGGAATCTAAATCTACTTTAAAATTTCAATTTCGATAAAGTCCACAAAAGTGCATATTTTCAACCTTGGTTTAACAAACCTTTATCAAGGGACTAAATAGCTCCAAATATCATAAAAATAGGTGTCCATGCTTATCTTTCAAATGTTTACTTAAATCCACTTTAAAAACTCAATTCCGAGAAAGTCGACTAAAGTGCATATTTTCAACCTTGGTTTGACTAACCTTAAATGGGGGACAAAATTGCTCCACATCTAATAAAAATAGGTGTCCATGCTTCTCTCTCAAATTGGTACCTAACCCCACTTTCAAAACTCAATTTTGATAAAGTCGACAAAAGTGGAACTTTTCAACCTTGGTTTATCCAATCTTGAACAAGGGCCAAAATATCTCCAAATCTGATAAAAATAGGTGCCCATGCTTATCTCTCAAATGGGTATCTAAATCTACTTTAAAATTTCAATTCTGAGAAACTCGAAAAAAGTGCATATTTTCAACCTTGGTTTGACCAACTTTGAACGAGGGCCAAAATAGCTCCAAATCTCATAAAAATATGTGTCCATGCTTATCTATCAAATGGGTACCTAAATCCACTTTCATAACTCAATTCCGAGAAAGCCAAGAAAATACATATTTTCAACCTTAGTTTGACCAACCTTGAACGAGGGCTAAAATAACTCCAAATCTCAGAAAAATAAGTGTTCATGCTCATCTCTCAATTCGGAATCTAAATCTACTTTAAAATTTCAATTTCAAGAAAGTTAACAAAACTGCATATTTTCAAGCTTGCTTTGACCGACCTTGAATGAGGGCTATAAAATAGCTCCAAATCTCATAAAAATAAGTGTCCATGGTTATCTCTCAAATGGGTACTTAAATCCACTTTCCAAACTCAATTCTGAGAAAGTTGACAAAAGTGCATGTTTTCAACCTTGGTTTGACCAACCTTGAATGAGGGCCAAAATACCTCCAAATCTTATAAAAATAGGTGTCCATGCTTATCTCTAAAATGGGTATCTAAATCTACTTTAAAATTTCAATTACGAGAAAGTCAACAAAAGTGAATATTTTCAACCCTTGTTTGACCAACCATGAACAAGGGCCAAAATAGATCAAAATCTCATAAAAATAGGTGTCCATGATTATCTCTCAAATGGGTACCTAAATCCACTTTGAAAGATTAATTCCGAGAAAGTTAAATTAAGTGCATATTTTCAACCTTGGTTTGACTAACCTTGAACGAGGGCCAAAATAGCTCCAAATCTCATAAAATTGGGTGTCCATGCCTATCTCTCAAATGGGTACCTGAATCCACTTTCAAAACTCAATGCCGAGAAAGTCGACAAAAGTTCATCTTTTCAACCTTGGTTTTACAAACCTTTAATGCGGGCCAAAATAGCTCCAAATCTCATAAAAATAGGTGTCCATGCTTATGTCTCAAATGGGTATCTAAATCTACTTTAAAATTTCAATTCCAAGAGAGTCGAGAAAAGTACATATTTTGAACCATGGTTTGACTAACCTTTAACGAGGGAAAAAATAGCTCGAAATCTCATAAAAAATAGGTTTCCATGCTTATCTCTCAAATGGCTACCTAAATCGACTTTCAAAACTCAATTCCGAGAAAGTCGACAAATGTGCATATTTTCTACCTTGGTTTGACCAACCCTGAACGAGGGCAAAAATAGCTCCAAATCTCATAAAAATAGGTGTCTATGCTTATCTCTCAAATGGGTATTTAAATCTACTTTAAATTTTCAATTTTGAAAAAGTTGACAAAAGTGCATATTTTCAACCTTGGTTTGACCAACCTTGAACGAGGGCCAAAATGGCTCCAAATCTCATTTAAATAGGTGTACATGCTTATCTCTCAAATTGGTACCTAAATCCACTTCCAAAACTCAATTCTGAGAATGTCAACAAAGGTGCATATTTTCAACCTTGGTTTGACCAAACTTGAATGTGGGCCAAAATAGCTCCAAATCTCATAAAAATAGGTCCCATGCTTATCTCTCAAATGGGTACTTAAATCCACGTTCAAAATGCATTTCCGAGAAAGTCGACAAAAGTGCATCTTTTCAACCTTGGTTTGACCAACCTTGTACGAGGGACAAAATAGCTCCAAATCTCATAAAAACAGGTGTCCATGCTTATCGCTAAAATGGGTACCTAAATCCACTTTCAAAACTCAATTCTGAGAAATTCAACAAAACTGCATCTTCTCAACCTTGGTTTGACCAACGTTGAATAAGGGCCAAAATATCTCCAAGTCTCATAAAAATAGGTGTCCATGCTTATATCTCAAATGGGTATCTAAATCTACTTTAAAATTTCAATTCTAAGAAAGTCAACAAAAGTGCATATTTTTAACCTTGGTGTGACCAACCTTGAATGAGGGCCAAAATAGCTCCAAATCTCTTAAAAATAGGTTTCCATGCTTATCTCTCAAATGGGTACATAAATCCACTTTGAAAACTCATTTTCGAGGATGTCGACAAAAGTGCATATTTTCAACCTTGGCTCGACCAACCTTGAACGAGGGCCATAATTGCTCCAAATCTCATAAAAATAGGTGTCCATGCTTATCTATCAAATGGGTATCTAAATCTATTTTAAATTTTTTATTCTGAGAAAGATGACAAAAGTGCATATTTTCAAACATGGTTTGACCAACCTTGAACGAGGGCCAAAATAACTCCAAATCTCATAAAAATAGGTGTCCATGCTTATCTCTCAAATGGGTACCTAAATCCGCTTTCAAAACTCAATTTTCAGACAGTCAACAAAATTTCTTATTTTCAACCTTGGTTTGACAAAAATAACTCCAAATCTCATAAAAATAGGTGTCAATGCTTATCTCACAAATGGGTACTTAAATTCAATTTTAAAACTCAATTCCGAGAAAATCTAGAAAAGTGCATCTTTTGAGCTTTAGTTTGATTAACTTTGAACGAGGGACAAAATAGCTCCAAATCTCATAAAAATAGGCATCCATGCTTATCTCTCAAATGGGTATATAAATCTAATTTAAAATTTCAATACCGAGAAAGTAGAGAAAAGTGCATATTTTCAACCTTGGTTTGACCAACCTTGAATGAGGGCCAAAATAGCTCTAAATCTCATGAAAATAGGCACCCATGCTTATCTCTCAAATGGGTACCTAAATCCACTTTCAAAACTAATTTCCGAGAAAGTTGACAAAAGTCCATGTTTTCAACCTTTGTTTGACCAAACTTGTAAAAGGGCCAAAATAGCTTCAAATCTCATAAAAATAGGTGTCCATGCTTATCTCTTAAATGGGTATCTAAATCTACTTTAAAATTTAAATACCGAAAAAGTAGACAAAAGAGCATATTTTCAACCTTGGTTTGACCAACCTTGAACGAGGGCCAAAATAGCTCCAAATCTCATAAAAATACGTTTCCATGCTTATTTGTCAAATGGGTACCTAAATCCTCTTTCAAAACTCAATTACGAGAAAGTTGACAAAAGTGCATATTTTCAACTTGTTGAGGCCTTGAAAATATCAGGTAACAACAGTAGGGATTCTCCCCAATAAGCGTTCCCAATTAGCTCATTATTGTTTGGTATGGGGAATCCGTCTGGTTTGTGGTCCAGCTACTGTAGGTCAAGTAACGGTTAAAGCTCGATTTACCGGTTTTGGCTCGGTCTACCGTTTAAGTGTATTTTTTATTTTTATATTTATGTATGATATGCAAGTGGCTAATTAAGTGCAGTTGAAAGAGAAATGAAGAGTGTCACAATGTGATGTGCATGTTCTTACCTCTCGTCTTACCTCTTTCGCTTCTAAATCATAAACAAAGAACAACTTATACTAATGCTAACTAATTCTATCTAACCTATCCCTAGGGAGCAATATTGTAATTAACGATGAGTAATGTATTGTAGAACATGCATTTAGAATATTACATATAGTTGTTCATATTTTAGAATACATGAATATAAGTAGGAAGATAAACAAAGAGATAGATCATTGTCATTTAAAACATTCATTACTCAAATATACTGCAGAAGTTTCACACAAATAAACAGGAGAAAATTCAAAACATGAAATAATTCATAGGTTAGAACGATCTCACAGTTCATAGAAAAAGCTGAAACAGAAGTAGTTCACATTCAACCAATCTATGGCAAGCATTTGAGACTCCACTGTGGCTTCTTCAGCAGAAAATATAAACTTTTTATTATAAGAGGAAATATTTCTTCGTACAATAACATTTCAGAAAGATAGCATGAAAAAAGGTCCCCCACTACATCTACTTCAGCTCTATTTATACAAATAAAAAACCCTTGAGTTTCCCCTTTCAGCCTTTTGGGCTTCCCTTGTCTTTTCCTTTACAAAAATTTGTCGTCTAGTATATGCACCTAGAAAAAAGATAAATACAAAATATTACATAATTGATCAATCATTTGACTAAGCCAACTAAGTGGGCCCAACCAGATCATTTATAAATTTCTTCCAAATATTTGCATCTGTTGCTACAGTCTCAAAACCAGAGGGCTCTAGGAATCTGATAGTGATATCATGTTTAGCAGCTTGAGATTTTATATTTTCCATTTTGGTTGGAATCAAATGAAGTTGATCTTCCAATAAATGACTGCTCATTTCTTCCTGTGCTATTTCAATTTTCATAACCTTCTCATCCACACCTTTGACCAGCTGAATACCTTGTTCATCCTCTTGCCATCTTACCTACAATTGCTTCAAAAAAACTTGATGATCAGGCAATTCTTCTAACCTTCTATTAGTGGATTTCTGACAACGATTGTAAGTTATGAGAACTTTTCTGTATAATTGTACACAAACACCTTTTGTTTTTTGGACCCCCTTTACCAATTCCTCTATTGCTTTACTCCCGAATTCAATTATTTCATACTCCAGCTTCACTATCTCTAAGTCCTTGATTGGTACATCAGTGGGAGGTTCGTTGGTTGTTTCCAACCAAGTTAGATGCCCTCGTATAATTTCCAGGATATCCTAACTCCTGTCTAAAAAGTTAGAGGTAATACTCATAATTTCTTCCATCCTTTCCTCTACTTGCTGAACTTTCAACATCTCCTCTTCCATTTGAAGCCGCATCTGCTGAATTTTACTTCTAACTGCGAGAGCATTCTTATTCAATGGCTCAATATCTATTTTCTATTCATTAGCTTCTTTTAATGAAACTTCCAATGAATCTTTCTCAGTCTCCAACGCTACTACCTGAGTTTCATAAATTTTGGATTTCCCCTCGGCATTAGTCTTTTACATCTCTAGTTCTGCCACTTTATTTGCCAAACTTCCTTTCTCTTTACTCAATTCTTTAATTGATGATTTCAAGTTGTCTCGTTCTGCTTTTAAGATCTGATGTCTTTGCTTAAGTTCCTTCGACACTGTTTCAATATTACTTGCTAACAATACCAAAGTAGCCTTGTCTGACTGTAATGTTTGGCATTCTTCCTTGGACTCCTCAATCTCACTGATCATGTCTTCTTACTTTCTCTTTAGACTTTGAATTTCATCTCTTTCCCTTTTCAGGGTTTCTTTCAATTGAGTAATTTTCTTCTGATATTGCTCCAAATCCATCATTATTTTTTCCACATTGTCTTCAATAGCTAGGGTTGTGGCTACGCCATATTTTTCCATTAATATCAGATATTTATTAGTACCATGAACCACTTCTATTTCAGTCACCATAACCCCCCTCTTTCCTCCAGTGCTCACCTTCTTCTCCGTTCTCTTAACAATTCTCTTTTTAACTTTGTCATAGAAAATAGTATTCAGATCAGGCACTTCATCTTCTTCCATTGGATTAAAAGGGATCAATTCAATTCCTAATGCTAAAATTGGATTCCCTCCTGCAATGCTACTGGATGGAACAAAGGGCTCAACTGGATCAGCATGAGACTGACTTTGCTCTTAATTTGCATAGTCGTGTTCCTATTATGCCTTTTTTTGTAACTCCTCAGCTACTTTTTCTGCCTGCTCCTTTTCTTTATCAACTGCTTCTAATGTTAACCTCTCATTTTATTTCTGCTTTCTCTGAACTTCTTCTTCCTTTTTTCTTTTCTCTTCTTCTTCTTTTCATTTTTCTTCTTCTTCTTCTCT
This sequence comes from Pseudotsuga menziesii, assembly GCA_001517045.1. NCBI lineage: Eukaryota > Viridiplantae > Streptophyta > Pinopsida > Pinales > Pinaceae > Pseudotsuga > Pseudotsuga menziesii. The sequence goes on along the minus strand of LPNX011074378.1, from coordinate 247,881 downwards.
CAACCACTCTTCTACTTCTTGGACTAATCTTTGTGCCTCCTCTTTTCTTTTCTTGGAAGCCTCCTCTTCTTGCTTCTTCTTTTTCTCAGCAACCTTTCTCTTTCCACCAACTGTAGTTATCTTCTTCTTAAACCTCCTTCTCAAAGCTGTCATATTTTGAGCATTCCGGAAAATTTCCTCATATTTATCCCAAACGTTTGTGTACTCGAAATGCACCCCTGCTACAGTACAATAATCAGCAACCTTATCTTTGTAGTCATTTCTATGGAAACTTATCTCTCCAAAGTGAAAATATTCTAGCTCCTTCACAAATTCTGCTGCAGTCTTTACTTTGTAAAATGTGTAACTCCCTATTAAAATGGGACTGGAGGGTACATAGCCTTCTTTTGATTGAACAGTAATTTACCCACTCCATCAATATATAGTTGTCTTACTACCTTTTTATGAATGACATAATCCGTAGCATACTTAGGTAGAAGAGAAGGAGTTGTCGATCCGCCAAACATCCTTAAATACAAACCCTCCTCAGTCAAGGAATAGTGTCCATTATCTTGCACAAAATTAAAATTCTCCTTGGACATACAATTACATTCAACAAAGAAAATCAATGTGTACAATGGCATCATAAAATACTCACAAATATTCTTGTAGTTACTGTAATATTTGTGAGCCCACAACAATTGGTATGCAACATTTACAGGAGTCCATTCCTTATCCCATTGGCATCCAAGTGTTGGGAATGGTTTCCTACATAAAATACAATCAATCAAAATCGAACTCATATAGAACTCTGTTTTATTCTATGAGACCCATCCCAGTGTTGCACTTATGAAAGAAGACAAACTGTTAGATACTATGTTTTCCCAATTGAAGATGGTACCTTGAGTGGCTACAAAAAAGATTACTGGTACCCAAGCTATTTTGAAATTCTTTCCATTGGCCCTCATGAATATCTTGTTTAACATCAAGGCTATGAACCTATATGGAGTACGAAGGCCTGTTGTTTCATATTCCCCTGAAGGCCTTGTATGAAATTTTTTTCCTGGGATCATCATCCTTTCTACGGTTTCCACCACATCTATATTTAGGTCTTTCAACCATCCTTTCGTCAAATAGATATGGGGTGTCGACAACTTGTAGGCCATAGCTACATAGGTTGGGCTATAGAAAACATAACCTTTCCCTTCAGTGTTAGGCAATATCATCCTTGTCACATCGGCCTTGGGAAGGATCCATCCTATTACCTATGAACAAGGGAACATCTCTAGTCGCGTAGCTACCTTCATGATCGTTGATCTTTCAATATTAGCCTAAAAAGGTAAATCCTCAAATCCAGCCTCTGGGACACTCTGATTTGAGATCATTCTATATGTTTCTCCTCATTTATATTTAGGATCAATACCAGTGATGGATTTGGTGTTTTCATAGATAACCTTGACTTGGGTTACGATTTCTACCTCCGGTTCTTCATTTGTTGTTTGTGCCTTCTTTTTCTGTTTCCATGGCATGTTGCTATGTGGATGATGGGCCTATGTTGATCATACAAATTAGATTTAGCATATTCACCCATATAAATAGAAAACTATATACTGAAAACAACAACGATGTTAACAAGAACATTACCAACTCATCATAATGCATCGTAAACAACTTTGCTTAAACCAAAATGTGCTTTCTGTGTATGAAGCTAAAAACCATGAAGCTTCCTAAGCTAGCTCAGACACAAATTTATAAGCAAAAACATATGTTGGGAAAACCCTAGGTTTTGACTACAACCTTACATCTATAGGAAAGAAAACCCTAGGTTTTGACTACAACCTTACATCTATAGGAAAGAAAACCCTAAAAAACAACCTATGCTAAACTTTAAGCTTGGTCTTTTCCCAAAACAAAAAATTCCTCCCCCGACATCCCAATAAAACCTAACTGCGCTTGACTGATGGCTGCGCACTTTCCCTAAAATGGTGATGGGGATGAGAGAACGATGCAGATGGTGAAACACTCATCTGCACCCTACCCTCTTTCTTCTTATGAATGTCAGAAAATGACTCATGGCGGACTATGAATAAGGAGAACCAGGGCAAGTGAAATAAAATGACACCCACATAAAGAAATGACCACCCTAACCCCGCGGCACAAGAAAAATTCCCTAACCCTATCAAACTGCAATAGAAAAAAAATGCTAAGTACAAGATTGGACAAGAATCCAACCAAGAAAGTCCTGAGGTTGACCTAGATGAGTGCAACCTTCATCAGTAAATGATTTTCTCAGACAAGAACAACTTCGCAGCTCGAAGTAGCAACCAATACGGTGAATAATTACTATATTAACAACCTCTACAGGCTTTTATAAGCCTGAATGCAGGTTAAATCAGACAGGAAAAACAGAAGCGTTAAGCAAGCGTCAAAAAATAACTTGTGAGCGGAGGTGAAACATCGAACGACTTACGAAAAACGGGCCCGAGAGATCGGGCAGAAAATGCCAAAGCACTCAAAACAAAAATCGGCAGGCTAATAAACTAAGATCATCGGCATCGGAAAATGGTAGGGGAAGGCATCAAATCCACTTCGGACTCCGCATCTGCAACATCAGCCAAGCCAGCCACTAAGCCCATGAAAAACTACGAAATAAGCAACTGACACTACAGAAGAGAAAATTACAAGGCTTCTATGTATACCAGAAACAAATAAAAGATTGGCAATCCAGTACATCAAAACGGCTCAGGACTAGCCTTCCAAAGCCTTTAGAAAAACTCTCCCGATACAATAACTAAGGGGACACCCGATACGTCAAAAAAGACTTCAGCAAGCCTCCAATAGGGAACATCGGCTAGCTAGACCACTATGCACTCGATACATCAGAAAGACAGTCAACATTGCATCCGATACAAGCAAAACAACCTTCAAAATTTTCAAACTTTAAAGTCATGGGGAAAAATTTGATGAAACAGTTAGACTTTCTAAGCCTTCTAAAAAACAAAAAAGTGAGGGGGGCCCTAAAATAATTTTTTTGCGGGGGGATAATAGATGCAGCTACAACAATTGGCGACTACTTGGCCAACACATATCTCTGAACAACTAACCTTTGAAATAGAAACTGCTTTAATGGTATCCTGTTAGATCACTTTATTAGATTTTTTAAGATGTCTGGATTTTCTAGAATACAAGATTTATGAACTTTAAACATTGATTATGGTCCAAATGAGAATGGGGAGCCAAGCTTACATAGTCTTGATAACTCTTCTGAGGCCAAGATATGAAGTTTATTTTACCTTTTCCTTTGGATAGCTTCCAATTTAGACACCACGGGATTGTAACAGATGGTAAACAGATATATCTGTTTGTTCCTCATTCCCATGCCATTTTGCATTCTTTTGATGCTTCTAGAATTTTTCCTTTTGAGTCCTCCCTGATTGCTTTCTTTCTGAAATTTGGTTCAGGTTCTTCTATCCATAGTGTCCTTTTGTGTGAGAGATATTTTTATTTCAGCTCACGGGCAGAGAAGAACTTTCGAGCAATTCTATTCAAACTGATTTTTGTTCAGTATGTCTTTTGATATATGTTTTCTTCCTGGGATATTTTGACTCTGGCTAGCCTTTTGGCTTTCATTTGTGGCATGGGATCATTTAAATATAATACAACTTTTTACCCTGCTTCCTCTCCATGGGCCTTTTGTTGTTAGCCTCCTAGGACAAACTTTAGTGTGAAGTGAATGGAGCCTCAAAATAGTATTCTATACTTTTCTGACCTTAGTTATTTTACAGGGATTAAACAGGACTTCAATGTGTTCATAATCTGTTTAGATAATCTACTAATCTTAAAGGATCCTTAAGCATTATGTATGTGCAAATAGAAAGCAGTCTTTGGCCAAATATTTTAGTTTATCCAAAACTTTAATGAACCCCAAAACCAAAAGTTGTACTAATTTATTTAAACATAAGGTAAAGCAAACCAAACATTACAAGAAATCAAACCTTAAGCAAGTAAAATGTAAATCAAGGGAACTAATCTAAGCAAAGCAAAACAAAAAACAATCAAACCATTTATTTATGTACAAAACAAACTCAAAAAGCATTAAGAAAAATAAGGCCTGAGAACTAAACCATTTACTGGCAAGTTCTCCTCCCACCCCTGTAAATATTGCAATTTGTAAGTTGAGGGGCCTATCTTTTCTGTAATTTGAAAAAGGCCTATCCATAATTAATGAAACTTAGTTTGATTTCCCTTCTCATCATGCAGATGATCCCACTTAAGAACCAAATCTCCTACTTCAAATTCCACTTTCCCGGATTTGTGCTTATCAAACCATCTCTTCACCATCTCTTGCTTTGGATCTAGACTCCTCTAAATTTAGCAGATTATGAATTCGAATTTGCAGAACTTCATTATTAGTTCCTCTAGAGTATTGGGCTAGTTTAGAGGATGGCAATAGAATATTAGGAGGTAGGATAGCTTCTTTCCCACAGACTAGATTGTAGGGTGACACACCTAAGGAGTTCTTAGGTGCGACTCTATCATCCCAGAGTGCATTAGGAAAAGCTAGGTGCCAACTCCTTTGATTTTCTATGACTGTTTTCTTCAAAATCCTAATGAGGTTTTTATTTCTAGATTCGTCCAAACCATTTCCTTGCAGATAGTAGTTAGCAGAATAGTGTAGCTTAATTCCTTTTTCATTTGCAAATGCAGTCAATTTAATATATGAAAAATATGAAGCATTATATAAAACCATGGAAATTGGAACCCCAAACCTGGTCATAATATGGTCTTGCAAAAATTCCATAACTGCATCTTCACTCACTTTTCGTAATGGAATGGCTTCTAGCCATTCGGTGAAATATTCTGTTGCTGTTAGGATGTATTTATGCTGCAACGAATAATTTGGATTGATCTCTCTGATAATGTCAATCCCCCATTGTTCGAATCATCCTGAAATAATAACTGGTTTTAAAGGTCTTGCTTCCTTTGCTTGTCTTCTGCCGCTCCTTTGACAAGTATCACATTTCCTGACATGATCATGAGCATCTTTAAAGAAATTCGACCAGTAATAACTAGCTCTTAAAATCTTGTGTGTTGTTTTATCTCCCGAGAAATGACCTCCAACAGTCCCATCATGTATTTCTTCCACAACCTTATTTGCATCTTCACGTTCCAACCATCTAAGAAAAACTCCATCGAAGTTTTTTCTAAACAACACTCCATCAATAATCTGATATAGGGATGATTTTAGACATAATGCTCTCCTTTTCTTGGGATTCCAATGTTCTGGCAAATATCCTTCTTGAAGAAAATGAATTAAATCCCTATACCAGGAGTCTAGAGCTGTCAATAAAGGACATACATCCACTATGTATAATTCAGCTTCATTATCCCAATTGTTATCTTCATTGTCTTGACTCTCAGCCATCAATTTACAGAGCCCTTGCCCTTTAATTATGGTTGCTGGTTTGAATTCTAGATCATATTCTTGCAAGGAATTTACCCAGTTACCTCTTCTTTCTCCCAACTCTTTTTGTACAAAAAGAGATTTTACTGTCGGGTGCACAACTATTACTTTGATACGATTCTTAAGTATATACAGTCTGAATTGCTTCACTACCTTAAAAACTACATAGGCTTGCTTCTCAACTGTGGGATAATTTAATTCAGCCCCTTGCATACCAATGCTCATAAATGATATGGGGTACCCATCTCCCCCTTCCTCTTTCTGTGTAATCACCGCTACTAATGAATCATTTGAAGCAAAAGTGTACAAGATAAAATCCTTTTCAAAGTTGGGACTTTTAAGTGATGGTGCATGAGCTATGGATGTCTTGATATTGTTAAATGCATCCTTCTCTGAATCAGTCCATTTGAATTGAACACTTTGCTTGACCATTTGTTGCAAAGGTTTGACTATTTGGGCAAAGTCTGGCACAAACCTTCGCACAAAATTAATTGTCCCCATAAAAAACTGCATACCTTTTTTATTATGGGGTAAAGGGATTTGTTCTATCGCTTTAATTCTCTCTGGGTCTATGGAGATCCCTTTTTTCAAAATAACATGACCCAAAATATTTCCTTCGGTAATAGCGAACACACAATTCTTAGGATTTAAATAAATGCCATATTTTCTACAACGTTTGAAAATCTATTTTAGATGAAACGCATGTTCTTCTCTCTCCTTGGAAAATATCGTAACATCATATAAATAGACCACAACACTCCGTCCAATCAAACTATGGAAAGCTATATCCATATCCCTTTGGAACGTTTCTCCAACATTGATTAGTCCAAAGGGAATTCTCTTGTATGCAAAAGTCCCCCACTTGGTTCTGAAGGTGGTCTTGAGTTTGTCCTCTTCTGCTACTAGCACTTGGTTATACCCTGAGAATCTATCTAACAGAGAAAATAGTTCAGAACCTAAGACCATTTGTATTATTTGTTCCATGGGTGGGACATGGTAATTATATTTATTTGATGCACGGTTTAAGTTCCTAAAATCAACACAAAGTCTCATCTCTCCAAACTTTTTTCTTACTAGCACCAAGTTTGAGACCTATTCTGAATGTCTAACTTTGAATATGATCTTGGCATCGAGCAGCTTTTTCACCTCACTTTGAATTAGGAGCTCTAATTTGGGATGCATCTTTCTCAGAGGTTGGTGATAAGGTTTGACTCCAAATTTGATCAGAATAACATGTTGTATAATTCTGGTGTCATAAGTTTTGAAGTCTTCGTAGGTCCAAGCAAATACATCTTTTTATTTTCTGAATAAACTGATGAATTTATTCTTCTCCCCAGGTGAAACACTTTCCCAAATTCACATATTTCGGTTCAGCCTCTGTCCCTATATTTATCAACTCGAATTGTAAATACGAGATATGTGTCTTGACATTCACTAGTTTCCTAAACTTGTTGTCTATATCAAACATCTGTTCCAAAGTTCTGACTCCTTTAGGAATGAAATTTCCATTCTGGAGGTCTGCTTGATGTTCCTCATCATCTATTATGGCTTCTTTAATGTATCATCATTCATTAAGCATTCCAATATTTGTTGATAAACATCAAACACCCTCAAATTGGTGATATTGTCGGGAACAGAAGGCCTGAAAATCAATTCAATAGAACATCTGTTATTTGTAGGTACCAGCCTTGAAGCTGAAGTGGCTAATAAGTCAGCTGCTGCATTTTTTTCTCTAGGAATTGAAGAAATATTAAATGCATGAAAATTTGCTAATAAATCACAAACTTCATTTTGGTAAGCCTTCAAATGTGGTGATATGCAATGAATTTTGTTTCGAACTTGTTTAACAACGATTCCAGAATCTCCGTACACTTTTAGATTTTTTACTTTTAATTCTATTGCTTTTTTCAATCCCTAGACTAATGCTTTGTATTCAGCTGTGTTATTTGTGCATTCAAATTCTAATCTACATGAAATAAAATATTTATTTTTTTCTAGATTGATCAAGACACAACCAAATCCTGACCCTTCCAAGGTTTTGAAACCGTCAAAATAAAGAATCCAAAAACTTTCTATTCCTACTGAATTTGAACTACTAACTACATCTGAGACTAACTCTATTATATTACAATCAATCTTATCAGCTCATGAAAAATGAAGGAGATTGGGTTGGATATCTGATATGTTACTGGCTTCTTTATCTTGGTAATTTCCCGGCTCCAATTCAAGAAAATAGTTTCCCAACACAGAATTTACCAGTTCATTCTTTCCTTCCAACTGAGTTACGTTGTACTTCATTTGAGGTTCCCTTAATACTTTTACTTGATTCTGACAACCTTTATAAGGTAACCATACATGTGACCAATTTGATGCAAAATGTCCCTCCAACTTTGCTGCCCAATCCTGGCTCAAAACCAAACCATAGGTGTTTGGGATATTTGCTACAACAATGTCTATATACTGACATACCCTCTCATATACTGATAAATAGATCATAACATCTTCTATTTCTCCTATCACTTTCACTACAGTCCTATCCAATTGGATAACTTGGCCTATATTTGGCTTGGGTTGAACATTTATTTGCTTGCAAACTACTAGTGGCATGGCATTTATTGATGCTCCAGATTCCACCAAATAGTTATGCACGTTGTAATTAAAAATTTCAAAAGTAAGGAGGAATGTTGGAGTTCTATATTTAGAATTTCTTCCTAAACTTGCTTCACCAATATCTTCCTCATCTTGGTTATCATTCTGGGGTTCCTTCACAGGTGTTTCAAGTGCTTTCAACAGCTTTTCTTTTTGTTGGGGTAGATTACACATTTCAAACAAAGAGATATTTGCTTTAGCTTTTTAATATCTTCTACAATGTCATATCCCATTTCATGCTCAGTAGAATTATTCTTGACATTCGCAACTTTATTTTCGGTAGGCTTTACAGGCATATTGACTTTCTTAGGACTCTGGCTTGAGATGACAAACTCATGTATATTAACCTTTTGAGAATTTTTTTTTTATCTTTTTCATTTTCTCCTGAAGTTTCTTAGTCTTGGGCAGTATCATGTTATCTTCTTTTAATGAATTATGACTCCTTGTTGTAACATTCGTCTCTAGTATTTCTTCTTCTTCAGTGATATCTTCATCCTCTATATTAAACATGGAAACACAATCCCATAAAACCAAAGTGTCTTCCTCTTGGGTCTTTGTTGGTTCATTACCCTTCTCTTTTTCATCCATAGTTTTTGTCAACTTGGAATCTAGTAGATGGTTCATCACTAAAGTCATAGAATTTATCCATTGTGGGCAATTTTTCTCAGAGTGAGGATGCTAATGGAATGTATAGAAATTGTCCATTCCCACATCTGTCAAATTCATGGCCGAGGTACTATGTGGGGGAGGCTTGGGTTGACCATTATCATCTCTCTTTTTATAATAAGGTTTGTATTGTTTATGGGACTCCTTCTCCTTTTCAAGATCAATTACTCTGTTAGAAAATTTCTGCATCGTTTTTACCACACCATCTAAGTCCCGTGACCTGTCATATTTAGGTTTAGTTAATAATAGTGGCTTTCTGTTCCCATAAGTTTTCTCTTTTGATTGTACATGATAATGGTCTATACTCTCCATCTCAGCCTCTACCTTCTCGGCTTCTTCATAAGTTTCTATTAAGGTGGGTCTAACCAATCTTTTGACAAACATGGCTAGGTCAGGCCCAAGAGTTGATGTGTAATACTCAATTAGGGCATGCTCAGTCGGTTTGTGAGCTAGATCAAATTTATTCATGTAGGCATCTAATCTATGAGTGAATTTATGCACATTTTCTTTCTTTTCTTTCTTCAAGGCAATTAATCCTTTCATTAAAGCAACGTGAGTTTTCTGGATTCCATAGTTGTTTCTGAACAATCTCTCAAAGGCATTCCAATTTGTAATTGAATTTGTTGGTAGGGAAAAATACCATGAGGTTGCTTTTCCCTTGAGAGTATGCGAGAAAAATCTGTAGACTACATCTTCATGTTCTCTTGCTTGTAAACCTTCTAAATCCAGATAAAAACTCTGCAAATAATCATCCACAAGAATTCCTTCATTTGGTTCAAACTTGGGCAATGCCTTATCAAAACTCTGAGGCATACCATGTAATGAAGGAATAATATTTAGAGGGGATCTGGCATTCCAAGAAGGTGGTTGAGGGGGATGATTTGCATTGACATTTGCCATGATTCTCAGTGGATATTGAGGAGGATACTGGACAGGAGTTCAAAAAGGGGAGGAGTGAGGGGAATCTGTTCCCAAGTGATTTAAAGGTTGGGCAACTTCTTCAAGGTTGTTTCTACCAATTCTTCAAGGTCTTCCACTAAAATTGAATCCTCCAAGTAAGGACGGTCCTTCTTACGAAACTCTCTTTTAGGCAAGGTAGGAATAATGAGTAACCCTCCAATATTCTTTGCATATGCCCTGGTAATTCTTCTTAAATCATCAACCACTTCGTTATCAATGGGATAGAGATACCTTGTGACTTTTTCTTTGGGAGTAGGTCTTTGACGGATACTGGTCTCGAAACTATCATCGATGGGGAATTATTGAGAAAACAAATTTCCTTAGCCATCCATGCTCTGGCGGCCCTCCTTCTAGCACCAAAACTATTGAGTCCTGGAAAATATCAGGTAACAACAGTAGGGATTCTCCCCTGTAATAACTCAAATACTTTGAATTCTTAATTCTTGTATCTTACACTTTCATTCCTAGTGTACCCTTTAGTTTAAATTTCACCTTATACAAAATTGATTAATAATCTTTTGAAATAAGGCTGTTGGTTTAAAGAAAACTTGTGAGAGATCTGATATTGCTCTAGTCCTAGTTAACAAATTACTCTCAAACACTAACCAATCAAAGGCTAAGTCTAGCAATCACTAGATCTCCTTCTTACTATGGTTTAACACTAAGAATATGTCTTTTACACTTTTTCCATCAAACTTAGTTAATAAAATAACTATCTTATATTGATTTATCAAATAAAACCCTAGAAAAAAATGTCCATGTCTTAATCCTATAATTAATATGCTAAGCATTGAATTATTTCAAAGGTAAATTATTATTGGCAATCATGGCAATTGAATTGAATTGATGACTAAAGATTTGATATGTAATGATTTTAAATGCAGATTAAAAAATGCATCCATGACTTTAGAAGTTCTACCCACACTCATGAAAATTCTTGAAGGACATGTGGAGGTGAAAAAGTTATTGGTTAAATTGACTTTAGTCTTTCCCTAATATTATTTTTCAAAGAGCAAGGGTTTCCTTGATAGGTGCGCCCGAGCTGCGAGCTCATGACCACTGTGACCATGTAAACACCTTTGATTTTCAAGTTTCCTTCTGATCAAAAACACTGTGATCTGGTTTTTATGAGGACACAAGATGGTTTTGAAGCTCGTTGTCTGCAGTGAAAGCTTCTAGTGTAAAGAAAAAATTGGTTTTGGCTGCCGATTGCGAACTAAGATTTTAGTTTGGAAGTACGATTCATGTGTTGCTGCCTCAGACTGATTTCTTCCTTCTTGGTGTTGCATTGCTCTCTGAGGTGCCAAAAAGTTGTTGCTAGTGGGTTATTTCCACGACTTCTCCAAACAAAATTACTGTCAGGTAAATACCCAAACAGATTTTCATTGTTTTCTTTTTCTTTTTTAATATGTTAAACTATAAATATATATATTTTTTATTTTAAAACAAAACTGTAACTAACATTTGTTTTTCCGTGCAGGTTCTTCTCATGGCAAAGGGGGTTAGCTGGTAGCACACATTTCCCATACACGGCCACACGAAACCTGGTAAGCCCGGGCTGCACTAAGGAATTTCTCTTGCATTGGTGTTGTCGCGGTTGGAAAGATGAGAATACTTCACTGTTAGTGATGGATTCATCTTGGGTTTTCCTTGTTAGGTTGTTCTTCAAGTTATTTTGTTTTTGTAAAACTATTAAACCCTAAAGGGTAATAAAAAGGAAAGAGTTTTTAAGGCTAAAGCAGTCGAGACTTAAGGGTTTGTGACAGAGCCCATACGGCTTATGATCATGTAAACACTTCAAGTTATACTTTCGGCTTAAGCCGTAATGATACAAGTTAGACCACTATTTGACTTCTGTAACTTTTAAGTGGTCTTTGCTCATAGCTTACTTAAGGAGACTTGTAAACAAATTTTAGGGTTATGGAAGTATTGGTTACCATTTTTGGTTACTGTTTGTTTTAAGTTGTATAGTTTCATTTCAAGCAGGCTTAATCCTCAACCAGAATTATAAAGGGCCACAGGCCATTACCCCTATTTTATTTCATTCTATCAAATGTGTACAGAGTTATTGAATTTTAGAAATTCATTTACTATAAATGATTTATAGGTATTTTTTCTATTGAAATTTTTATAGTGTTGTTAGGTGAATACAATACTCTGTTTCTCTCAGAATGGTCATTATTTGTAGATAACCTACAGTTCTGAAATGAGATGGATTTTACAGAATGTTTTTGGTTTTGTTTTCTATTTTAATTTCAGTAATTTTACAACTGTTAAACTTTATGTTAAGAGTAAGATTATGCAAGTATGTAAGCAAAGATAAAACCTATCTTTTGTAAACCCTAAGTAAAAATCTTTGAGGTTTCCAGTACAGAATGCATATATGCACTTAGAATAAATTATTAGAAGAACCTATGGAATACTATCTAGGTTCAAACCCTAAGTGCTATTTTGTTTACTATTCCTATGTTTATTTATTTAACTTTATCTATTATGTTTAGGATAAATATTAAGACTAATAGCAGTTCTGTGATTAGTATGACTACTAATGATTATTATATATATTCAATTCTTTTTTTGAAATTAGTTAATATAGATAGAGAAAGTACTTCTATTTTCTGTAATGATTCACATACAAACTATGAAAGAAATCATTTACATTTTTTATTCAGAATTGATAAACAAAACATCACATCTACTTAATCAACCAGCTGTACTAGAGTACTGCCTATACAAGGCGTGGAAAAATACAATATGGTAATTTATTTCTATTTACTTTTCATTTAGCAATAATACTACTATTTTAAACATAATCTACAAATCACTAATTTTATCAATACATAATACTCTTTTCTGCATAAACCCTAACAAAATAATAACATGCATATCCTTGAAAAACTAGTAAACATTTGCTAAAAACAGTAAATAAATTATAAATAACCTGAACAGATAAAAACCTGTCAAATGATGAGGTGACAACAGCTTCAGGAGGCTATTCCTCCCAACCAACTCCTAAAGAAAGCTTGGTCTGCACTTCCTTAAGACGCCCGAGCTTGTTTCCTGGTCCTCCTGGTAGAGTACTAGGTGAAGGATGTATCCTTAAGACCTTCTGTTACCTGACTGGTCAAATTACAATAGTAATTCAATCCTTCTTACAGCAATAATTACTTCAGCCTAACAGCTGCATAAGTTCTGTTCTCATCAGTTAACCCATCAAACTCACTTCAATAACTCCCCTCCATTAAATTTCTCATGTGCACCTCATTCTCCCTGAATGATCACAATTCCAGAATGAGCATCCTCAGTTGTATTCAATGGGAAGTTTGATAACAATTCCTAGGTATTCTTGGTCAGTTTTTACTTAATGAGCCACCTGCTCCAATTCCACTTTCTTAGGGAATCATGACCACAAATCTAGGGAAGTTTCCACTTGCAACAATTAGAAGTAGTTTGAGGATGCTGCCACTTGTCAGTATAGTCTCCACCCAGTATCCTCTACCAAGTGACCAGTTAACACTCATTTAACAGCTTCCCTAAGCTGTTGTCTCACCATTTATTTATTTATTAATAAAATATTCTGAAATACATTAATTATCCTTGACCCCACTTGGTCATCAATTACAAACTTAGCATACAATATAACATAATGTTCCTTTATAACATTAAATTGTTTTGCAAATTTGGGCCATGTGACATACACACCCCCTTAATTTATAACATCGTCCTCGATGTTATTTATTCCTCATCCTCAAAGTTTCCTTGAAATAGAATTGGATATGCATCCTGCATATGACTTTCCAATTCCCAAGTGGATTCTTCTGGACTAAGGTGCTTCCATTGCACCTTCACCTGACCAATTGTGCGATTCCGAAGTGAGATCTCCCTCCTTTCGAGGATACAATTTGGTTCCACCAGAAAATATCCTTCGGGTTCCACCTGCACATCATTCCAATTAATAACATGAGTAGCATAATGTACATATTTTTTTAATACAGAAATATGAAAAACATTGTCAACTCTTAGATTTGGTGGTAGAGCTAATTGATATGCTACCTGTCATATCTTGGATGGTATTTCAAAAGGACCACAATATTGAGGTGCTAGTTTAGCACAACTACCCAACCTCAAAGCACTCTTTTTAGGTCTCACCTTGATAAAAACATGTTCCCCTTCCTGGAACTCCTTTGGGGTTCATTTAAGGTCTGCTTGGATTTTATGTTGATCTTGCACAAATTTCAAGTTACCTTGTACCTGTTTTACAATTAACTTCATCTCCTTTAATAATTCAGGTCCTAATACTAACCTACCCCCTGGATTAATCCAAGAGATGGGGGTATTGCATTTCCTTCCATACATAATTTCAAAAGGAACATATCTAGATGAAGCTTGATAATGATTATTGTAAGCAAATTCTATTAGGTGTAGATAATCTTCTCATTTACCTGGCTGCTCCTTTACATACATTCTAAGTAGATCCTCCAATACTTGATTTACTCTTTCAGTTTTTCCATCGGTTTGAGGATGGAAAGAGGTACTAAAATTTAACGTAGTATTTAACCCTTTAAAAAAATATTTTCAAAAGTTACATGTAAAATTAGGGTCTCAATCTGAAATTATCGCCTTCGGTATTCCATGCAATTGAAAAAATTGTTTTAAGAAAATAGCAGCAATATTTGTTGCTTTATAATTAGTTTTTACAGGTACAAAATGGGCTTCTTTACTTAATTTATCAACAACTACCAGTATTGAGTCATTTAAGTTCTAATTTCTAGGTAGTCTCGTGACAAAATCAAGACTAATTATCTCCCATTTCTAGCTAGGAATAGGCAATGGCTGAAGTAGCCCAGCTGGATGCTGATATTCAGTTTTAACTTGCTGACACTCAAAGCACCTAGCAATATATTCTGCCAATTCGTTTTTCATGTTTGGCCATAAATAATTCTTTCTTAGCATGGTTATGGTTTTCTGATAACCTGGATGCCCTGAATAAGGATTTTTATGAACTTCATTTAAAATTAATAGCTTAATCTTAGGTACATTAGGTACGTATAATCTATCTTTATATAATAATAATCCTTTTTCATTCAAGTTGTACCCTGTACTTAGACTTTCTATTAGATTTTCTTTTACTTTTGCTTGTAATTTCTGATAATTTTCATCTTGTTCTATTCCAACTTCTAGCTATTCTTCCAAGTCTGTCTTATAAGCACTGATGGCTGCTGTAAAATTCATCTTTGCATTTCTACTTAATGCATCAACAACCTTATTCTCCTTTCCTTTAATATGTTGAATTTCAAAATAGTATTCACTAAGAAAAGCTAGCCAGCTAGCTTGTATAGCATTTAAGTTAGGTTGATCTAACATATATTTCAATCCTTTATTATCTGTCATTAATATAAACTTTATTCCTATCAAATGGTGATGCCACATTTTTAAGGCATGTATGACAGCAGCTAACTCTAAGTCATAGGTCGCATAATTTTTCTCATGAACCTTCATCTTCCTAGACTCATAAGCAACGATGTGTCCTTCCTGAGTTAATACTCCACCTAAACCGTCATTGCATGTGCCAGTACATACTATAAAATATTTACTAGGGTCATCAATTCTTAGAATTGGTGCGGTGGTTAATAATGTTTTTAACTTTTTAAAAATGTTTTCACACTTCTGATTCCAATCGAATTTCTTCCATTTTCTGCAAAGAGGTTATAGCATTTGCAATTCTTGAAAACCCTTCGATGAATCTCTGATAATAACCAGTAACCCCATGAATGATCGGACGTCAGTTACGTCTTTTGGGATTGGCCATTCCTCGATTGCCTTTATCTTTTCATGGTCAACTGAAATTCATTCCTTAGTCACCACATGACCCAAATACAGAATTTTATCCTTAAAGAAGTCACATTTACTAAATTTTGCATAAAGTTGATGTTCTTGTAACTCTTGTAAGAAAGTTTTTAAGTGTTCTTTATGTTCCTCTTCTGGCTTTGAGTAAATTAAGATGTCGTCAATAAATACAACCAGAAATTTATCTAGATATTTATGCATTACATCATTCATCGGACACATAAAAACAACTGGGGCATTAGTAAGCCAAAATGGCATAATGACAAACTCGTAATGGCCATACCAAGTCCTAAAAGCTATTTTAAAGATGTCTTCATCCTTGATTTTGACCTGGTGGTATCCAGATCGTAAATCAATCTTTTAGAACACCGTTGCTCCATGTAGCTAATCAAACAGATCATCTATTTAGGGTAATGGGTATCTATTCTTGATAGTCATTTTATTTAATTGACGGTAATCTATACATAGTCATAGAGTTCCATCCCTCTTCTTAAAGATGACAGGTGCCCCCCAAGGAGACACACAGGGTCTAATGTAATTTTTATCAATGAGTTCTTTTAACTGCGACTTAAGTTCATTTAATTCTAGTATATTCATCTGATAAGCTTTTGAGCTGGGCACTGCACCAAGTACCAGCTCAATAGTAAAATCTAATTCCCGTTTTGGAGGAAGTCCCGAAATTTCTTCCAGAAATACATCTGAATATTCCCTTACGATCAGAATATCTTCCAGTTTTAATTTATCTTTGTTATCACTATTTTCTTCATTAGTTACTGTTATGGCAAAGGCTTCCAGCCCTTCCAAACAGCTCTATTAAACTGCAAAGAAGAAATCTCTCTTATGGTTGTTTTCCTAGGGATTCCTTTTACATTTATTAACTCTGGATCATTATTAATACAAGTAATGGTTTTATCAAAGCAATGCAGGACCACCCTATGCTGTTCTAGCCAATCCATACCAATTAACATATCATATGAACCTAAAGGTAACACGTTGAGCTTAATAGAGGTCTCAAATTTATCCATAGTTACTGCACAATTCTTAACAAAAATAATTACTTTTCTCTTTGCACCAGTAGCTAACTGAACTAACCAAGATCTTGCAAAATTTTCAACTGAGAGATTACACTTTTCTACTAAACTAGGAGAAACATAGCTTAAACTAGCTCCCGTGTCGATCAAAATCGATATAGGTATTTGATTTATCTTATCTTACCTTCCACTTCCACCGTGGAAGTTTGATAGTCTGCTTGCCGATTCTCCAATGCTACGTTGATCCTGGGCATTGTCCTTGCTAGATCACCAATAGTCATCTACTCCTATATTGTGTGTATGTTGCTAACAGTCTTCTTTCGATTGGGGAAAACTAGTGCATAATGTGGACCATTACATTCCCAACACTTTATGGGTTCCTTTCATTCAAAGTTATTTGTATAGTTACCGTGGTTGTTAGTAGATTCTTTATTCCTTTGATTGTTTGGATTGTTCTGTAAATTACTTTTGTTCCCTTGGAAATGTTTACTAGGAAAATTTCTGGTATTACTATTCTTAAAATTTCGATTAGGTACAAAATCTTTATTTTTTTGTTCAAAGTTATTATTTCTTTTGTCCTTCCAGTTGTTCATACTTTCCTTTTTACAATTTTGTTCATAACATAAATTTTCTTTTCTCATTGCTTCTTCTAAAGTTTTCAGATTGTCATACTCAATTTTTTCCTTTATATGATAAGGTAAACAACTGAGAAACCACTATAACTTAGGTTTCTCATCCACAATATATGGCACATACCTAAGCAGACTTAGAAATTACTATTTAGTTCTTTCATATTCATTGTTCCCAGTTTCAGCTCGTAAAATTCCTTAGCCCTTTTCTCATAATGTTGTCCAGATAAAAATTTCTTTTTGAAATATTTCTTAAATGTACTCCAATTTATATTTTTCTTCCTTATACATTTTACTCTTTTTAAGTCCTGCCACCAAATATCTACTTTTCCCGTAAGATTATAACTAGCCATTCTGGCCTTCAGTTGATTAGAGTAGTTATAAATTTGGAAGTATTTCTTCATCTCGGAAAGCCAGGATTCTGCTTCTTCCCGTTTTTCAGTTTCTCCATTAAAGGTTGGTGGCTTGATCTTCTTGAATTCCCCAGAGATTTATTCATAAGGTTTAAATTTTCTCTTCGTAGTATGGTGATTCTCTTCACTACTGTCACTAGTATAATGGAAGTTTTGTTTATGTGAATCACCATATACTTCAGAAGATGAGCTACTTTCATTTTTAAATTGTTTAGTCTTTTTATCTTTATGTTGATAACCCATATCTTCAGACTCAGTTCTTTTATTTCCTCAGTATGAAATATTTCCATTAAAATCTGATATAGCTCCTGCTGAGCTCTCCAAATCCTCTCATTTTATTTCTTAACCGATTCCATCTCTGTTTTTAGTTCCTTAACTATTTGTAGTAGTTCAGAAGAATTATTAGTTATCTCTTCTTGAATAGGTTCTTTTTGAAAATTAATTCGTTCAGTGTAAGGAGACTCCTCATCCGCATATTCTTCCAATCTATCCATACCTGTGATTAACTCAGAAAACAAAAATTCTCTGGGAATACCATTCAAAACCAAAATAACGTCAGTATAATTGTTTAAGTTGATTGTTCCACATATGCAAGTTGAGACACACTCAATCCTAGTGTCTAAACCTTGTGCTCTAATACCACATGTAATAACTCAAATACTTTGAATTCTTAATTCTTGTATCTTACACTTTCATTCCTAGTGTACCCTTCAGTTTAAATTTCAACTGATACAAAATTGATTAATAATCTTTTGATATAAGGTTGTTGATTTAAAGAAAACTTGTGAGAGATCTGATATTGCTCTGGTCCTAGTTAGCAAATTACTCTCAAACACTGATGAATAAAAGGCTAAGTCTAGCAATCACTAGATCTTCTTCTTACTATGATTTAACACTAAGAATATGTCTTTTACACATTTTCCATCAAACTTACTTAATGAAATAACTATATTATCTTGATTTATCAAATAAAACCCTAGAAATAAATGTCCATGTCTTAATCCTATAATTAATATGCTAAGCATTGAATTATTTCAAAGCTAAATTATTATTGGTAATCATGGCAATTTCATTGACTTGATGACTAAATATTTGATATGTAATGATTTTAAATGCAGATTAAAAATTGCATCCGTGACTTTAGAAGTTCTACCCATGCTCATGAAAAATCTTGAAGGACACGTGGAGGTGACAAAGTTATTGGTTAAATTGACTTTAGTCTTCCCCTAATCTTATTTTTCAAAGAGCAAGGGTTTCCTTGATAGGTGCAACCGAGCTGCGAGCTCATTGCTGCCATGACCTTGTAAACACCTTCGATTTTCAAGCTGTCTTATGATAAAAAAACACTATGATCTAGTTTTTATGAGGACACAAGATGGTTTCGATGCTCGTTGTCTATAGTGAAAGCTTCTGGTGTAAAGAAAAAATTGGTTTTGGCTGCTGATTATGAACTAAGATTTTAGTTTTGAAGTACGGTTCATGTACTGCTGCCTCAGGTTGATTTATTCCTTCTTGGTGTTGCATTACTCTCTGAGGTGCCAAAAAGCTGTTGCTGGTGGGTTATTTCCATGACTTCTCCAAACAAAATTACTGTCAGGTAAATACGCAAACAGAGTTTCGTTGTTTTATTTATTTTTAAATATGTTAAACTATAAATATATATATATATTAAAACAAAACTGTAACTAACATTTGATTTTCAGTGCAGGTTCTTCTCACATCAAAGGGGGTTAGCTAGTAGCACAACTTTCCCATACACGGCCACACGAAACCTGGTAAGCCCCGGTTGTACTGAGGAATTTCTCCTGCATTGGTGTTGTCATGGTTAGCAAGATGAGAATACTTCACTGTTAGTGATGGCCCTCGGCCTGGGTTTTCCTTGTTAGGTTTTTATTCAAGTTATTTTTTTTTTGTAAAACTATTAAACCCTAACGGGTAATAAAAAGTAAAGAGTTTTTAAGGCTAAAGTAGCCGAGACTTAAGGGTTCGTGACAGATCCCATATGGCCTGTGATGATGCAAAAAATTCAAGTTATAATTTTGGCTTAAGTCGTAATGATACAAGTTCGACCACTGTTTGACTTATGTAACTTTTAAGTGGTCTTTGCTGACAGTTTACTTAACGAGATTTGTAAACAAATTTTAGGGTTATGGAAGTATTGGTTACCATTTTTTGTTACTGTTTGTTTTAAGTTGTATAGTTTCATTTCAAGCAGGCTTAAGCCTCAACCAGAATTATAAAGGACCATAGGCCATTACCCCTATTTTATTTTGTTCTATCAAATGAGTACAGAGTTATTAAATTTTAGAAATTCATTTAGTATAAATGAATTATAGGTATTTTTTCTATTGAAATATTTACATTGTTGTTAGGTGAATATAGTACTTTGTTTCTCTCAGAATGGTCATTATTTGTAGATAACCTACAGTTCTGAAATGAGATGGATTTTACAGAATGTTTTTAGTTTTGTTTTCTATTTTACTTTCAGTAATTTTACAACTGTTAAACTTTATGTTAAGATTAATATTAAGCAAGTTTGTAAGCAAAGATAAAACCTATCTTTTGTAAACCCTAAGTAAAAATATTTGAGGTTTCCAGTACAGAATGCATATATGTACTTAGAATAAATTATTATAAGAACCTATGGAATACTATCTAGTTTCAAACCCTAAGTGCTATTTTGTTTACTATTCCTATGTTTATTTATTTAACTTTATCTATTATGTTTAGGATAAATATTAAGACTAATAGTAGTTTTGTGATTAGTATGACTACTAATGATTATTATATATATTCAGTTCTTTTTCTGAAATTATTTAATATAGATAATTTCAGTAGATAGAGAAAGCACTGCTATTTTCTGTAATGATTCACATACAAACTATAAAAGGAAATCATTTACATTTTTCATTCAGAGTTGATAAACAAAACATCACAAATACTTAATCAACCAGCTGTACTAGAGTACTTCCTATACAAGGCATGGAAAAATACAGTATGGTAATTTATTTCTATTTACTTTTCATTTAGCAATAATACTACTGTTTTAAACATAATCTACAAATCACTAATTTTATCAATACACAATACTCTTTTCTGCATAAACCCTAACAAAATAATAACATGCATATCCTTGAAAAACTAGTAAAGATTTGTTGAAAATAGTAAATAAATTATAAATAAACTGAACAGATAAAAACTTGTCAAATGATGAGGTGACAACAGCTTTAGGAGGTTGTTCCTCCAAACCAACTCCTGGAGAAATCTTAGTCTGCACTTCCTCAGGACCCCCGAGCATGTTTCCTGGTCCTCCTGGTAGAGTACTGGGTGAAGGATGTATCCTTAAGACCTTCTGTCACCTGACTGGTCAAATTATAGCAGTAATTCAATCTTGCTTACAGCAGTAAGAACTTCATCCTAACAGCTGCATAAGTTTATTTCTCAGCAGTTAACCCCTCAAACTCACTTCAATAACTCCCCTCCATCGAATTTCTCATGTGCACTTCATTCACCCTGAATGATCACAATTCCAGAATGAGCAACCTCAGCTATCTTCAATGGGAATTTTTATAACAATGCGTAGGTCTTCTGGGCTAGTTTCTACTTAATGAGCCACCTACTCCAATTCCACTTTCTTGGGGGATCGTGACCACAAATATAGGGAAGTTTCCACCTGCAACAGTTAGAAGTAGTTTGAGGATACTGCCACTTGTCAGTATACTCTCCACCCAGTCTCCTCCATGAAGTGACCTGTTAACACTCATTTAACAACTTCCCTAAGCTGTTCCTTGATCATTTATTTATTTATTAATAAAATATTCTGAAATACATTAATTATCCTTGACCTCACTTGGTCATCAATTACAAACTTACCATAAAATATAACATAATGTTCCTTAATAACATTAAATTGTTTTGCAAATTTGGGGCATGTCTCATCCCCAATAAGCGTTCCCAATTAGCTCGTTATTGTTTGGTATGGGGAATCCGTTCAGTTTGTGTTTTGAATACCGTAGGTCAAGTAACAGTCAAATATCGATTTTCTAGGTTACATCCCGGTCTACTATTTAAGTGTATTTTTTTGTTTTATATTTATGTATGATATGAAAGTTCCTAATTAAGTGCAGTTGATAGAGAAATGAAGAGTCTCACAATGTGTTGTGTAGGTTCTTACCTCTCTTCTTACCTCTTTCACTGCTAAATCGTAAACAAAGAACAACTTATACAAATGCTAACTAATTCTATCTAGCATATCCATAGGGAGAAATATTGTAATTAACGATGAGTAATGTATTGTACAACATGCATTTAGAATATTACAGATAGATGTTCTTATTTTAGAATACATGAATATGAGTAGGACGATAAACAAAGAGATAGCCCATTGTCATTTAAAACATTCATTACTCAAATATACTATCGAAGTTTCACAGAAATAAAGAGGATAAAATTCATAACATGAAATAATTCGTAGGTTAGAATGATCTCGTAGTTCATAGAAAAATTTGAAACAGAAGTAGTTCACATTCAACCAGTCTATGGAAAGCATTTGAGACTCCACAGTGCCTCCTCTAGTAGAAAGTATAAAATTTTTATTATAAGAGGAAATAGTTCTTCTTACAATAACATTTCAGAAATATAGCATGAAAAAAGATCCTCGCCTACATCTACTTCACCTCTATTTATACAAACAAAAAACCCTTGAGTTGCCCCTTTCACCCTTTTGGGCTTCCCTTGTATTTTCCTTTACAAAACTGTCTTCTAGTGGATGCACCTAGAAAAAAGATAAATACAAAATTTTACATAATTGATCAATCGTTTGAATAAGACAACCAAGTGGTCCCATCCAGATCATTTATGAATTTGTTCCAATTATTTGCATTTGTTTCTATAGTCTCAAAACCAAAGGGCTCTAGGAATCTGATAGTGATCTCATGTTTAGCAGCTTGAGATTTTATATTTTCCATTCTGGTTGGAATAAAACAAAGTTGATCTTCCAATAAATGACTACTCACTGATTCCTATGCTATTTCAGTTTTCAGCACCTTCTCATCCACACCTTTGACCAGTTGAATACCTTGTTCATCCTCTTGCCATCTTATCTGCAATTACTCTCAAAAACCTTCATGATCAGAAAATTTTTCTAACCTTCTCTAAGCGAATGTTTGACAATGATTGTAAGTTATGAGAACTTTTCTATAGAATTCTACACAAACACCTTTTGTCCTTTTGTTGAAGTTCCTTGGACTCTCTTTCAATATTACTTGCTGACAATACAAAAGCAGCCTTGTCTGATTGTATGGTCTGGCATTCCACCTTGGAATCCTCATTCTCACTGATCATGTCTTCGTACTTTCTCTTTAGACTTTGACTTTAATCTCTTTCCCTTTTTAGGGTTACTTTCAATTGAGTAATTTTCTTCTGATATTTCTCCAAATCCGTCATTAGTTTATCCACATTTTCTTCGGTATCTAGGGATGTGGCTACGCCATATTTTGCCATTAATATCGAATCTTTATCAGTACCTTGAGCCACTACATTTTCAGTCACTGTAACCCCCCTCTTTCCTCTAGTGTTCAACTTCTTCTTCGTTCTCTCAACAATTATATTTTTAACTTTGTCATAGAAAATAGTATTTAGATCAGGCACTTCATCTTCTTCCGTTGGAGTAAAAGGGATCAATTCAATTCTTGAGGCTAAAACTTGATTCCCTCCCGCTATGCTACTGGATGGAACAAAGGGTTCAACTGGATTAGCATGAGATTGAGTTTTCTCTTGATTTTCATAGTCATGTTCCTCTTGTGCCTTTTGACGTAACTCCTCAGTTGCTTTTTCTGCTTGCTCCTTTTCTTTATTAGCTGCTTGTAATCTTAACCTCTCATTTTATTTCTTTTTTCTTTGAACTTCTTCTTCCTCTTTTATTTTCTCTACTTCTTCTTTTATTTTTTCTTCTTGTTCTGCTCTCAACCACTCTTCTACTTCTTGGACTAATCTGTGTGCCTCCTCTTGTCTTTTCTTGGCAACCTCCTCTCCTTGCTTCTTATTTTTCTCAGCAACCTTTCCCTTTCCACCAACCATAGTTATCTTCTGCTTAAACCTCCTTCTCAAAGCTATCAAATTTTGAGCATTCGGGAAAATTTCCTCATCTTTATCCCAAAAGTTCGTGTACTCGAAATGCACCCCTACTTCAATACAATAATCAACAACCTTATCTTCAGAGTCATTTTTATGGAAACTTATCTCGCCAAACTGAAAATATTCTATCTCCTTCACAAATTCTGTTGCAGTCTTTACTTTGGAAAATTTGTAACTCCCTATATAAAATGGGACTAGAGGGTACACATCCTTCTTTTGCTCAAACAGGAAGTTACCCACTCCATCAATATATAGTTGGCTTACTGCCTCTTTATGAATGAGATAATCCATAGCATACTTAGGAAGAAGAGAAGGAGCTCTCGATCCACAAACATTCCTTAAATAAAAACCCTCCTTAGTCAAGTAATAGTGTCCATTATCTTGCACAACCTTCAAAGTCTCCTTGGACATGCAATTACATTCAACACGAAAATCAATGTGTACAACGACATGATAAAATATTCACAAATATTTTTGTAGTGACTGTAATAGTTGTGAGACCACAACAATTGGTATGCAACATATACAGGAGTCCGGTCCTTATCCCATTGGCATCTCAGCGTTGGGAATGGCTACATGCATAAAATAGAATCTATCAAAATCGAACTCATATAGAAATTTGTTTTATTCTGTGATACCCCTCCCAGTGCTGCACTTATGTAGGAAGACAAACTATTTGATACTATGTTTTCCTAATTGAATATGGCACCTTGAGTGGCTACAAAAATGATTACTGGTACCCAACCTATTTTGAAATTATTTCCATTGTCCCTCCCGAATATCCTGCTTAACATCAAGGCTATGAACCTGTATGGAGTACGAAGGCTTACTATTTTCATATTCCCCTAAATGCCTCGTATGAAATTTCTTTCCTGGGATCATCATATTTTTTATGGTTTCCACCACATCTAGATTTAGGTCTTTCAACCATCATTCCATTAAATAGATCTGCGGTGTTGGCAGCTTGTAGGCCATGGCTACATAGGCTAGGATATATGAATCATAACCTTTCCCTTCAGTGTTAGCCAATATCATCCTTGTCACGTCAGCCTTGGGAAGGATCCATCCTATTTCCTCTGAACAAGGGAATAGCTCTGGTCGCGTAGATACCTTCATGATTGTCGATCTTTTGATATTAGCATAAAAAGGTAAATCCTCAAATCCAGCCTCTGGGACACTCTGATTTGAGATCATTCTGTATATTTCTCCCCATTTATATTCAGTATCAATACCAGTGATAGATTTGGTGTCTTCATAGATAACCTCGACTCGAGTTATGATTTCTACCTCCGAATCTTCATCTGTTGTTTGTGCCTTCTTTTTCTATTTTCGTGGCATGTTGCTGTGTGGATGATGGGCCTGTGTTGATCATACAAATTAGATTTAGCCTAATCACCCATATAAATAGCAAACTATATACTGAAAACAACAATGATGTTAACCATAACATTACCAACTCATCATAATGCATGGTAAACAGCTTTGCTTAAACCAAAATGTGCTTTCTGTGTATGAAGCTAAAAACCATGAAGCTTCTGAAGCTAGCTCGGACACAAATTTACAAGAAAAAAACTCCGTTGGGAAAACCATAGGTTTTCACTACAACCTTACATCTACAGGTAGGAAAACCTTAAAAACAACCTCTGCTAAACCTCTGCAATAAACGAGGGGACACCTAATACATCGAAAAAGACTTTGGCAAGCCTCAGATAGGGAACATCGGCTGGCTAGACCAATGTGCACCCAATAGATCGGAAAGACAGTTAACTGCGCATCCAATACAAGCAAAACAACCTTCAAATTTTTAAAAATTTAAATTCATCGGGCAAAATTTGGTGAAACAGTTAGACTTTCTAAGCCTTCTAAAAAACTAAAAAATGAGGGGGGGCCTAATATATATATATATATATATATATATATATATATATATATATGGATAATAGTTGTAGCTGCAACACAACCTTGGTTTGACAAAAATAAATCAAAATCTCATATAAATAGGTTTCCATCCTTATCTCTCAAAAAAATACCTAAATCTACTTTCAAAACTTAATTTCGAGAAAGTCTACAAAAGTGGATCTACTCAACCTTGGTTTGACAAACCTTGAACGAGGGACAAAATAACTCCAAATCTCATAAAAATAGGTGTCCATGCCTATCTCTCTAATGGCTATCTAAATCTAATTTAAAATTTCAATTTTGAGAAACTCGACAAAAGTGCATATTTTCAACCTTGCTTTGACCAACCTTGAACGAGGACCAAAATAGTTCCAAATCTCATAAAAATAGGTGTCCATGCTTATCTCTCATATGAGTACCTAAATCCACTTTCAAAACTCAATTCCAAGAAAGTCGACAAAAGTGCATCTTTTCAACCTTGGTTTGACCAACCTTGAACCAGGACCAAAATAGCTCCAAATCTCATAAAAATAAGTGTCCATGCTTATCTATCAAATGGGTACCTAAATCTAATTTCAAAACTCAATTCCTAGAAAGTCAACAAAAGTGCATATTTTCAACCTTGGTTTGAGAAACCTTGAACAATGACGAAAATAGCTCCAAATCTCATAAAAATAGTTGTCCATGCTTATCTCTCAAAAGGGTACATAAATCCACTTTCAAAACTCAATTTCGAGAAAGTCAAAAAAACTGCATATTTTCAACCTTGGTTTGACCAACCTTGAACAAGGGCTAAAATATCACCAAATCTCATAAAAATAGGTGTCCATACTTATCTCTCAAATGGGTACCTAAATCCATTTTCAAATTTCAATTCCAAGAAAGTCGACAAAAGTGCATATTTTCAACCTTGGTTTGACCAACCTTGAATGAGAGCCAAAATAGCTCAAAATCTAATAAAAATAGGCGTCCATGCTTTTCTATCAATTGGGTATCTAAATCTACGTGAAAATTTCAATTCCGAGAAAGTTGACAAAAGTGCACATTTTCAACCTTGGTTTGATCAACCTTGAATGAGGGCCAAAATAGCTGTAAATCTCATAAAAATAGTTTTCCATGCTCATATCTCAAATGGGTACCTAAATCCACTTTGAAAACTCAATTCCGAGAAAGTCGACAAAAGTGCATATTTTCAACCTTGGTTTGACCAACCATGAATGAGGGCCAAAATAGCTACAAATCTCATAAAAGTAAGTGTCCATGATTATCTCTAAAATGGGTACCTAAATCCAGTTTCAAAACTCAATCCCGAGAAAATAGACAAAAGTGCATCATTTCAACCTTGGTATGACCACCTTCAACGAGGGACAAAATAGCTCCAAATCTCATTAAAATGAGTGTCCATGCTTATATTTCAAATGGATATCTAAATCTACTTAAAAATTTTAATTATGAGAAAGTCGACAAAAGTGCATATTTTCAACCTTTATTTGACCAACCTTGAGGGCCAAAATAACTCCAAATCGAATAAAAATAGCTCTCCATGCTTATCTCTCAAATGGGTATGTAAACCCACTTTCAAAACACAATTCCGACAAAGACGACAAAAGTGCATATTATCAACATTGGTTTGACCACCCTTAAACGAGGGCCAAACTAGCTCCAAATATCATAAAAATAGGTGTCCATGCTTATCTCTCAAAAGGGTACCTAAATCCACTTTCAAAACTCAATTCTGAGAAGGTCGACAAAAGTGCATTTATTCAACCTTGGTTTGACCAAACTTGAACGAGGGCCAAAATAGCTCCAAATCTCATAAAAATAGGTGTCCATGCTTATCTCTCAAATGGGTATCTAAATCTACTTTAAAATTTTAATTCCGAGAAAGTCAACAAAAGTGCACATTTTCAACCTTGAACGAGGGCCATAATAACTCCAAATCTCATAAAAATTGGTGTCCATGCTTATCTCTCAAATGGGTGTCTAAATCTACTTTAAAATTTTCGTTCCAAGAAACTCTACAAAAGTGCATATTTTCAACCTTGAATTGCCCGACATTGAACGAGGGCCAAAAATAGCTCCAAATATCATAAAAATAGGTTTCCATGCTTATCTCTCAATTGGGTACCTAAATCCACTTTCAAAACCCAATTCTAAGAATGTGGAAAAAAGCGCATATTTTCAACCTTGGTTTGACCAACCTTGAACGAGGGCCAAACTAGCTCCAAATCTCATAAAAATAGGTGTTCATGCTTATCTCTCAAATGGGTACCTAAATCCACTTTCAAAACTAAATTCTGAGAAAGTCGAAAAAAGTGCATCTTTTCAACCTTGGTTTGACCAACCTTGAACAAGGGCCAAAATAGATCCAAATCTCATAAAAATAGGTGTCAATGCTTATCTCTCAAATGGGTGTCTAAATCTACTTTAAAATTTCAATTCTGAGAAAGTGGACAAAAGTGCATATTTTCAACCATGGTTTAAGTAACCTTGGACAAGGGCCAAATATCTTGAAATCTCATAAAAATAGGTTTCCATGCTTATCTCTCAAATGTATACCTAAATCCACTTTGAAAACTCAATTCCAAGAAAGCCGACAAAAGTGCATATTTTCAACCTGGGTTTGACCAACCTTGGGCAAGGGCCAAAATAATTCCAAATCTCATAAAAATGGGTGTCCATCCTTATCTCTCAAATGGGTATCTAAATCTACTTTAAAATTTCAATTCTGAGAAAATCAACAAGTACATATTTTCAACATTGGTTTGATCAATCTTGAAAGACGGCCAAAATAGCTCGAAATCTCCAAATGGGTACCTAAATCCACTTTGAAAACTCAATTCTGAGAAAGTCTACAAAAGTACATATTTTCAACCTTGGTTTGACCAACCTTGAATGAAGGCTAAAATAGCTCCAAATCTTATAAAAATTGGTTTCCATGCTTATCTCTCAAATGGGTACGTAAATCCACTTTGAAAACACAATTCCAAGGAAGTCGACAAAAGTGCATCTTTTCAACCTTTGTTTCACCAACCTTGAACGAGGGCCAAAATAGCTCTAGATATCATAAAAATAGGTGTCCATTCTTATCTCTCAAATGGGTATCTAAATCTAGTTTAAAATTTCAATGCCGAGAAAGATGACAAAAGTTCATATTTTCAACCTTGGTTTGACTAATCTTGAATGAGGTCCAAAATAGCTCCAAATCTCATAAAAAAAGGTGTCCATGCTTATCTCTCAACACTCAATTCCAAAAAAGTTGACAAAGTGTATATTTTCAACCTTTGTTTGACCAACCTTGAACGAGGGCTAAAATAACTCCAAATCTCATAAAAATAGGTGTCCATGCTTATCTCTCAAATGGGTTTCTAAATCTACTTTAAAATTTCATTTCCAAGAAAGTCGACAAAAGTGCATATTTTCAACCTTGGTTTAACCAACCTTGAACGAAGGCCAAAAATAGCTCCAAATCTCATAAAACTAGGTTTCCATGCTTATCTCTCAAATGGGTACCTCAATTCACTTTGAAAACTCAATTCCGAGAAAGTCGAAAAAAGTGCATCTTTTCAACCCTTGTTTGACCAACCTTGAATGAGGACCAAAATAACTCCAAATCCCATAAAAGTAGGTGTTCATGCTTATCTCTCAAATTGTTACCTAAAGCCACTTTCAAAACTCTATTCCTGAGAAAGTCGACAAAAGCGCATTTTTTCAACTTTGGTTTGACCAACCTTGAACGAGGGGCAAAATAGACCTCAATCTGATAAAAATAGGTTTCCATGCTTTTCTCTCAAATGGGTACCTAAATGCACTTTGAAAAATCAATTCCGAGAAAGTGGACAAAAGTGCATATTTTCAACCTTGGTTTGACCAACCTTGAACGAGGGAAAAAATAGCTCCAAATGTCATAAAAATAGGTGCCCATGCATATCTCGTAAATGGGTATCTAAATCTACTTTAAAATTTCAATTTTGAGAAAGCGTACAAAAGTGCATATTTTCAACATTGGTTTGACCAACCTTGAATGAGGGCCAAAATAGCTCCAAATCTAATAAAAATAGGTGTCCATGCTTATCTCTAAAATGGGTACCTAAATCCACTTTGAAAACTCAATTCCCAGAAAGTCGACAAAAGTGCATATTTTCAACCTTGGTTTAACAAACCTTGAATAAATGCCAAAATACCTCCAAACTCATAAAAATAAGTTTCCATGCTTATCTCTCAAATGGGTACCTAAATCCACTTTGAAAACCCAATTCCGAGAAAGTCGACAAAAGTGCATATTTTCAACCTTAGTTTGACCAACCTTGAACGAGGGCCAAAATAGCTACAAATCTCAAAAAACTAGGTGTCCATACTTATCTCTCAAATGGGTATCTAAATCTACTTTAAAATTTCAATTCTGAGAAAGCCTACAAAAGTGCATATTTTCTACATTGGTTTGACCAACCTTGAATGCAGGCCAAAAGACCTCCAAATATAATAAAAATAGGTGTCCATGCTTATCTCTCAAATGGTTATCTAAATCTTTGTTAAAATTTCAATTCCTAGAAAGTTGACAAAAGTGCATATTTTCAACTTTGGTTTGACCAACCTTGAATGAGGGCCAAAATAGCTCCAAATCTCATAAAAATAGGTTCCCATGCTTATCTCTCAAATGGGTACATAAATCCACTTTGAAAACTTGATTTCCAGAAAGTCGACAAAAGTGCATATTTTCAACCTTGGTTTGACCAACGTTGAAAGAGGGACAAAATAACTCCAAATATCATAAAAATAGGGTTACGTGCTTATCTCTCAAATGGGTACCTAAATCCACTTTGAAAACCCAATTCCGACAAAGTCGACAAAAGTGCATATTTTCAACCTTGGTTTGACCAATGTTGAATGCAAGCTAAATAGCTCCAAATCTCATGAAAATAGGTGTCCATGCTTATCTCTCAAATGGGTATCTAAATCTACTTTAAAATTTCAATTCTGATAAAGTCGACAAAAGTGCATATTTTCAACCTTGGTTTGACCAACCTTGAACGATGGCCAAAATAGCTCCAAATCACATAAAAATTGGTGTCCATGCTTATCTCTCGAATGGGTACCTAAATCCGCTTTCAAAACTTAATTTCAAGATAGTCGACAAAAGCGCATATTTTCAACCTTGGTTTGACCAAAATAACTCCAAATCTCATAAAAATAGGTTTCCATGCTTATCTCTCAAATGGGTAACTAAATCCACTTTCAAAACTCAATTTTGAGAAAGTCTACAAAAGTGCATCTTTTCATCCTTGGTTTGACCAACCTTGAACGAGGTACAAAACAGCTCCAAATCTCATAAAAATAAGCATCAATTCTTATCTCTCAAATGGGTATCTAAATGTAATTTAAAATTTCAATTCCGAGAAATTCTACAAAAGTGCATATTTTCAACCTTGGTTTGAAAAAACCTTAACGAGGGCCAAAATAACTCCAAGTCTCATGAAAATAGGTGCCCATGCTTATCTCTCAAATGGGTACAAAAATCCACTTTTAAACTTCAATTTTGAGAAAGTCGACAAAAGTGCATCTTTTCAACCTTGGTTTTACAAACCTTGAACGAGAACCAAAATACCTCCAAATCTAATAAAAATATGGGTACATGCTTATCTCTCAAATGGGTATCTAAATCAAAATTTAAAATTTCATTTACAATAAAGTCAACAAAAGTCCATATCTCCAAACTTGATCTGACCACGCTTGAACGAAGATCAAAATATCTCCAAATCTCATAAAGTAGGTTTCAATGCTTATCTCTCAAATGGGTACCTAAATCCACTTTGAAAGCTCAATTCCTAGAAACTTGACAAAAGTGCATCTTTTCAACCTTGGTTTGATAAACCTTGAACAAGGGCCAAAATAGCTCCAAATCTAATAAAAATAGGTGTCCATGCTTATCTCTCAAATGGGTATCTAACTCTACATTAAAATTTCAATTCCGAGAAAGTCGACAAAAGCGCATATTTTCAACCTTGGTTTGACCAACCTTGAAGGAGGGCCAAAATATATCCAAACCTCATAAAAATAGGTGTCCATGCGTATCTTTCAAATGGGTGATTAAATCCACTTTCAAAACTCAATTCTGAAAAAGTCAACAAAAGTGCATATTTTCAACCTTGGTTTGACCAACCATGAACAAGGGCAAAAATAGCTCCAAATCTGATAAAAATAGGTGTCCATGCTTATCTCTCAATGGGTACCTAAATCCACTTTGAAAACTCAATTCCGAGAAAGTCGACAAAAGTGCATATTTTCAACCTTGGTTTCACCAAACTTCAATGATGGCCAAAATTGCTCCAAATCTCATAGAAAATAGGTCCCCATGCTTATCTCTCCGATGGGTACCTAAATCCGCTTTCAAAACTCCATTCTAACAAAGTCGACAAAAGTGCATATTTTCAACCTTGGTTTGACCAACCTTGAAGGAGGGCCAGCATAGTTGCAAATCTCATAAAAATAGGTGTCCATGCTTATCTCTCA
Source organism: Pseudotsuga menziesii (assembly GCA_001517045.1). Classification (NCBI taxonomy): domain Eukaryota; kingdom Viridiplantae; phylum Streptophyta; class Pinopsida; order Pinales; family Pinaceae; genus Pseudotsuga; species Pseudotsuga menziesii. The sequence continues at coordinate 215,699 of LPNX011074378.1, read as the reverse complement.
AATGGGTACCTAAATCCACTTTTAAATTTTAATTACGAGAAATTCGACAGAAGTGCATATTTCCACCCTTGGTTTGACCAACATTAAATGGGAGCCAAAATAGCTCTCAATATCATAAAAATAGGTGTCCATGCTTATCTCTCAAATGGGTACCTACATCCACTTTCAAAACTCAATTCTGAGAAAGTCGACAAAAGTGCATCTTTTCAACGTTGGTCTAGACAACCTTGAACCAGGGCCAAAATAGCTCCAAATCTCATAAAAATAAGTGTCCATGCTTATCACTCAAATGGGTACCTAAATACACTTTCAAATTTGAATTCGGAGAAAGTAAAAAAAGTGCATATTTTCAACCTTCGTTTCACCAACCTTAAACGAGGGCCAAAATACCTCTAAATGTCATAAAAATAGGTGTCCATGTTTATCTCTCAAATGAGTACCTAAATCCACTTTCAAAACTCAATTCCAAGAATGTCGAAAAAAGTGCATATTTTCAACCTTGGTTTGACCAACCTTGAATTAGGGCCAAAATAGCTCCAAATATCATAAAAATAGGATTATATACTTATCTCTCAAATGGGTACCTAAATCCCCTTTCCAAAGTCGATTCCGAAAAAGTCGATAAAAGTGCATATTTTGAACGTTGGCTTGACAAACCTTGAAGGAGGTCCAAAATAGCTCAAAATATCATAAAAATAGGTCTCCATGCTTATCAATAAATGCGTACCTAAATACACTTTCAAAACTAAATTCTGAGAAGGTAAAAAAAAGCGCATATTTTCAACCTTGGTTTGACCAACCTTTAATGAGGGCCAAAATTGCTCTAAATATAATAAAAATAGGTGTATGTGGCTTATCTCTAAAATAGGTATCTCAATCTACTTTAAAATTTCAATTCCAAGAAAGTCGACAAAAGAGCATATTTTCAACCTTGGTTTGACCAACGTTGAACGAGGGCCAAAATAGCTCCAAATCTTCTAAAAATAGGTGTCCATGCTTATCTCTGAAATGGGTATCTAAATCTACTTTAAAATTTCAATTTCGAGAAAGTCGACAAAAGAGAATTTATTCAACCTTGGTTTGACCCACCTTGAAAGAGGGCCAAAATAGCTCTAAAGCTCATAAAAATAGGTGTCCATGCTAATCTCTCAAATGGATACCTAAATCCGCTTTCAAAATGCAATTCCAAGAAAGTCGACAAAAGTGAATCTTTTCAACGTTGGTTTGACCAATATTGAACGAGGGCCAAAATAGCTCCAAATCTCATAAAGATAGGTGTCCATCCTTATCTCTCAAATGGGTACCTAAATCCACTTTCAAATTTGAATCCTTAGAAAGTCGACAAAAGTGCATATTTTCAACCTTAGTTTGACCAACCTTGAATGAGGGCTAAAATAGATCCAAATCTCATAAAAATAGGTGTCCATGATTATCTCTCAAATGGGTACCTAAATCCACTTTCGAAACTAAATTCTGAGAAAGTCAACAAAAGTGCATATTTTCAACCTTGGTTTGACCAACCTTGAACAACGTCCAAAATATCTCCAAATATCATAAAAATAGGTGTCCATGATTATGTCTCAAATGCATGCCTAAATCCACTTTCAAAACTAAATTCCAAGAAAGTAGACAACAGTGCATATTTTCAACCTTGGCTTTACCAACCTTGAATGAGGGCCAAAATAACTCCAAATCTCATAAAAATAGGTGTCCATGCTTATCTCTCAAATGGGTATCTAAATCTATCTTAAAATTTGATTTTCAAGAAAGTCGACAAAAGTGCATATTTTCTACCTTGGTTTGACCAACCTTTGACGCGGGACAAAATAGCTCCAAATATCATAAAAATAGGTGTCCATGCTTATATCTCAAATGGGTATCTAAATCTACTTTAAAATTTCAATTCCGAGAAAGTCGACAAAAGTCCATATTTTCAACCTTGGCTTGACCAACCTTGAAGGAGGGAAAAAATAGCTCCAAATATCATAAAAATAGGTGTCCATGCTTATCTCTCAAATGGGTACCTAAATCCACTTTCAAAACTCAATTCCGAGAAAATCGACAAAAGTGCCTCTTTTCAATGTTGATTTGGGCAAACTTGAATGACGGAAAAAATAGTTCCAAATCTCATATAAATCGGTGTCCATGCTTATCTTTCAAATGGGTACCTAAATCCACTTTCAAATTTGAATTTCGAGAAAGTAAACAAAAGTGCATCTTTTCAAACTTGGTTTGACCAACCCTGAACGACAGCGAAAATAGCTCCAAATCTCAGAAAAACAGGTGTCCATGCTTATCTCTCAAATGGGTACCTAACTTCACTTTCAAAACTCGATAAAAGTTCATATTTTCAACCTTGGTTTAACTAACCTTGAACGAGAGCCAAAATAGCTCCAAATCAAATAAAAATAGGTCCCTGCACTTAGCTCTCAAATGGGTATCTATATCTACTTTAAAATTTCAACTACGAGAAAATCGGTAAAAGTGCATATTTTCAACCTCGGTTAGACCAACCTTTAACCAGGGCCAAAATAGTTCCAAATCTCATAAAAATAGGTGTCCATGCTTATCTCTCAAATGGGTACCTAACTCCGCTTTCAAAACTCACTTCCGACAATATCGATAATAGTTCATATTTTCAACCTTGGTTTAATTAACCTTGAACGAGAGCCAAAATAGCTCCAAATCAAATAAAAATAGGTGTCCGCACTTACCTCTCAAATGGGTATCTATATCCACTTTAAAATTTCAACTACGAGAAAGTCGGCAAAAGTGCATATTTTCAACCTTGGTTAGACCAACCTTTAACGAGGGCTAAAATAGATCCAAATCTCATAAAAATAGGTGTCCATGCTTATCTCTCAAATGGGTACCTAAATCCACTTTCAAAACTCAATTCCAAGAAAGTCGACAAAAGTGCATATTTTCAACCTTTCTTTGACCAACCTTGAAGGAACGCCAAAATAGTTCCAAATCTCATAAAAATAGGTATCCATGCTCATCTCTCAAATGGGTACTTAAATCTACTTTCAAAACTCAATTCCAAGAAAGTCAACAAAAGTGCATCTTTTCAACCTTGGTTTGACCAACATTGAACGAGGACCAAAATAGCTCAAAATCTCATAAAAATAGGTGTCCATGCTTATCTCTCAAATGGGTATTTAAATCTACTTTAAAATTTCAATTTCGAGAAAGTCGACAAATGTGCATATTTTCAACCTTGGTTTGAACAACCTTGAACGAGCGCCAAAATAACTCCAAATAACATAAAAATAGGTGTTCATTCTTATTTCTCAAATGGGTACGTAAATCCACTTCAAAACTCAATTACGAGAAAGTCGACAAAAGTGCATACTTTTAACGTAGGTTTCACCAACCTTGAACGAGGGCCAAAATAGCTCCAAATCTCATAAAAATAGGTGTCTATGCTTATCTCTCAAATGGATATCTATATCTACTTTAAAATTTCAACTCTAAGAAAGTCGAGAAAAGTGCATATTTTCAACCTTGGTTTAACCAACCTTGAATAAGGACCAAAATAGCTCCAAATCTCATAAAAATAGTTGTGCATACTTATCTCTCATATGGTTACCTAAATCCGCTTTCAAAACTCAATTCCGAGAAAGTCGACAAAAGTGCATATTTTCAACCTTGGTTTGACCAACTTTAAACGAAGCCCAAAATATCTCCAAATCTCATAAAAATTGGTGTCCCTGCTTATCTTTTAAATGGTTACCTAAATCCACTTTCAAAACTCAATTCCAAGAAAGAAGAAAAAAGTGCATATTTTCAACCTTGGCTTGACTAACCATGAAAGAGCACCAAAATATCTCTAGGTCTCATAAAAATAGGTGCCCATGCTTATCTCTCAACTGGATACATTAATCCACTTTTAAATTTCAATTCTCAGAAAGTCGACAAAAGTGTATCTTTTTAACCTTGGTTTGACCAACCTTGAACGAGAGCCAAAATATCTCCAAATCTAATAAAATTAGGTGTACATGCTTATCTGTCAAATGGGTAGCTAAATCTACTTTAAAATTTCAATTCCAAGAAAGTGAACAAATGTCCATATCTTCAACCTTGGTTTGACCACACTTGAACGAGGGTGAAAATAGCTCCAAATCTCATAAAATAGGTTTCCATGCTTATCTCTCAAATGGCTACCTAAACCCACTTTGAAAACTCAATTCCGAGAAAGTCGACAAAAGTGTATCTTTTCAACCTTGGTTTGACCAACCTTAAACGAGGACCAAAATAGGTCCAAATATAATAAAAATAGGTGTCCATGCTTATCTTGTAAATGGGTATCTAACTCTACTTTAAAATTTCAATTCTGAGAAAGTCGACAAATGTGGATATTTTCAACCTTGGTTTGACCAACCTTAAACGAGGGCCAAAATAGATCCAAATCTCATAAAAATAGGTTTCCATGCTTATCTTTCAAATGGGTACTTAAATCCACTTTCAAAACTCAATTCCAAGAAAGTCGACAAAACTGCATGTTTTCAACCTTGGTTTGACCAACCTTGAACAAGGGCCAAAATAGGTCCAAATCTGATAAAAATAGGTGTCCATGCTTATCTCTCAAATGGGTACCTAAATCCACTTTCAAAACTCAATTCCTAGAAAGTCGATAAAACTGCATATTTTCAACCGTAGTTTGACCAACCTTGAACGAGGACCAAAATAGCTCAAAATCTCATAACAATAGGTGTCCATGCTTATCTCTCCAATTGGTACTTAAATCCACTTTCAAAACTCAATTCCAACAAAGTTGACTAAAGTGCATATTTTCAACCTTAGTTTGACCAACCTTGAAGGAGGGCCAAAATAGCTCCAAATCTAAAAAAAATAGGTGTCCATGCTTATCTCTCAAATGGGTACCTAAATCCACTTTTAAATTTCAGTTCCGAGAAAGTCGACAAAAGTGCATATTTTCAACCTTGGTTTGACCAACCTTGAACGGGAGCCAAAATAGCTCCAAATCTCATAAAAATAGGTGTCCATGCTTATTTCTCAAAATGGGTACCTACATCCACTTTCAAAACTCAATTCTGAGAAAGTTGACAAAAGTGCATATTTTCAACATTGGTTTGGCCAACCTTGAACGAGGGCTAAAATAGCTCCAAATCTCATAAAAATAGGTTTCCATTCTTATCACTCAAATGGGTACCTAAATCCACTTTCAAATTGAATTCAGAGAAAGTAAAAAAAAGTGCATATTTTCAACCTTCATTTGACCAACCTTGAATGAGGGAAAAAATAGCTCCCAATCTCATAAAAATAGGTGTCCATGCGTATCTCTCAAATCGGTATCTAAATCTACTTTAAAATTTGAATTCCGAGAAAGTCAACAAAAGTGCATATTTTCAACCTTGGTTTAACCAACCTTGAACGAGAGCCAAAATAACTCCAAATAACATAAAAATATCTATCCATGCTTATTTCTCAAATGGGTACGTAAATCAACTTCAAAACTCAATTACGAGAAAGTCGACAAAAGTGTATACTTTTAATGTAGGTTTCACCAACCTTGAATGAGGGCCAAAATAGCTCCAAATCTCATAAAAATAGGCGTCTATGCTTATCTCTCAAATGGGTATCTATATCTACTTTAAAATTTCAATTATGAGAAAGTCAACAAAACTGCATATTTTCAACCTTGGTTTAACCAACCTTGAATAAGGACCAAAATAGCTCCAAATCTCAAAAAAATAGGTTTCCATACTTATCTCTCATATGGTTACCTAAATCCGCTTTCAAAACTCAATTCCAACAAAGTCAACAAAAGTGCATATTTTCAACCTTGGTTTGACCAACCTTAAAGGAAGCCCAAAATATCTCCAAATATCATAAAAATTGGTGTCCATGCTTATCTTTCAAATGGTTACCTAAATCCACTTTCAAAACTCAATTCCAGGAAAGAAGAAAAAAGTGCATATTTTCAACCTTGGTTTCACCAACCATGAAAGAGGGCCAAAATATCTCCTAGTCTCATAAAAATAGGTGCCCATGATTATCTCTCAAATGGGTACATAAATCCACTTTTAAATTTCAATTCTCAGAAAGTCGACAAAAGTGTGTTTTTTCAACCTTGGTTTGACCAACCTTGAACGAGAGCCAAAATAGCTCCAAATCTAATAAAAATAGGTGTACATGCTTATCTCTCAAATGGGTATCTAAATCTACTTTAAAATTTCAATTCCTAGATTGTAAACAAAATTCCAGATCTTCAACCTTGGTTTGACCACGCTTGAGCGAGGGTGAAAATAGCTCCAAATTTCATAAAAATAGCTTTCCATGCTTATCTCTCAAATGGGTACCTAAATCCACTTTGAAAACTCAATTGCGAGAAAGTCAACGAAAGTGTATCTTTTCAACCTTGGTTTAACCAACCTTAAACGAGGACCAAAATATGTCCAAATCTAATAAAAATAAGTGTCCATGGTTATCTCGTAAATGGGTATCTAACTCTACCTTAAAATTTCAATTACGAGAAAGTCGACAAAAGTGCATATTTTCAACCTTGGTTTGACCAACCTTGAACAAGGGCCAAAATATATCCAAATCTCATAAAAATAGGTTTCCATGCTTATCTTTCAAATGGGCACTTAAATCCACTTTCAAAACTCAATTCCGAGAAAGTCAACAAAACTGCATATTTTCAACCTTGGTTTAACGAACCTTGAACAAGCACCAAAATAGCTCCAAATCTGATAAAAATAGGTGTCCATGCTTATCTTTCAAATGGGTACCTAAATCCACTTTCAAAACTCAATTCTAAGAAAGTCAACAAAAGGGCATATTTTCAACCTTGGTTTGACCAACCTTGAACGAGGGCCAAAATAGCTCCAAATCTCATAAAACTAGGTGTCCATGCTTATCTCTCCAATGGGTACCTAAATCCACTTTCAAAACTTAATTCCAATAGAGTCAACTGAAGTGCATATTTTCAACCTTGGTTTGACCAACCTTGAAGGAGGAGCAAAATAGCTCCAAATCTCATAAAAATAGGTGTCCATGCTTATCTCTCAAACGGGTACCTAAATCCATTTTTAAATTTCAATTCTGAGAAAGTCGACAAAAGTGCATATTTTCAACCTTGGTTTGAAAAACCTTGAACGGGAGCCAAAATAGCTCCAAATCTCATAAAAATAGGTGTCCATGCTTATCTCTCAAATAGGTACCTACGTCCACTTTAAAAACTCAATTCCGAGAAAGTCGACAAAAGTCCATATTTTCAACGTTGGTTTGACCAACCTTGAACGAGGGCTAAAATATCTCCAAATCTCATAAAAATAGGTGTCCATGCTTATCACTCAAATGGGTACCTAAATCCACTTTGAAATTTGAATTCGAAGAAAGTCGAAAAACATGCATATTTTCAACCTTTGTTTGACCAACCTTGAACGACGACCAAAATAACTCTAAATCTAATAAAAGTAGGTGTCCATGCTTATCTCTCAAATGAGTACCTAAATCCACTTTCAAAACTCATTTCCAAGAAAGTCGACAAAAGTGCATATTTTTAACCTTGGTTTGACCAACCTTCAACGAAGGCCAAAATAGCTCCAAATCTCATAAAAATACGAGTCTATGCTTATCTGTCAAATGGGTACCTAAATCCCCTTTCAAAACTCTTTTTTGGAAACGTCGAAAAATGTGCATATTTTCAACCTTGGTTTGACCAACATTGAATGAGGGCCTAAATATCTCCAAATCTCATAAAAATAGGTGTCCATGCTTATCTCTAAAATAGTTATCTAAATCTACTTTAAAATTTTGATTCCAAGAAAGTCGACAAAAGTGCATATTTTCAACATTGGTTTGAGAAACCTTGAATGAGGGCCAAAATAGCTCCAAATCTTATAAAAAGTGGTGTCCATGCTTTTCTCTCAAATTAAATCTACTTTAAAATTTCAATTTCGAGAAAGTCGACAAAAGTGCATATTTTCTACCTTGGCTTGACTGACCTTGAATGAGGGCCAAAATATCTCTAAAGCTCATAAAACTAGGTGTCCATGCTTATCTCTCTAATGGGTACCTAAATCCGCTTTCAAAACTCAATTCCGAGAAAGTCGACAAACGTGGATATTTTCAACCTTGGTTTGACCAACCTTCAAGGAGGACCAAAACAGCTCCAAATCTCATAAAAATAGGTGTCCATGATTATATTCACATTATATTTCAAATGGGTACCTAAATCCACTTTCAAAATTCAATTCCGAGAAAGTCAACATAAGTGCATCTTTTCAACCTTGGTTTGACCAACCTTGAACAGGGGCCAAAAAATCTCCAAATCTCATAAAAATAGGTGTCCATGCTTAACTCACAAATGGGTACCTAAATCCACTTTAAAAACTCAATTCCAAGAAAGTCGACAAAAGTGCATCTTTTCAATGTTGGTTTGACCAACCTTGAACGAGGGCCAAAATACCTCCAAATCTCATACAAATAAGTGTCCATGCTTATCTCTCAAATGGGTAGCTAAATCAACTTTTAAATTTGAATTCCTAGAATGTTGACAAAAGTGCATATTTTCAACCTTGGTTTGAACAACCTTTAATGAGGGCTAAAATAGCTCCAAATATCATAAAAATAGGTGTCCATGCTTATCTCTAAAATGGGTACCTAAATACGCTTTCGAAACTCAATTCCGAGAAGGTCAACAAAAGTGCATATTTTCAACCTTGGTTTGGCCAATCATGAATGAGGTCCAAAATAGCTCCAAATTTCATAAAAATTGGTGTCCATCCCTATCTCTCAAATGCCTACCTCAATCCACTATCAAAACTAAATTCCGAGAAAGTCGACAAAAGTGCATATTTTCAACCTTGGCTTGCCCAACCTTGAACGAGGGCCAAAATAGCTCCAAATCTCATAAAAATAGGTGTCCATGCTTATCTCTAAAATGGGTATCTAAATCTACTTTAAAATTTCAATTTCGAGAAAGTCGACAAAAGTGCATATTTTCAACTTCTGTTTGACCAACCTTGAACGAGTGACAAAATAGCTCCAAATCTCATAAAAATAGGTGTCCATGCTTATCTCTCAAATGGGTGTCTAAATATACTTTAAAATTTCAATTACGAGAAAGTCGACAAAAGTCCATATTTTCAACCTTGGTTTAACCAACCTTGAATGAGGGCTAAAATAGCTCCAAATCTCATAAAAATATGTGTCCATGCTTATCTCTCAAATGGGTACCTAAATCAACTTTCCAAACTCAATTCCGAGAAAGTCGACAAAAGTGCCTCTTTTCAATGTTGATTTGGCTAACCTTGAATGAGGGCCAAAATAGGTCCAAATATCATAAAAATAGGTGTTAATGCTTATCTCTCAAATGGGTACCTGAATCCACTTTCAAATTTGAATTCCGAGAAAGTCGACAAAAGTGCATCTTTTCAACCCTGGTTTGACCAACCTTGAATGAGGGCCAAAATAGCTCCAAATCTCATAAAAATAGGTGTCCATGCTTATCTCTCAAATGGGTACCTAACTCCACTTTTAAAACTCACTTCCGAGAATGTCGATAAAAGTGCATATTTCCAACCTTGGTTTGACCAACCTTGAACGAGGGCCAAAATAGCTCCAAATCTCATAAAAATAGGTGTCCACACTTACCTCTCAAATGGGTATCTATATCTACTTTAAAATTTCAATTATGAGAAAATTGACAAAAGTGCATATTTTCAACCGTGGTTTGACCAACCTTGAAGGAGGCCCAAAATAGCTCCAAATCTCAGAAAAATATGTGTCCATGCTTATCTCTCAAATGTTTACCTAAATCCACTTTCAAAACTAAATTTCGAAAAAGTTGACAAAAGTGCATATTTTCACATTGGTTTGACTAACCTTGAATGAGGGCCAAAATAGCTTGAAATCTCATAAAATTATGTGTCCATGCTTATCTCTCAAATGGGTATCTAAATCTACTTTAAAATTTCAATTCTGAGAAAGTCAACAAATTTGCATATTTTCAACCTTGGTTTGACCAACCTTTAACGAGGGCCAAAATAGCTCCAAATCTCATCAAAATAGGTGTCCATGCTTATCTCTCAAATGGGTACCTAACACTACAATAAATCCTGGAATTAACGTCCCATTTAGCGTCCCTTTTTAGTGCAATTTGTTTTTACATTGAGTGGTCAAACTAGACGCTAAATGGGACGCGTCATGTACAAAAGTTAAAGCATCTCAAAACATGTCTTTTTTTGCTTCCTAGATGGCATCCTTTATGACATCCAAAATAGCGTCTATTTTTTTGCTTCCAAAATAGTGTCCAACTTTGCTTCCTAAACAACATCGAAGTTTGATTCCTAAATAACTTTTGCTTCCTAATGAGTGTCTGCTTTTGCTTCTTAAATGACATCCCCATTAACAACATATTTGCATCCTTAATATCACCATGTTAGCATCCATTTTTGCTACCACTTTAGCTTCCCATTTTGCACCATGTTTTACTTCCAATTATGTGTCAATTTTCGCTTCCAAATTTGCACCAATTTTGCTTCCTTTTTTGCACGTGTTTTTCTACCAAAATGACGCCAAATATCTCTTCTATTGTTGCACCATATTTTGCTTCCTATTTAGCGTCATTTTTTGCATCCAAAGTAACGTCTTATTTTTCTACCATATCAACGCCATATTTGGCTTCATCATTAGTGCCACATGTTGCATCATTTTGAATGCCTAGTTTTGCATCTTATTTTGCTACCATATCAATGCCATGTTTGCGTCATCGTTAGCACCACGTGTTGCATCCTTTTTAATGCCTAGTTTTGAATCTCTCATTTTTTGGTTAGTAATTTAGTCGCTTTTATTAATTTTATTTACAAATTTTGGTCATTTTGTTTGGTCACTTATCTCTAATTGTTTGGTCACTTGTCTCTTATTTTTTGGTTACTAATTTAGTTGTTTTTAACTGATATTATAATATCATTAGGACATGGAGGGATCGAACCACCAACCTCCTGCTTGTAAGGAAGATGCTCTTCCATTGAGCTAGCACCCTTTAAGAATTTGGGAACCTAACTTACAGATTCCTCTATAATGGTAAAAAAATATCCATACACAACTTTGAGTATCTAATGGTCGGAAAATGATGATATATTGTATAAGTTCACAATATATGATCAAGCAAGGTATGAAATCCATAAACCTTTTCTAGGAATTTTGAACAAAACTCAAGAAATTGGCTTAATGGGATTGCAAAAATCATTATTCCCTAGCAAACATTATGTTTGTTTAAGGTTTGATATTTAATCATACTCCATTAAGAGACCCATGATAAGAGGACATGAAGACACGTCCTTAAATGCGAATACAATGCTATTCAAGCAAAATAACCATTGTTTACACCATATTGCAATAAGAGGGTATTGCTGTAATTTTAAGTCATCAACACACTATATAATGATGCTAAAGCTTGGAAAAAATTATTGTAAGAAACCACAGTTCATAAATACCTTTATTTTCAAGTGAAAATAGGACTTGTACAGAGCTGGAAATGATTGTTGTATATGATTTTGACACTCGAAAAATGTATATCAGCAATTGACTCTCAGAAAATTTTGACACTTACTAATGATACAAGATTGGAATTGATTTGATATTTGTTTTTATTACAGTAATGTTTTAAGGATTAATGTTTCACCGCAATGTGTTAATCTCAAGTGATATCAAGGAATGTTTTCGACATTTATGAGTCATTAACATTTTACTCTTTCCACAGTACTATGCGATCCTGAGATTTATTAAGTATAGAAAATGTTGAATTACAAACTTGAGAAATGGATTTATTTCAATCCTTAACAAAGGTGGTTAAAATGAACTGAAACAACTGCCACTTAAAAATTAAGGACGAGATACCGGAGACTAATCACATCCTTGACTTGTTTGAAAAGGCTAGTGTCAATCATGTTTAGTGAATTTACACAATCTCGTGTATTGCCTAGGAAACAAGAGAATTAAAAATCAGCAAAATTAAATATTACAGGAATATTTGATGGTGAAAGATGAGAACCTTGTGGTGAAAGCAATAAAAATATGTGCTTAGCTTGGACAGTTACTATTCAGCTACCAAATATTGGAGATCTCTTTGGTAAATGTGTTTCATATCAAGCAAATTCTTCATCTATTTAGTTAGAGACATGAAGGTCATCACACTCGATAATTAAAAGGAAGTGCATTTAGTGACAATGGCTCAGTCACTCACTTTAGCGTGAATCCAAGTGTGCCTATAAAATTTTAAAGTGAGCACAACCATATTTACTCACCCACCTCCAAAAATAATAGCTACTCTTCCCAAAAAGGTTTCTCATATAAGATAAATGGCACCCCCAAAGGCAGCAGGCAATGGTGTTAATCCAAATCCTTGATAGTGGAAACAAGACTGCCAAAGGATTTCCAAGTGAAAGTGGGAAATTTGTCGGCTTCTTTGATAGAAATCAAAGGTGGAGGTCATGAAAAAGCAGTTGAAACTAAGTTGAATGGACTCCAATGTGTGCTTAGGAACATGAATAATGAAGTGAGAGACTGATTTTTCTAAATCCAGAAATTAAATTATCTTACCCTCAATTTCTATCCCTTAACTACCAATCAACATAATTTGTTGAAGTACTTCAGAAATAGCCTTTGATTAGAAGACGGTGGAAAACTATTCCTAGGGTAAAGTTTTAGCTCTAGATAAAAGGCCCTCTATTTGATTTTAGTCATAATATCTAAATATTTTGGGGAGATAACCGAATCCATGGTTACATGTTGAAGGGCATATTTCAAAGAGTACAATTGACCTACAAAGCAAAATTTTTTATAAAATTTATTTTTATACAAAAAGATATTTTTTACTGCAAACTAACATAAATCATGTAGAAAAATAAATAAACATCTAATCAGATTCACTATAGTTCCAGTATAATATTATTCTTAGCTTGACTATATTTGTAATCCAGTGCAAAAGATGTTCAAATTTAAAACCATTTAAACTAAATATTTGACTAACCTTCCTGTCGATCCAATTGTTTTGATGTAGTGTATCAAAGCTTGTGTCATGTCCTATCCTTTGAGGGTACAAGCCATGCAACTGTATAATCTATACTATATGAGTTTACATCCTTGCCTATAGTCACCTGCAACATATCATGGCATTCCCTGCATGCATGATCATGATCAGCACATCAAATATGGAATCCATTGCTAAGAGACTCGTGTGGACTCCACTCACCCACCCATTTCCATTTGAGAACTTAACCACATTACTTATAAAGCTAATTACCTCAATCTTCCACTAGCACATGAAGATTCCAACCAATATGACTCAGTTTTAGCTTAGTCACAAGGGCTGAAAACATTCAAGCTCAGCTCACAATAATTTTATGGGATGAAACTTGACCATACAAGGAAAGGAACCTACATGACCATAACATTAGTTTAAATCACCTGGTTTTATTTTAGTTATGTAATAAGGTATGGAATTCAAATAGACTTGGAGGCTGCCCAACGTTGGCATGGAGATGACTATGACTGTGACAGTAAACATGACCCCATATGTGCATGTGCATGTACATGCAGGAGAATAGGAAATCGAGTGGATTAACTAAATATTTCAGTTCAAGATACTTTTGACAATGAATTTCCAAATGCAACTTCAAATGAAAAAAGCTATTTATCAAACAACAGGAGAATATCACATTCTTTAGAGCTTGTACAAACTGACTAGCTTGAGTATCATTATCTTCTGGCTTACTCTAGCTCTCATCAATTTGTGACAATACACCAAGATGGGCCATTAATCTCTCCTTCTTTGAATGAATTTCATCCCTGTGCACCCTATAATCTTGAAATATTTCTTCAACAACAAATGAGTTAAGATCTATGAAACAAACATGAGACAAATCTTATATTTCTGCAAATTAAAATGTTTTACATAATACTCTGTACTTTTGTAGCATCCAATTACTACTAGAATAAAAATATGTTTTTCTTGACCTGTCATTGAGTTATTTCACATTGAAAACCAAGAAGATGAACTAATTAAATTTCTAACCAATCATATTCGAGACATTTATGTTGTGTTCTGAGATCTCTCTAAATATTATAAAAATTAATAATTATTTAAATTGCCATAAGAATAGGTGGAAGGCTTGTAACCATCCTAATCATGCCCATCAACAGCGTATGTTAGGTTTAAATATAATATTGGTTAAATTAGTGAATTATATTTATGTTTATGTTTCTGAATTATGGAAGTTTCTGGTAATCAAGTGGCTCGTAAGTGGTAATTAAACCTTAAGCTTGTTTTTCTTGATATATGGACACTGAGCCCATGTCTAGCTTATGTAACTCCAATCCCTTGGCACCTACACTCCCTAATTTTCCTGGAAGAGTGAACAAAGAGTATCAAACTTCACTGCTTAATCCAGATTCCAGAAGTACAACCAACAAGGGTAAGACTCAAGATTACAATCATGTTCACTCCATTAATATCCACAGGTGACCCAATGGGGGGCAATATGACTTCAAATACATTACGTGACATGTACAGTGAAGGAAGTGCCCAATCCATATCTAAGTTGAATTGAAAAATTACAAGGAAAAAATAAAATACATCACAAAATTACAAAAATGTGAGCTTATCTTACAAGCAGGAAGTAGTCCATCCATGCATATGTAGATAGGTAGTAGTTTTGTAAGATAGGGCTTACAAAATTACCTAGATTGCATATGTGGATAATTTTCATAAAATACATGTTAGAATTAGGAGAGAGAAGATTCATGGGTATGGTCAAAGAATCAAGCCTTGGGGTTTTATTCAGGAAAATTGGGGTACTGAGCAATTTTTTCTTCTGCAATTGAACACAGCCTAGTGGTGTGAGAAATTATGGAAAATAAAAGGCCCCATTAAACAAGAATCTTTATGTGGCTATCAATTGTGAACAAGTTTTTAACTTGGGAAGTTCTACAATGGAGGCTAGGCACAAACATGGGGTATGTATTTTATATAGAGAAGATGAAAAATCAATAGAACATTTGCTCATCAAATGCTCAAATATACAAAACAGGTTTGGTTAGAAGTGGAGCAGTTCACAAGAGTGAAGAATATATGGATTGGGAACTCTGTTGAAGAATGTTTGAAAATTTTGAGGAGACAAAAAGAGCTCAAGGAATGGAAACTTGTGCCATGTCTGACTATATGGGACTTGTACCTAGAAAGAAACTCATTTCTATTTGTGGAAAAAGTTGTAGTACCTTCATTCGAATGTTCTTATCAAATTAGATCCATGACCATAGCTTAAACCTTACAGGCTTCCAGTCATTCAAGAAAAGAGAGACAAATGGAGAATTTGGTAATCATTAAAAAGAAGGTATGGGGGTTATTTTATGGAGCAAGGCAAGGACCTTGGGATAGTAGCAGTGCAGGTTGTATTTTGTTTTTAGCTGAGAATCCAAAATGCCAATCAACCATATAAATATACGATAAAATATAGGGTTAGGGTTCCACAATGAACCCCACATCGCATGAAGCACACCCCTAGCATGTTGTAAACACTTCTGGAGCAACCCAAAATCTAATCTCCCATGCACCTCAAAATCTTGTAGCTAATTAAAGTATATTTATTCTTTAATCATAATATTTAGAAAAATAGCATTTACTTTCAACTAGTATAAGGGCCAACCAAAAACTGATGCAATAGACATGGCTACTCAAATATATGTATACCTTTCAACTGAAGCAAATATATCCTAATCGTCAAGTCCCTCTTTCTAAGAGAATCCTCAAGGTGAGTTGCAATGTCATATTTTGCATGATCTTATCATGGTTTTGAATACCCTTTGTGGAGATATGTACAAGTTTTTTTAGGAAAATCTAAGAGGTTGTTACTTCTAAAAATTCTATTTTAGCAAATTCTAGAGAGTGGTCCAATCAATGATCTAATTTCACATTCGAGGAACCCATTGGAAGTGTTACCCTCCATTTTGTATGGGTGTCCACTGGTGATTCTAATCACACTCTCCAGGGGTGACATTGTCATGATTGTAATCTTGAAATCAAATCTAGGAAGTTCTGAGTTGGTTTTGAAATTTGGATAGTTTATGGAGTGTAACAACAATGAGCCCTTTCATTTTCAGTTATGAGCACACTAGGACTAATGTTTGGCAGTCCTATGGGCATAAACAACTCTATAATCAAGTATGAGAATAAAAGGGACAAATATCAGCACTTTGGGAGCATTGGTCACAACAAATAGTAAAGCATCTCAAATCATCTATAATTAGGCCAACTTTCAAATCTGGGCACATTGCAGCCCTGAAAGATGTTGATCAATGGCAGCTGGAGGTGGTCTTCGCAATTCTACCTATGAAAATGAGAAATATGTGGGTGAAAGCAACCTTAAAATCTCATTCATATGCCTTATAGTAGCATCCACATGAATTTTGGGCACAAACAAACCTATTTAACAGTAAAAAAAAGGTATGAATCAACCCTATCCCAGCATCATGGGAACTCTTCTGCACTTATCCATAACCAAACAGGCCTACCTCTAAATTTGGGTCGAATTGGAGGGTTAAAAGGTAGTTCTGGGTATGAATAGCCCTATGAAAAGTGATGAACAATGGAAAAAACAAGCTTTGAGAAATGTTGGATTGAATTTGAGGGTTGAAATGACATTAAGAAACAATTTTGGGCATATAGATGGACATGAAGAGCATACTTGGGCACTCCAATAGCCTCAAACCTTCATTCTGGGCATAAATAAGGGATGTTCCAACCTCCTAATCAACAATTTATAGCAGTATCATGAATTCTGGGTGCTTTTTCTCCACAAAAGGGGTGTAAAAAAACCTAAATAAAAATATCTAACAAACATAACTTCTCTTACAATAAAAATAGTTATGGAAACGTACCTATTTAGGTAGTGATTTATTTAACATTCTATTAGGTTGTCCATATAGCTATATCTCAAGGATGCCACTAATAATCCTTATCCTGGAAGGAAAAAGTATCAAAATGAGTTGATGAAGAGAATAAGTAATGTCATTTCCTAGCTTTAGCTATATCTGGAGCATGCCACTGATAATCCTTACTTGGGGAAGGAGAAATTATTAAAATGAGTCCACAAATAGAATAAGTAATGGAATTGTCTAGATTAGGGTTTAATACAAGGAATTTTTTTTGTGCAATTAGCTGGGGATGCTTTTGTGCAATTAGGGTTTCTATATTTACTTCATCCATGAATATTTCTAAGATTTGTGCATTAAACATTCATATTTTCATACATCATGGAAATGGTTAGTCTCCCAAGTTCACATAGATATAGTTGGTGTTTAAGACATTGCATGCACCTCTAGACATTATATAATAAAAACAAAACAAAATCTTTCGACCAAATCACTATACTCTGGTGTAAATATAATAAATAAATTCAAGTTGAGCAGCTGTGCAAATCCCACGATGAAATGTCATAGATATTTTATTGGCTTCAATCTTGGCATTTTGTGTTGCCTTCATGGTTTTAGTTTTATGGTGTTACAAATAGGCAAAAAAATGGCAATCAAATTGGTTGGAAGATATACAATCCCTTCAAAATTGGCTCAACATGGTTCCTTGGATGCCAAGCTATCATGATTAAAGTTACATAATATTTTCATGAATAAAGGAATAAAGGTTGTATTGAGAATTGGGTCATTGGAACAGATAAATTTTTTAAATATTAAATGAAGTGAAGGTGAATATAATTTTATTATCGAATTTAGACATATTGCTAGGTTATCTATATAGTTTGTGGCTGGATCAGTCTTATAGGGATCAAATGGTTGAGAGATAATTATGAAATGGAAGAGAGTTTGGAAATATTTTTGTTCAACATTCCACACCAAACATATATGTTGAAAACCAACAGGAACTCCCCGAATTGACCTTGTAATGCAAAGTAAGTTATCCACTACAGAGAAATGTCCAATTTTCCTGGGGTACAGCACAGTCTGCATGAACAGGATCCCAAACTATTTCACATCAACAATCCCAATTATCGTTTTAAATTTGAGAGATAGGAACCCTATAACAAAAAAACATATTACAATGCTTTCATTAGTTTAATTAGCCTTCAACATAAAACAATTAACAAGTCTTAGCTTTGCATCACCATTTTCAGGCAGAAACATCAGCAAACACAAAATGGATCACCCACATCAAGAGTAGACAGACAAGGAATATATCTTCATGTTCATAAACTAGATAGATGAACCTCTATTCCATGGAACTGCAAACAATACTCAGCATAACTTGATAAAATCCACGACTTGCACAACTTACATTAAAGACATTAGATACCAAAAAGAAATAAAAAAATACCTTCACCATTTACCATAAATAATATTTTGCGTTTCCTTCTGACCATCTGGACATAGTTTCCCTTCATAATAAAGAGCAGCTCCGCATTGAAGCCAGTTTTCTTTAGAACCAAACGATAGAGAATTTGCAGGTTTCCAATATTTTGGCCAGACACCCTTCAGTACAAGTTATCATTATAACTGAATAATTTTCACAAGAAATATTTTCATTTGCAATCAAGCAATAACACCCCCTGCGATTTCAAAAATGGAATTTTAAAATATAAAACATCACATACATCATTCCATCAATAGACCTTACATTTTCCATGTTACATTTTGTATGCTCCTTTTCAAGAATCTCCCCCTCCAGAGAAATTGGTTGTCCTATAAATGGTGATTCTTAAGAACTGAAATCAAAAAGAGCAATCTGACCTTACCTTCCTTAACAACATGTAGGGAGCCATCCATGATTACCAGAAGCACACACTCCCTTCTTCTAGGGATTATTTTGTAGCACCTAGTAGCAGCATCCAACATTGCTCAACCTCAAAGCCAAGGGGAGATAATTCTTGTTAGAGTCCCCGATGAGTATGGGGGATTTTTTCATATGGCTCCATAAAAAATGCAATCTTATTAATATAAAATAGCTAATTATAATTTTTCAAAATTCTTCTCTAACTAAACACTTCTTATCTGGGCCAAACCAGATCATATCTCTCTACCCATTTAATACTCATTTCTAGGGCTATAGCTCACTCTGAATCCTAAACCCGTTGATCCACTAGAGTTAGAGGTGGTTTACCATGTGAGAGAGGCATAGCTCATTGGGGATTCACCCATTAATTAAGAACCTCCTCTTTTCTTACGTGTTTGCTTCACCACTTACTATATTTTTTTTTCAAAGTAAAAAATTACAGTCGAGCCACCTCTTTAATATGAGACAAAGTTTCCTTCTAGTATATTCATAATTTGAAACTAAGCTACATGAAATCCAGAAAAAAATAGAATGTATGTGATTGGATGTACAGTGTATACAAATGCATACAATATACATGTAATCAAAGCACAAAACAAACTAGGATTGTTGCAAAGCACAGGAGAATAGATAATAAGTCCATCTGTAGAAAAAATGTATTTATGGAAGTCAATTTGCAGAGGATAAAATGAATAAATATTTTAATTAGAATTTTTTTTGTCCATCTTGAAAAATAGTCTCACTGTTTATAACAATTAACACTAGTAAAAATAAAAAAAAATTACAATTCCTCATTAGGGTTAAAAGGAATGACAGTTCTGCATTTACATATGGTTTTTGTCCTACGCTGAGGCCATTCTTGATTAACCCCAAACTTATTACGGGTGATAAAGGAGTCCCAATTATACCAAAGCCAAGACAGCCTATGGTGGATGAGAATATTAACCAAACCATGATGAAATAAACTCCTATCTCTATTAGTTGTTTTGTTCTAAAACAAATACACCCTCTTTTGCAAACTATTGATAAGATAAAAAGGCATATTGATTGCTTTCCCCTTGAAAATCAGCAATAAACTAAGATAATAATAATGTATCTAAGAAAATGCCCTTACGCATGTCACATACCTCATGAAACCAAATTTTTTTTTTGGAAAGGGCATCCTCCCAGCTTTCATTACAGGTTCCACACATTCACTGTATGAATCAAGATACTCAACTACACAAAGTTCAAATCAAACCACCGGTGCCATGAGAAAAAAAAATGGTCTACAATTTACAGGGAACATACAAAACCCCTCTTCTTTCTAATATCTTCGACTTCATAAAACCCCTTTCCAATCACGTGTCCATTCTTAGATTCCACCTCTCCTTGATCATCTTCGCCATCTTCATCTTGCTGCTCTTCTTCGTGTTCATGTTCCTCCCCTTGGATTTCTTTGGTTTCTTCGTCCTCCTTAGTGCCCTCTCTTGACCCTCTTCTTGTTGCTCGACTTCATTGAGTTGTGGCCGCCACTGCCCACGCTCCTCCTGAGCAATTTTTTTTTTTCAAATCCTCTATTACTTTTGTGCCCTTAAACTGATGACATATTTCCAAGTACTGAAACCTCCTACACAAGGATGCGATTGTAACCAAACCGTGGCCTTGAATCAATATACGTTATCTTTGTTGAAGCGAAGTTTAAATGAGACAACTTACTGCAACGGGCAGCAAGAAAGAAAACTCCTTTGTCAGTAACAAATTGGCATATGTTGACATTAATATTCTCCAATGCCCTAAACTTTGTAAAGATCTCCATATCAGTAATAGCATTGCATTGCTCCATGGTCCTCCTACTTTTCCAGACTCCTCTTCTGCCTACATTTACGCTCTCAAAAACATTTTTGTGTTGATACTTGGCTTTGTTTATCATAACAGCCAAAAGAGGGTCTATTTGAGAGATATCGGATAAAAAGACTGTGAGAGTGTCTTAACCAATGTAACGAACTTGTCTATGGCATTAGACACTGAGCAGCCTTAAAATATGCCCCAGATTTACATTTTAAAAGATTGTTTTTCTTCATTGGTCATGAAAGGTGTGTCTATATAAAATGCTTACAATAACTAATCTAGTTTAGATGGTGAAGCTCATTATGATAGTATGGATTATATTATTGTCACATCCTAGTGAAGGTGGCTCCTTGGAATGTTTATTCCTTATTGATCCCCTCGTAAAACTATAGTCCATGTGATAAGGACCTTGCATCATAATCTTGTTCTTCTTTTGCATCCAAGAAGTGAAAATTTATGGATTGTTAAAAATTATTTGAAATGTCTTTGGTCACATGGAATTGCTTTCATAATAAATCATGGTAAGGGAATGGAGTAAATTCCTAAATATATCCTTACCCCATCTCACCTTGAAAATTTGTGCAAGTACAGGTAGGGAGACATTGACACAAAGGATGATGTGACTAAAGATTGAAGTGTAGAGGTGGAGTGGAAAAATAAACTAGTGATGAAGAAACCTAAGGATATCAAGATAAATATAGATGATAAGGAAAGCATGATGTCATTTGTTATAGAGTTTCACCATCAACTTATGATAATTCCCCTAAGCATACTCACAATGATATATATATCTCTTCTTAAATTCCTATTAAAAATGCAAATTGTTTCAATATTGTGTCAAGGGCATGCCTATAAAGCCTTGGATTAGGAAGATATCAGAGCCACTCATATGGTGTTGTATCAACACCCATAATCCAATTAAGACCTTTTTTTTTCTTTTTTCACTCCTCGAGGAATTGAGCATTATTTCTATCACTCTCGTAAGTAATGGACATGAAGAAATGCTCTTGTTGTCCTTTTTACCTTAGGTCGAGAACTTCTCTATCAAATAAACTACCTAACTTTGTTTGCCAAGGTGAATTGCATTTCTCAACCTTCCCATGCATTTTAATGTTTACTCAGGCACATTTTTGTATCTATAGTTTTCTTTATTTATCAAAATCTCGTTTCTCACCCATTACTTTAACCATGGACCCTAAAATGGGTGCGCTTCAGAATTAAGATGTAAAAGGGCCTTGAAACATTTTTCTTGACCTCTACAAACCAAGATCCTTAACCACCTTATCCACAACTAGATAATTAAACCATCAATATAGAGGATATGTTTAGGTAGTATGTAGTAACTCTTGAAACAAGATTCTTCCATGGAATAGAGTTAGTTTGATGTCACTGCAATTTATCATCAAACTAAGATTAATTTCCTTAAATGTTTATTCATTGGCATGGTTTTGTTCATGTGTTTGTTTATGATTCTAATTGTTAGCTGATTGAAGTCAATCCTCAATAAAATACCCAATGAGAATAACAATTCTAAATTACTTTTGGTCTCAACCAAACGATAAAACTTGAGTGTAGCGTAGAGCCCAACACTCTTATTTTCATTCAATTAAATGCCAGCAGTCACATTGGAGCATTCTCATAAATGATTTTGCTTTCCTCCATTTTTTTCCAACTAAATTAAAAAGAAACGAGTATGTATCTTCTTACAATGAATTTTGTAATAAATTAACAATTGAATGGGCTAGTTATGTAATGAAGACACAAGTCTTGTCCTATTAAAATATAGACAACTCTACGGGTTGATTGTAGGTTCAAACCACAATGCATGATAGTAGCAACACTCATTAGAAACTTTGATTGAGATTATAACTTTGGATAAAAACTCTTATTTCTACACCTTTCATCTTCCTTCAACTTTGTTAAAATGACTTGGAGTGGCCAATCGTTGTGTCCAAGGGAATGAGGTTGAGAAAGCAATAACATATTGTATATGACACTATAATGTAATGAATTTCATTTGACAATACACTGGAACATAACAACTATATTAATAATACAATATCACAACATATAATACATTGAACACATAATTTAACCTAGAGAAACCTAAAGGAGAAAAAAAATCTAGTATCAAATAACTATGGGCAATCTTTATCTCTCGAAAATTTGTAGGTTACAATGAATTTTGCCTCTCTAGTTCATTTACAATCATTTCACAGTAATTTTAATACAACATTCCTTCTGATATTTTCCAAATAACCCCTTATGATTTTGTGTGCATAATTTTATGGAAGATTGAGCTCTAATAGAGTTCAATTGAAATACTAGGAATCCCCAATATTCAACTCCCCAATATTAAAAAGGGACGCAAAAAATGCCATTAAAATCACCATCCCATCGAAAAGCATCCACT
Organism: Pseudotsuga menziesii; assembly: GCA_001517045.1. Classification (NCBI taxonomy): domain Eukaryota; kingdom Viridiplantae; phylum Streptophyta; class Pinopsida; order Pinales; family Pinaceae; genus Pseudotsuga; species Pseudotsuga menziesii. Next base: position 192,642 of record LPNX011074378.1, on the reverse strand, counting down.
TTGTCCAAAAAATGATGAAAAATAAACTAAAAGTGATAGTGGACGCTAAAAAGGAAGCTAAAAGGGACACTAATCACAGGGTTTTGTTGTAGTATAAATCTGATTTCAAAACTCAATTTCGAAAAAGTTGATAAAAGTGCATATTTTCAACCTTTCTTTGACCAACCTTGAAGGAGGGCCAAAATAGCTCCAAATCTCATAAAAATATGTGTCCATGCTTATCTCTCAAATGGGTACTTAAATCTACTTTCAAAACTCAATTCCAAGAAAGTCAACAAAAGTGCATATTTTCAACCTTGGTTTGACCAACATTGAACGAGGGCCAAAATAGCACAAAATATCATAACAATAGGTGTCCATGCTTATCTCTCAAATGGGTATCTAAATCTACTTTAAAAATTGAATTCCCAGAAAGTCGACAAAAGTGCATATTTTCAACCTTGGTTTGACCAACCTTGAACAACAGATAAAATAGCTCAAAATCTAGAAAAAAATAGGTGTCCATGCTTATCTCTGAGACAGGTACCTAAATCCACTTTCAAAAGTCAACTCTGAGAAACTCGAAAAAAGTGCATCTTTTCAAGCTTTTTTTGACCAACCTTGAATAAGGGCAAAAATAACTCCCAATCTCATAAAAATAGGTGTCCATGCTTATCTCTAAAATGGGTATCTAAATCTACTTTAAAATTTCAATTTCAATAAAGTCGACAAAAGTGCATATTTTCAACCTTGGTTTGACCAACCTTGAACGAGCACCAAAATAACTGCAAATATGATAAAAATAGCTGCCCATGCTTATTTCTCAAATGGGTATGTAAATCCACTTAAAAACGCAATTCCGAGAAAGTCAACAAAAGTGCATATTTTTAACGTAGGTTTCACCAACCTTGAACGAGGGCCAAAATAGCTCCAAACCTCATAAAAATAGCTGTCTATGCTTATTTCTCAAATGGGTATCTATATCTACTTTAAAATTTCAATTTTGAGAAAGTTGACAAAACTGCATATTTTTAAACTTGGTTTAACCAACCTTGAACGAGGACTAAAATAGCTCCAAATCTCATAAAAATAGGTGTCCATAGTTATCTCTCATATGGGTACCTAAATCTGCTTTCAAAACTCAATTCCAAGAAAGTCAACAAAAGTGCATATTTTCAACCTTGGTTTGACCAACCTTCAAGGAGGGCCAAAATATCTCCAAATCTCATAAAAGTAGGTGTCCATGCTTATCTTTCAAATGGGTACCTAAACCCACTTTCAAAACTCAATTCTGAGAAAGTCAACAAAAGTGCATCTTTTCAACCTTGGCTTGACCAACCTTGAACAAGGGCCAAAATAGCTCCAAATCTCAAAAAATAGGTGTCCATGCTTATCTCTCAAATGGCTATCTAAATCTACTTTAAAGTTTCAATTCCAAGAAAGTCGACAAAATTGCATATTTTCAACCTTGGTTTGACCAACCTTGAACGAGGGTAAAAATAGCTACAAATCTCATAAAAATAGGTGTCCATACTTATCTCTCATATGGGTACCTAAATCTGCTTTCAAAACTCAATTCCAAGAAAGTCGACAAAAGTGCATATTTTCAACCTTGGTTTGATCAACCTTGAAGGAGGGCCAAAATAGCTCCAAATCTCATAAAAATAGGTGTCCATGCTTATCTTTCAAATTGGTACCTAAATCCACTTTCAAAACCCAATTTTGAGAAAGTCGACAAAAGTGTATATTTTCAACCTTAGCTTGACCAACCATGAACGAGGGCCAAAATAGCTCCAAATCTCAAAAAATAGGTGTCCATGCTTATCTCTAATATGGGTAACTAAATCTACTTTAAAATTTCAATTACGAGAAAGTCGACAAAAGTGCATATTTTCAACCTTGGTTTGACCAACCTCGAAATCGAGCCAAAATAGCTCTAAAACTCATAAAAATAGGTGTCCGTGCTTATCTCTCAAACAGGTATCTAAATCTACTTTAAAATTTCAATTCCGAGAAAGTCGACAAAAGTGCATCTTTTCAACCTTGGTTTGACCAACCTTGAACAAGGGCTAAAATAGCTCCAAATATCATAAAATAGGTGTCCATGCTTATCTCTCAAATGAGTACCTAAATATGCTTTCAAAACTCAATTCTGAGAAAGTTGACAAAAGTGCATATTTTCAACCTTTCTTTGACCAACCTCGAAGGAGGTCCAAAATAGCTCCAAGTCTAATAAAAATAGGTGTCCATGTTTATCTCTCAAATGGGTCCCCAAATTTACTTTCAAAACTCAATTTCGAGAAAGTCAACAAAAGTGCATCTTTTCAACCTTGGTTTGAACAACCTTGAACAAGGGCCAAAACAACTCCAAATCTCATAAAAATAGGTGTCCATTCTTATCTCTCAAATGGGTATCTAAATCTACTTTAAAATTTCAATTCATAGAAAGTCAACAAAAGTGCATATTTTCAACCTTGGTTTGACCAACTTTGAAGGAGGGCCAAAATAGCTACAAATCTGGAAAAAATAGGTGTCCATGCTTATCTCTCAAATGGGTACCTAAATCCATTTTCAAAACTCAATTCTAAGAAAGTCGAAAAGTTGCATCTTTTCAACCTTGGTTTGACCAACCTTGAATGAGGGAAACAATAGCTCCAAATCTCATAAAAATAGGTGTCCATTCTTATCTCTCAAATGGGTATCTAAATCTACTTTAAAATTTCAATTCCAAGAAAGTCGACAAAAGTGCATGTTTTAAACCTTGGTTTGACCAACCTTTAACACGGGCCAAAATAGCTCCAAATATCATAAAAATAGGTGTCCATGCTTATCTCTCAAATGCGTACGTAAATTCACTTTCAAAACTCAATTTCGAGAAAGTCAACAAAAGTACATATTTTTAACGTAGGTTTCACCAACATTGAACAAGGCCCAAAATAACTCCAAATCTCATAAAAATAGGTTTCTATGCTTATCTATATAATTGGTATCGAAATCTACTTTAAATTTCAATTCTAAGAAAGTCGACAAAAGTGCATATTTTCAACCTTGGTTTGACCAACCTTGAATGAGGGCCAAAATAGCTCCAAATCTCATAAAAATAGGTGTTCATGCTTATCTCTGAAGTGGGTACCTAAATCCACTTTCAAAACTCAATTCCAAGAAAGTCAAGAAAAGTGCACATTTTCAACCATGGTTTGACTAACCTTGAATACAGACCAAAATAGCTCCAAATCTCATAACAATAGGTGTCCATTCTTATCTCTGAAATGGGTACCTAAAACCGCTTTCAAAACTCAATTTTGGGAAAGTCGACAAAAGTGCATATTTTCAACCTTGGTTTGACCAACCTTGGTTTGACCAACCTTGAAGGAGGGCTAAAATAGCTCCAAATCTCACAAAAGTAGGCGTCCATGCTTATCTCTCAAATGGGTACCTAAATCCACTTTCAAAACTCAATTTCGAGAAAGTCAACAAAAGTGCATCTTTTCATTATTGGTTTGACCCACCATGAATGATGCCCAAAATAGCTCCAAATCACAAAAAAATAGATTTCCGTGCTTATCTCTCAAATGGGTATCTAAATGTAGTTTAAAATTTCAATTCCGAGAAAGTCGACAAAAGTGCATATTTTCAACCTTGGTTTGACAACCATTGAACGACAGCCAAAATAGCTCCAAATCTCATAACAATAAGTGGCCATGTTTATCTCTCAAGTGGGTACCTAAATTCGCTTTCAAAACTCAATTCTAAGAAAGTTGACAAAAGTGCATATTTTCAACCTTGCTTTGACCAACCTTGAAGGAGGGCCAAAATAGCTCCAAATCTCATAAAAATAGGTGTCCATTTTATCTCACAAATGGGTACCTAAATCTAATTTCAAAACTCAATTCAAGGAAAGTTGACAAAAGTGCATATTTTATACCTTGGTTTGACCAACCTTGAATGAGGGCCAAAATAGCTCCAAATCTCATAAAAATAGGTGTCCATGTTTATCTCTCAAGGAGGGCCAAAATAGCTCCAAATCTCATAAAAATAGGTGTCCATGCTTATCTCTCAAATGGGTACCTAATCCAGTTTTGAATTTCAATTCCAAGAAAGTCAACAAAAATGCATCTGTTCAACCTTGGTTTGACCAACCTTGAACGGGGGCCAAAATAGCTCCAAGTCTCATAAAAATAGGTACCTAAATCCAATTTCAAAACTTAATTCCAAGAAAGTCCACAAAAGTGCATCTTTAAACGTTGGTTTAACCAACCTTGAACGAGCACCAAAATAGCTCCAAATCACATAAAAATAGTTGTCCACGCTTATCTCTCAAATGGCAACCTAAATCCACTTTCAAAAATCAATTCCGAGAAAGTCGACAAAAGTACATATTTTCAACCTTGGTTTGAGCAACCTTGAACAAGGGCCAAAATAGATCCAAATATCATAAACATAGGTGTCCATGCTTATTTCTCAAATGGGCACCTAAATCTACTTTAAAATTTCAATTCCGAGAAAGTCGACAAAAGTGCATATTTTCAACCTTGGTTTCACAACCATTGAACGAGGGACAAAATAGCTCCAAATCTCATAACAATAATTGGCCATGTTTATCTCTCAAGTGGGTACCTAAATTCGCTTTCAAAACTCAATTCCGAGAAAGTCGACAAAAGTGCATATTTTCAACCTTGCTTTGACCAACCTTGAAGGAGGGCCAAAATAGCTCTAAATCTCATAAAAATAGCTATCCATGCTTATCTCACAAATGGGTACCTAAATCCAATTTCAAAATTCAATTCCGAGAAAGTTGACGAAAGTGCATATTTTATACCTTGGTTTGAGTAACCTTGAACGAGGGCCAAAATAGCTCCAAATCTCATAAAAATAGGTGTCCATGTTTATCTCTCAAGGAGGGCCAAAACAGCTCCAAATCTCATAAGAATAGGTGTCCATGCTTATCTCTCAAATGGGTACCTAATACATTTTCGAATTTCATTTCCTAGAAAGTCAACAAAAGTGCATCTTTTCAACCTTGGTTTGACCAACCTTGAACGGGGGCCAAAATAGCTCCAAATCTCATAAAAATAGGTACCTAAATCTACTTTAAAAACTCAATTCCAAGAAAGTCCACAAAAGTGCATCTTTTCAACATTGGTTTGACCAACCTTGAATGAGCACCAAAATAGCTCCAAATCACATAAAATATTTGTCCACGCTTATCTCTTAAATGGGAACCTAAATCCACTTTCAAAACCCAATTTCGAGAAAGTCGACAAAAGTGCATATTTTCAACCTTGGTTTAAGCAACCTTGAACAATGGCCAAAATAGATCCAAATATCATAAATATAGGTGTCCATGCTTATTTCTCAAATGGGCATCTAAATCTACTTTAAAATTTCAATTCCGAGAAAGTTGACAAAAGTGTATATTTTCAACCTTGGTTTGACCAACCTTGAAAGATGGCTAAAATAACTCAAAATCTCATAAAAATAGGTGTCCATGCTTATCTCTCAAATGGGTACGTAGATCCACTTTCAAAACTCTATTCCAAGAAAGTCAACAAAAGTGCATATTTTCAACCTTGGTATGACCAACCTTGAACGAGGATCAAAATAGTTCCAAATCTCATAAAAATAAGTGTCCATGCCTATCTCTCAAATGGGTACCTAAATCCACTTTTAAAATTCAATTATGAGAAAGTCCAAAAAGTGCATATTTTCAACCTTAGTTTGACCAACCTTGAACAACGGCCAAAATATCTCCGAAACTCATAAAAATAGGTGTCCATGCTTACATTTCAAACGGGTATCTAAATATATTTTAAAATTTCAATTCCAAAAAAGTCGACAAAAGTGCATATTTTCAACCTTGGTTTGACTAACCTTTAACGAGGATCAAAATAGCACCAAATCTGATAAAAATAGGTGTCCATTCTTATCTCTCAAATGGGTACCTAAATCGACTTTCAAAATTCAATTTCGAGAAAGTCGACAAAAGTGCATATTTCCAACTTTGGTTTGACCAACCTTGAACGAGGATCAAAATAGCTCCAAATCTCATAAAAATAGGTGTCCATGCTTATCTCTAAAATGGGAATCTAAATCTATTTTAAAATTTCAATTCTAAGAAAGTCAAGAAAAGTGCATATTTTCAACCTTGGTTTGACAAACCTTGAACGAGGGCCTAAGTAGCTCCAAATCTCATAAAAATTGGTGTCCATGCTTATCTCTCAAATGGATACTTAAATTCACTTTCAAAACTCAATTCCGAGAAAGTCGACAAAAGTGCATATTTTCAATCTTGAATGGGGGACAAAATAGCTCCAAATCTCATAAAAATAGGTGTTCATGCTTATCTCTCAAAAGGGTACCTAAATCCTCTTTCAAAACTTAATTCTGAGAAAGTCGACAAAAGTGCATGTTTTCAACGTTGGTTTGACCAAACTTGAATTAGGGCCAAAATAGCTCCAAATCTCATAAAAATAGGTTTCCATGCTTATCTCTCAAATGGGTACCTAAATCCACTTTGAAAGCTCAATTCCGAGAAAGTAGACAAAAGTGCATATTTTCAAACTTGGTTTGACCGACCTTGAATGTGGGCCCAAATAGCTCCAAATATCATGAAAATAGGTGTCCATGCTTACCTCTCAAATGGGTATCTAAATCTACTTTAAAATTTTAATTCCGAGAAAGTCGACAAAAGTGCATATTTTTAACCTTGGTTTGACCGACCTTGAACGTAGTCCAAAATAGCCACAAATCTCATAAAAATAGGTATCCATGCTTATCTCTCAAATGGGTACCTAAATATGCTTTCAAAACTTGATTTCGAGAAAGGCGACAAAAGTGAATATTTTCAACCTTGGTTTTACCAACCTTGAAGGAGGGCCAAAATAGCTCCAAATCTCATAAAAATAGGTTTCCATGCTTATCTCTCAAATGGGTACCTAAATCCACTTTCAAAACTCAATTCCAAGAAAGTTGACAAAAGTGCATATATTAAACCTTGGTTTGACCAACCTTGAATGAGGGCGAAAATAACTCCAAATATCATAAAAATAGGTGTCCATGCTTATCTCTCAAATGGGTAGCTAAATCTACTTTAAAATTTCAATTCCGAGAAAGTCGACAAAAGTGCATATTTTCAGCCTTGGTTTCACCAAACTTGAATGAGGGACAAAATAGTTCCAAATCTCATAAAATTAGGTGTCCATGTTGATCTGCCAAATAGGTACCTAAATCCACTTTCAAAACTCAATTCCGAGAAAGTCGACAAAAGTGCATCTTTTCAACCTTGGTTTGACCAACCTTGAACGAGGGCCAAAATAGCTCCGAATCTCATAAAAATAGGTATCCATGCTTATCTCTCAAATCGGTATCTAAATCTACTTGAAAAGCTCAATTCCGAGAAAGTCGACAAAAGTGCATCTTTTCAACCTTGGTTTGACCAACCTTGAACGAGGGCCAAAATAGCTCCGAATCTCATAAAAATAGGTATCCATGCTTATCTCTCAAATCGGTATCTAAATCTACTTGAAAAGCTCAATTCCGAGAAAGTCGACAAAAGTGCATATTTTCAATCTTGGTTTGACCAACCTTGAATGAGGGCCAAAATAGCTCCAAATCTCATAAAAATAGGTGTCCATGCTTATCTCTCAAATGGGCATCTAAATCTACTTTAAAATTTCAATTATGAGAAAATTTAAAAAATACGTATTTTCAACCTTGGTGTTGGGCCCAGAAATAGCCCCTTTTGACCATCCTTATTTACCTCTTTTTTCCCTATCCTATCCCATTGAGCATGTCAAATAGATGTTTTTCCCTCAGTCTACTCTTCAAGTCACCAAGGTATGATTGATTATTGTCTTATTTTATTAATACTTATGATTGTGGTAATTAAAGGTTTATATCTCTCAATATGCTAACATATGATGGTTTATAAAGGTATTTTGAGATATATAGACTGTAGGAAGATCGAGCTGAACATGATACGAAAAGGATGGGCATTCATCACTCAAGTTGATCGTCATCCATCCTACCATTTCCCAAGGAATGTGGTCCCAATATATTATCCCAGGAAAAGCTGTACAAAGATAGCTGCAACAGAATGCGTCAGATTTGGAGGTCAATAGTGCGCTGCTGATCGTGTATAGCTGTGATCTGAAGATATCATTACTCCTGGGTCGATTAACAGTTTCCCTATATTTCCTATCTTTCATCCTACCATGTTTGTAATAGTTGTTGTAATTTAGGGTGCCTGAAGATCAGAGATCTTCATGGATGCCCAATAATAGGGATAGGATGTTATGATTTACGTTATATAAATATGGAGAATTGTTCTAAGCATTAGAGGAAATTTGGGGTCTAAAATGGGCCTTATAAGAAAATGTGCCAAAATAAGTTTTTGTGAGTTGGAATTCAAGAACCAATAGAATTTCAATAAAATAAGTCAACCATAATGGTTGAATTGACATATTTGTCATTAAAAAAAACTACTTTTTTTGTTCGTATTTTCGACATATCTCATTGTTTTTTTACTCAAATTTCGATCGGGAGAGCTCGTTGGATGCGGAATTTGATTCCGCATCCAACGAGTACCCACACTGCATACTTTTGATGGACCCCACTACCCCAAAAACAAGAAATACCTAGAAAAACGTGATGATGACATCATCATCACATTTTTCAGGTATTTCTTGTTTTTGGGGTAGCGGGGTCCATCAAAAGTATTCAATTTGGGTACTCGTTAAATGCGGAATCAAATTCTACATCCAATGAGCTCTCGCAATCGAAATTTGAGTAAAAACACAAGGAGTATGTCGAAAATACGAACACAAAAAGTAGTTTTTCTCTTTCTTCCTCCAAAATTAATCAATATTATTTTATTATTTTAACTATTATTTTATTATTTTCCTTAGGAGGCCCATTTTAGACCCCAAAATTCCTCTAATGCCAGGGGTTGAACCCATAACCAATTCATTGTATTAGCTATGACTAAGAGTTGTGTAATCAATATGTCTTTTTAATAGAAGGATTTACTTCAGATCTAAGGGTTTTTAACGTGTATTCATCCAGCATCTCTGTGTGAAGGCTAGGCCCGCCTTCCCACAGGGATTGCTGAGTTAATTTATGCATTTTACTTATTTTGTTGTGTGATGTTATGTTAATTTTATTTCTTCATAGGAAGCTGTAACAGTTGTGGATTTACAGTGTGTTATTAATTGCATTTCTTGTAAATCTGTAGTGGCATGGTGTGACAGTCAACTGAGTAGGATTATTCTTTATGCAATTTGCGTGGTAGCTGTAACAGCTCTGTTCATCCTTAGATCCTTTAGTTGTTGTTTCCATGAATCTTTGTAGTTTGTTCCTTAATTTTATGATTGCAGAATTTCATTCCTGTACATTGAATTCATAGGATAGCTGAACTCAATTTCTGTACTTTGAATCCCTAGATAAACATTCAATTCATGTCTTTGGATTTCTAGAATAATCAGATTAAGATAGTTGGGTTAATCATTAAGTGATTGGAACATGATCTCATTTTCTGTAAAAGTAATCTAGCTGTGATTTCATCTTTCAATTTCTAGATTAAGAATAGTAGAAGGTAATTGTGACTGTATTCTTTAGAAGGTAACTAGATTAAACGGATTCTTGGGATGAGCATAGCCTAACAGAGGATATGATTGTTCATTTACAGCAATTAAGTGTTTAAGCATATATTGTGCATGTTATCCTAGAAATACAAGACTTCCCTAGGTTGACAATAAATATTGCACACTCTATATGTTAGCTGTAATTCACTTGCTTATTGGGTGCCCAACATTTTGGCGTCGTTGCTGGGGAAGGATAAAAATTAAACACTATCATTAGTTGCATCCTGTAATTTTTTCTATACAATCTCTTTTAACTTTTCGTTGGAATGATTTGGGTTGTATGAATACAAGAAGGGTAAAGCGTGATCATCTTCCAACTCCCAAAACCCCACAAAATACTAACAGTGCAAGTGGTCGAGGTCGAGGTCGAGATCCACAATTGGGCAGAAGAACATTCATTGAAAATCTTGTTGATAGAACTAATTCTTCTACCAGGGCTTTCTATCAGGAAAAACCTATCAAAAGAACCCCTGTCGATCCTGGGGTGCCAGCGTCAGGATCAACAGTGGAGAACACACGAGCAGCCGTAACATCCTCAAATACCCCTGTAGAGGAGGACAAGGTTGGTACAACAGGATCTGTTGATCGAAGTCCAATCTATCACATTTAAGGAAAGCTTGTAACTGAAGAGGAGTGGACATAGTTCCATCAAAAAATTGTTGATCAGTGGAAGAGTGAAGAGAAGAGCGAAGAGAAGAATGAAGAGAAGAATGAAGAGAAGAGCGAAGAGAAGAATGAAGAGAAGAATGAAGACAAGAACGAAGAGGAGAAAACAAAAGAAGGAATGAGTGACAGACACGAATCTGATGAGGAAGAGGCGATGGGAGAAAACCATCATCTTGAAGATCATTCCCTACCTGAAGGAACGGTGGCTGCACTTCAATTCCCAATTCAACAGATAGAAGGGACAACCCCTATGAAAAATATATCACCATCGGTGTTTCCTCGCTTTCATGGAAAGGCAGCAGAGGATCCAGATAAATTTCTTTTCGAGTTTGATATCCTCTCTCATAGCTATGACTACATCAACGATGCACAAAAGCTGAAGCTCTTCCCTACCACTCTGAAGAACAATGCATTACACTGGTTCATGAGCCTAGGAGGTGGAACTGTTACTAATTGGGATAGGATGAAACAAGTGTTCCTGGGGAAATATCAGGAATATTGCAACACCAAGGACAAGAGAGAAGAATTGTTTAAAATGGTGTAGAAGGAGGATGAAAGTTTGGAAGATTTTATAGAGAGGATTTTATACAATGTGCAAAGAGATGGAAAGACGAACATGGGGTTAGATGTGCTCAAGATAATCCTGCTTCATGGGATTAGGATGACAACCTAGATATGTTAAACCTATTAGGAAAGGGGGATATCTCCAAGGAGTCTTTTGAGAATATTGTGGAATTATGTAAAAGATACTCCAGGGAGTCTTCCGGGAATAACAGGCGAGACAAATGGGATAAGCTACAACGCGATGTCTTTGACAGAACTCAGAAGTCATCCAATGGAGGAGACACCCATGCAGAGATAGGAAACCTCCTTGAAAATTTCAAAACAGAAATGATGAGCTCTATCTCCTCAGAAATCGACGTCCTGAGGGCAAAGCAAAAATAGGCAGTAGAGGATCTCACACTAGGTGTGTTCTGCCCTCGATGTAGAAAGAACCACCCTCTGAAAGGAGTGCCCGCTCGATAAGGTAGAAGTGTGTCAGCTGTGCGAGCTGAATCATGACACAAAAGAATGCCCGTCACTTCCCCAAGTGAAGGTTGTTCTATAGGAATCAACTCCAGAGGTGGAACTGTCCTACTTCATAGCACCAAAGAATCCCTAGAAGCCCTGAAACCAAATTATGACTCCAGACTCATTTCCATTTTTGAATAACCTGAATAATTGGAATAATATGCAAAACATGATTACACAATTCCCTTCATCTTATTCTCAATGGAACCCCTCTCAACCTTCAATGCAAAATTATAACTATTGGAACCCCTGGGTTCAACCACCACACCAACCAACTTCTTGGTCTCTTGGATGGAGGAATTTCCATCCAGGGAACCATTTTCCTCAACAACCTCCACATCAACAGCAACCATACCCTCCTCAATATCCTCAATATCCTATACAGACATGAGGGGTATTCCCTCTAACCTGTGCACCCATCATATTTATATTAAAAGTGACTCCCAGCCTGTGTGCCAGCCTCAACGACAAATGAACCCAAATATTAGGGACATAGTGAAGGAGGAAATTCAGAAACTCTTGGAACCAGGATTTATGTATCCTATTTCAGACAATGAGTGGGTCTCCCCGCTCATAATTGTACCCAAGAAAAATGGTAAATGGAGAGTCTGTGTTGACTATAGGGAGCTGAACAAAGCCACACAAAAAGACCATTTTCCATTTCCCTTTATCGATCAAGTACTCGACACCTTATCAGGGAAGAATTTCTTCTCCTTCTTGGATGGGTTTAGCGGGTACAATCAGATTCAAATTGCTCCTAAAGACCAAGATAAAACTACCTTCACCTGTCCCTGGGGAACGTTTGATTATAGAGTGCTTCCCTTTGGTTTATGTAATGCACCAAAAACATTTCAAAGAGCTGTAATCGGCATATTTTCAGAATTATTTAATGACAGTATGGAAATTTTTATGGATGATTTCACTCCTTATGGCAAGGATTTTGAAGAAGCACTGGAAAATTTGAAAAAGGTTTTAACTTGCTATGAACAGACCCATCTCTCTTTAAGCACTGAAAAGTGCCATATGATGATGAGTAAAGGAGTAGTATTGGGGCACTTCATCTCTGCTGATAGCATTCACGTGGATCCCTCAAAAATCAAGGTAATAAAAAATATACCTAGTCCTTCAACTCAAAAAGAGGTGCAAAGTTTCCTAGGACATGCTGAATACTACCGAAGATTTATAGAAAATTTTTCCAAACTTGCTTCTCCTTTGTTTTCACTGTTAATGAAGGATGTGCCATTTGTGTGGAATGAAGCATGCCAGACAACGTTTGTTAAGCTTAAGGAGAAGTTGTCCACAGCTCCTATATTAAGAGGGTCCAATTGGACCCTACCTTTCCACATTTCTTCAGATGCTTCTGATGCCGCTATTGGAGCAGTTTTAGGACAGCAAGATGGTCAAGTACCTTATGCAATTTATTATATTAGTAAAAAATTAGCCCCTGCTGAACTTAATTATACTGTCACTGAGAAGGATTTCTTAGCTATTGTCTACTCCATTAACAAATTTCGACACTACATTACTGGATATCCTACATTTGTGCACACTGACCACTCCGCCATTAAATATCTAAGGAATAAACCTGTCACTAATGCCAGAGTGACTAGATGGCTGTTATTATTACAAGAATTTGATATTACCGTCATAGATAAACCTAGAAAAGAAAATGTTGTCGCTGATTTTTTTATCTCGTTTCACTAATAGAGATGATAATTTACCTGTTGAGGACTCTTTTCTAGATGAACATTTATTTGTAGTTTCAGCTCATTCTCCTTGGTATGCAGATGTCGCTAATTACTTGGTTGCAGGAAAGCTTCCAGCACATATGTCCAAAAGAGAAAAGAGAAAAATCATCCAGCAAAGTGCCAGGTATTATTGGGTAAATGGTCACCTCTTTTACATAGGTCCTGATCTTGAAATCATAAGATGTGTAAGGGAAGATGAAATCTTTCATACACTAAAGGCCTGCCATGATGAACCTTGTGGGGGAAATTTTGCAGACAAAAGGACAGGACACAAAGTACTGAGAATGGGCTACTATTGGCCAACTCTTTTTAGGGGGAAAAAATGTATGTCCAGTCTTGTGATAGCTGCCAAAGGATGGGTCAGCCCAATAGATTAGATCAAATGCCTCTGCAACCACAATTAGTGATTGAACCCTTTGATATATGGGCTCTAGATTTCGTTGGCCCTATTAGCCCTCATTCCAAGCAGAAATCCTACATCTTGGTCTGTACTGACTATATGAAAAAATGGGTAGAAGTTGTAGCCCTGGCGAAAGCAAATGACCAGGATATGATTGACTTCCTGTACAGTGAAATATTTAACCGTCTTGGGGTACCTAAGGAAGTAGTTACTGATGGAGGACCTCAGTTTATGTCTCATTAATTTGAAGCTCTGCTACGAAAATACCATGTTCAACATCAGGTAGCTTCACCTTACCATCCCCAAGCCAATGGCCAGGTGGAAAGCACTAATAAAGTCATTGAAGCTATCCTCAACAAGATGGTCAAGAGCCATCGTAGAGATTGGGCTGACAGACTCCTGGAATCATTATAGGCGTATCACACCACGTGGCGTAACACTACATGTTTCTCTCCTTACGACTTATTGTATGGTAAAAGTGTCATCTTCCCAATTGAATTTGAAATTAAGACTTTGAAGACGGCCATAGAGGTAACCTAGATGTAACTAAAGCCCAGAAGAGGAGATTGAACCAATTGAACGAACTGGATGAGAATCGGTTGGCTACTGTGGATCAGACAGTGTTAATTCAGCAAAAGAGATCCAATTGGCATGACCGATTCATCAAAAAGAAGGTCTTCTATGAGGGAGACTAGGCACTATTATATGATTCTAGATTCAAAAGAGATTTCAAGGGTAAACTGCGCACAAGATCGTTGGGGCCATACCTAGTGGATAGAGTATTTGATAATGGTACAGTCTGCCTGGTAACCATTGATGAGAACTGTGTACCATTATTTTCTAATGATCACAAGTTGCGACTGTACCATAAGCCCATTTCAAAGGATTCATTTATCTCACAAATTGCAGCTGATCCAAATTACCAATTAGCACAAGGGCAAGAATTTTTCTCTACCCCTACCAATCATTAATTAATCACTGTAAATTGCATATGGATCTTTGTACATAAATAAATTGTTTTTATGTTATGTGTTATCCTTTTTCTTTCGCACTTTATCCATTTTTTTTATTGTGCAGGAAAGTGCCTAAGAATGGTGGTCATTATTGGGCTTGGTGACCAAAAAAATAATTCCCCCTGTAACTTCCTGCACTGAATTTTTCTTTTCCTTTTCCTTAAATAAATCTATCGCAATTGCAACACCCTTTTTTCGGTAGCTACAACATTTTTTTTCCGGCAGCTGCAACACCCATTTTTCGACAGCTGCAACACCCGTTTTTCGGTAGCTGCAATACCCGTTTTCCGGCAGCTGTAACACTGTTTCCGACAACTGCAGCACCATGAAATTTCTCCATATTCTGTTTCCACAAGCTGTGACCCCATTTTACTTTTGACCATAAAACCCATTTCGTGTAGCTGCAACATAGTCACTTTCCGTCCGCTCAACATTTCCCCCCCTCTTTCGGCAGCTGCGACATCTTTTTCGGCAGCTGCAACATCTTTTCTGGTAGCTACAACTCCGCTACATTTAGCTGATTTTTCTATCGTTAAACGCCGTGCCTCTGCTTTGATTTCTTTATGGCCTACAACTGTGACTCCTGTTGAGCCTAGGAATTACCCCTTTTTGACCATCTTCAATCACCTTTTCTTCCCCTGTCTTACATCATTTAGCATGCTAATCAGACCTGTTGTCCTTACTTTCATCCCCAAACCACCAAGGTATGACTGATCATTGCTTTATCTTATTAATGCTTATGATTGTGATAATTAAAGCTGTGTATCTCTCAAATGTGCTAACATGTTATGATTTATGAAGGCATTTTGAGATAAGTGGATTGCAGGTGGATGAGGGTTGAACAAATATCAAAGAAATGGATATTCGCTGCTTGAAAGGACCCTCAGCCCCCGATCATCAATGAAGACACATGTTTTTAATGTAATATCCTAGACCAAGCTGTAACAGCACGCACTACATTATTGCTCGAATATAATCGTGATCTGAAGAGATCGCTACTCCTGGGAAATTCAACAGCCTTCCCACATTTTCCATGTCATTATCATACCATGTTTTGTAACAACCAGTATATTTAGGGCACCTGAAGATCATAGATCTTCATGGCTTCCCTTTAATAGGATCGAAGGCTATGATTTGCATGTATAAATAGGAGGAGCTGTTTCGACCCAGGGGGTTGGCAGATAGATAATTCATTCATTGTATTGACAGCGAAAGCAACCTGTAATCATTCTTTCTTTTAATACAAGGAGTTACCTCTGATTTAAGGGAGCTATACGTTGTTCATCCAGCGTCTCTGTGTGAAGGTTGGGCCTGCCTTCCACAGAGATTGCTGAGTTAAAGTAGGATTTCTGAATTCATGGTTGTGTAATGCTTTGTTGATCATATTTTCTTTGTACGCAGTATTAGTAGTGTGGATTTACAGTATAATTGGGATCCCATTTTCTTAAATATTGGTAATTGGCACAGAGTGACAGTCGATTGAATAGATAACTTCCTTTATGCAAATTGAGTGGTAGTTGTACGCAACTCGGTTCATCCTGTAGTTTCAGTTGTTATCCTACGAATCCTTGCAATTTATCTTTCCTGTTATGATTGTTGATTTTCATTCCTGCAAGTCAATTCCTTCGAATAACTGAACTTAATCCTTTGCAATTGAATTTCTAGATTAATATTTAATTTATGTTTATGACTTTCAAGAGTAATTAGATTGAATGGGCAGTTTAATTGTTTTGAGTTGTGAATAGGATTTCCTTTTTATCTGCAATTGTTGTTTGCATCTTAGATCATTTTTCTGAATTATAGGTAATTGAATTTGTAGTATTTAGAGGATGAATAGGATTGCACAGATTCTTGGGATGAACATAGTTGTTAGAGGATAAGAGTGTTCAATTACGTTGCTTTGGTGTTTAACGCATATACTGTGCATTTATCCTTTGAAATAAAAGACTTTCTCGGGTTGACAATAAATCTCGTATGCTCTGTGTGTGTTGATAATAATCTATCTGCATATAGGGTGCTCGACATTTTGGCGCCGTTGTCAGGGAAGGATAAAAATTAAACACTATCATTAGTTGCATCTGGTAATTGTTTCTAGTCAGTCTCTCTATTTTTTTTTGCTGAAATGATTTGGGTTGCATGAATACGAGGAGGGTAAAACGTGATCACCTCCCAACTCCAAAAACCCCACAAGATACTAACAGTGCAGGTGGCTTGGGTTGCGGTCGAGGAACACCAATGGGCAGAAGGACATTCATTGACGATCTTGTTGACAGAACTGATTCATCTACCAGGGCTCGCCAGCAAGAAACTCCTATCAGAAGGAACCCTGCCGATCCTGGGGCTCTAGCATCGGGATCCACGGTGGAGAATACACAAGCAGCTGTGACTTCCTCGAACATCCCTGCAGAAGAAGACACAGCTGTTACAACCGGACCAGCTGGTAGAGGTCCGACCTACCACATAAACGGGAAGGTTGTAGCTAAATAAGAGTGGGATCAGTACCACCAGAAGTTCGAGGATCAGTGGAAAAACAAGGGAAAGAATGAGGAATAGAATAAGGACAAAGAGAAGAAAGAGGAAAAGAATGTGGGAACGAACGAAAAGGAGAAAACATAGGAGAAGAAAACAGAAGAGGAGATGAGTAACAGACACGACTATGATGAGGACGAGGCAATGGGAGAAAACTATCATCACGACAATCACTCCCTGCCTGAAGGAACAATGGCTACACTGCAATTCCCAATTCAGCAGCCAGCAGGGGCAGCCCCTATGAAGAATATCTCACCATCGGTGCTACCTCACTTCCATGGAAAGGCGGCAGAAGATCCAGATGAATTCTTTTTTGAATTCGATATTCTTTGTCGCAGCTATGATTATGTCACCGATGCTCAGAAGCTAAAACTTTTCCCTGCCACCCTGAAGGACAACGCCTTACGATGGTTCATGAGCCTTGGGGGAGGAACTATTGCTAATTGGTATAAAATGAAACAGGTGTTCTTGGAGAAGTATCAGGAATATTGCAACACCAAGGATAAAAGGGAAGAATTATTCAAAATGGTGCAGAAGGAGGATGAAAGTTTGGAGGATTTTGTGGAAAGGCTGTTGTACAATGTGCAGAGAGCAGGGCAGATGAACATGGGGCTGGATGTACTCAAGATAATCTTGCTTCGTGGAATTAGGGATGATTGTTTAGACATGTTAAATCTGCTAGGAAAAGGAGACATCTCTAAAGAACCTTTTGGAAATATTGTGGAATTATGTAAGAGATACTCCAGGGGATCTTCCAGAAATAATAAGCGGGACAAATGGGACAAGTTAGAACGAGATGTCTTCGACAGAACTTAGAATTCGTCCAATGGAGGAGCTACCCGTGCAGAGATAGGAAATCTCCTTGAAAATTTTAAAACAGAAATGATGAGCTCCATCTCCTCAGAGATTGATGTCCTGAAGGCAAAGCAAAAATAGGCAATAGAGGATCTCACACTAGGTGTGTTCTACCCCCGATGTAGAAAGAATCATCCGCTGAAAGAATGCCCTGTTGAGTCCAAAATTGGTCCCTTTTTAACCACCTTTAATCACCTTTCTTCCCTTGTTTTACACTGCTTAGCATGTCAATCAGACTGACTTTCCTCACTTTATTCCCTAAATTGTCAAGGTAAGACTACTTATTGTTTTACCTTATTAATGCTTATTCTTGTGAAAATTAAGGCTATTTATCTCTCGAAATTGTGCTAATATGTGTGATCTATGAAGATAATGTGAGATGAGCAGAATGCAGGGGGATGGAGCTGAACAAGTCTAGGGACAAGGGACGGTCGTGATATAAAAGGGATCCTCAATCTGTCCATCATCTATTGAGGCACGTGACATTCCAGACAAGAGCCGGTCAGAGTAGCCGTAACAGAATGAGCTATGATCGAGGGATCTTCAGTGTAGCTGCTCGAATATTATGGCGATCTGAGAAGATCGCCACTTCTGGGCCAGTCAACAGTCTTCTCACATTTTCTATAATTGTATCATGCCACGTCTTGTAACAACCGGTGTATTCAGGGTGCCTGAAGATCAGAGATCTTCATGGCTACCCTTTGTAATAGGATTGGATGTTATCGCTTATATGTATAAATGCAGAAAGCTGTCTCGACCCAGGGGGTTGGAATGTAGTTAATTCATTTGGTGTATTGATAGCAGGAGCAATCTGTAATAATTCTTCCTTTTTAATACAAAGAGCTACTGCTGGTTTAAGGGAGCTGTACATTGTTCATCCAGCGTCTCTGTGTGAAGGCTGGGCCCGCCTTCCGCAGAGATTGCTGAGTTAAGGTAGGATCTTTTAATTTATGGTTGTGTGATGTTTTGTTAATTATATTTCCTGTGTGCGCAGTAGTAGTATGTGTGATTTACGGTATTGCATTTTCTTAAGATCGATAACTGTAACAGCGTAACAATCGACTGAGTAGATAGTTTTTATGCAATTTATTCAATAGCTGTACACAGCTCTATTCATCTCATGGTTTCAGGTTGACATCCCACGAACCCTTTGCAATTCTTTGATTGTCATAATTGTTGATCTTTATTTCTGCAATTCAATTCTTAGAATAGCCGAGCTTGATCTGTTACAATTGAATTTCTAGATTACATTTAATTTATGATTACAGATTCCAAGTGTGATTAGATCAAATAGGCAATTCATTTATTTTGGGTTATGAATAGGATTCTCTTTCTGTCAGTAATTGTTGTTGAATCTGATTTCATTTCTTATTGATGCATAGAAGGAAAGGTTGAATTTGTAGAGTTAGAAGATTGGTGGGATTACACAAGGTTTGAGGGATGAACATAGTTGTTTAAGAGCAGTGTTAACTACAATGATTTGGTGTTTAAGCATATATTGTGCAATTACCCTTTGAAACAAAATACTTCCTCGGGTTGACAATGAATTTCGTAAGCTCTGTGTGTTGATAATAACTTATCTGCATCTAGGGTGCTCGACATTTTGGCGCCGTTGCTGGGGAAGGGTAAAAATTAAACACTATCATTAGTTGCATTTGGTAATTATTTCTAGTCAGTTTCTTTTTATTCTCTCTGATGAAATGATTTGGGTTGTATGAATACTAGAAGGGTAAAACGCGATCAATTCCCAACTCCCAAAACCCCACAAGATACTAACAGTGCAGGTGGCTCGGGTCGAGGTCGAGGAGTACCATTGGGCAGAAGGACGTTCATTGACGACCTTGTTGACAGAACTGATTCATCCACTGGAGCTCATCTTCAAGAAACTCCTAACAGAAGAAACCCTGCTGATCCTGGGGCGCTAGCGTCGGGATCCACAGTGGAGAATACACGAGCAGCTGCGACGTCCTCAGCCATCCCTGGAGACAAAGACACAGCTGTTACAACGGGACCTGCTGGTAGAGGTCCGAATTATCACATTAACGGGAGGAGTGTAACTAAGGAAGAGTGGGATCAATACCACCAGAAGCTCCTGGGATAGTGGAAAAACGAAGAAAAGAACGAGGAACAAGAGAAGGACGAAGAAAAGAACACAGGAGGAGATGAAGGGGAGAAAACAGAAGAGGAGATGAGTAACAGACACGGGGCCGACGAGGAAGAAGTGATGGGAGAAAAATATCATCATGAGAATTGTTCCCTGCCAGAGGGAACGGTGGCTACATTGCAATTTCCGATTCAACAACCAGATGGGGCAGCTCCTATGAAGAATATCTCGCCATCGATGTTACCTCATTTCCATGGAAAGGCGGCAGAAGACCCAGACGAATTCCTTTTTGAATTCGATATTCTTTGTCGCAGCTACCATTATATCACCGATGCCCAAAAACTAAAACTTTTTCCTGCTACCCTGAAGGACAATGCATTATGCTGGTTCATGATCCTTGGGGGAGGGACCGTTACTAATTGGGATGCAATGAAGCAGGTGTTCCTAGAGAAATATCAGGAATATTGTAACACTAAGGATAAGAGAGAGGAGTTATTTAAAATGGTGCAGAAGGAGGACGAAAGTTTGGAATATTTCGTGGAAAGACTGCTGTACAATGTGCAGAGAGCTGGGCAGACGAACATGGGACTGGATGTACTCAAAATAATCTTGCTTCGGGGAATCAGGGATGATTGTCTAGATATGCTAAACCTGCTTGGTAAGGGAGACATCTCCAAAGAACCTTTCGACAAAATCATGGAGCTGTGCAAAAGATACTCCAGAGGGTCTTCCAGGAATAATAAGCGGGATAAACGAGAAAAGCTGGAACGTGACGTCTTCGACTGAACTCAGAAGTCATCCAATGGAGGCGCTACCCGTGCAGAGATAGGAAATCTACTTGAAAATTTTAAAACAGAAATGATGAGCTCCATCTCTTCAGAAATTGATGTCCTGAAGGAGAAACAAAAACAAGCAGTAGAGGATCTCACATTAGGTGTGTTCTGTCCCGATGTAGAAAGAATCATCCATTGAGAGAATGCCCACTTGACAAAGTGAACGTATGTCAGCTGTGTGAGCTGAACCATGATATGAAGGAATGCCCTTCACATCCTCAAGTCAAGGCCGTTCTGCAAGCATCAAACCCGGATGTGGAAGCAGCCTACTTTATCGCACAAAAGAAACCGTGGCAGCCTCGAAATCAAGGTATGACTCCAGACTCTCTTCCATTTGTGAATAATATGGAGAATTGGAATAATATGCAAAATGTGAATACACAATTCCCTTCGAATTATACTCAATGGAATTCCTCTCAACCTGCAATGCAAAATTATAATCCATGGAATCCCTGGACACAGTCACCACCTCAACCTACGTCTTGGACTCCTGGATGGAGGAATTTTCATCCTGGGAACCAGTTTCCTCAACCATCTCTACCTCAACAAGCACCGTATTCTCCTCAATTTCCCCAATTCCCTCAAATTCCTCCATATCCTCAATACTTACCTCCACAGTCACAGCTGCAGCTGCAAAACAATTCTGTCCCTAATATACCGATACGACCCCAGCTGCCTGCCCAACCTAATCCTAACCTAAACAATAAAGCAGTCCACCAATTGGATACTGTCAACATGTCAGCCTACTCTCTTTCCCCTGTACCCTGTAATGAAATACATTTACGATCTGGGAAAATTGTAGAACCTGTAATTACAGAGGATGTTTCATCCTCTGAGCATAAAGAAGAGGAGAACTCACAACATCAATTTGACTCAATTCCCATCATTGAGGATGCTGGGCATCCCTTAGAAGGGACGGCTAAAACATCCAACGATAAACCTGACGAGATACAGCCTTCCCATATGATAAAGCAGCCACCATACCCCGAGAGACTACTGCTACCAAAAATGGGGGGGCAACCTCAGTTTAACCTCCTCGGAGAGTTAAGAAACCTTTATGTTAAAATTCCCCTCCTTCAAGCTCTTCAAGATGTCCCCATTTACTCTAGAACAGTTCAGGAGTTGTGTACAAGACGAACACAAAGGAAACTCAGGGATCCTCCCACGGTTCATGTCATAGGAAACTTATCGGCCTTGATAATAGGAAAAGCCCCTGTGGCTAAATACGATGACCCTGGTAATCCTACCGTTACTGTACAGATAGGACAGACACAGATACCCAACGTCCTAGTGGATCTGGGAGCAGCAATCAACGTTATAACAATGGAGATTGTAAAGAAGCTTGGGCTCACTAAGTTTAGACCGACCCCTACTATTTTGGAATTGGTAGACAGATCCACCATCATACCCGAAGGGATTTTGGACGACCTTGTTATATCAGTAGATTCATGGGAGTACCCAGCTGACTTTTTGGTGTTACAACCAAAATCGCAGCTGGGGGGACACCCATTGATCCTGGGGAGACCGTGGTTGGCCACAGCCGATGCTTGCATCAGCTGTCGATCGGGGTCCATGACTATATATGATGGTATGGATACTAAAAACCTCACCTTGTATCCTCCAGCTCGGCCAATTCTAGAGGCTGAAACATCCCTTTGGATAGAGCAGGAGGAGGAGGAGGAGGATGTCTAGAAATTATTAACTATAGGAAAGGCCTTAACATTTAAAAATGAAACAGAAAATGATACCATTAGCAATTTCATTAGTGAACCCACTTCAGTGAATAGAGAGGTTTATCAAATTCTGAACACTACCCTGGGCAAGGAAGAACAAGAGAATCTTACGGAAGAAGCCTTGGTTGGTGCCACAAACATAATCTCGGTTGTGAAAAATTCAGAAAGCATTCCTATTAAGGTAGAACCTGGAAGGACTTTGAATATCAATCCTAGTCTCTCCTTAGAGGAGCAGAAACGCCTGATCAACCTCTTGAAAGAACATAAGGGGGCGTTTTCCTGGGAGTATACAGATATGAGGGGTATCCCCTCTATTCTGTGCACTCATCACATTTATATCAAAAGTGACTCCCGGCTGGTGTGTCAACCAACGACGCATGAATCCCAATTTGAGGGATATAGTGAAGGAGGAAATCCAAAAACTTTTGGAAGCAGGATTTATATATCCTATTTCGGATAGTGAGTGGGTCTCTCCACTCGTGATTGTACCCAAGAAAAATGGGAAATGGAGGGTCTGTGTTGATTATAGGGAATTGAACAAAGCAACTCAAAAGGATCATATCCATTTACCCTTTATCGACCAGGTACTTGATACCCTGTCAGGGAAGAAGTTCTTCTCCTTCCTAGACGGCTTCAGTGGGTACAACCAAATCCAAATTACTCCCGAGGATCAGAATAAAACCACCTTCACCTGCCCCTGGGGAATGTTTTCTTACAGAGTGCTTCCATTTGGATTATGCAATGCACCAGCAACGTTCCAAAGAGCTGTGATCGGCATATTCTCTGAATTAGTTAATGATAGCATGGAAATCTTCATGGATGATTTTACTCCCTATGGCAGGGATTTCGATGAGGCACTAGAAAATTTAAAGAAGGTTTTAACTCGCTGTGAACAGACTCAGCTTTCATTAAGCACTGAGAAGTGCCATATGATGATGAGTGAGGGGGTGGTATTGGGGAATTTTATCTCTGCCGATGGCATACATGTAGACCCTGCAAAAATCAAAGTAATAAAGAGTATACCTACCCCTTCAACTCAGAAAGAGGTGAGAAGCTTTCTGGGGCATGCTGGATATTATCGAAGATTCATAGAAAACTTCTCCAAACTGGCTTCTCCTTTGTTCTCTTTGTTAATAAAGGATGCACAGTTTGTATGGAATGCAGCATGCCAGACAGCATTCGATGAACTTAAAGCAAAGCTGTCCACAGCTCCCATCTTGCGGGGGCCTAATTGGACCCTGCCCTTCCATATTTCCTCAGATGCCTCTGACACTGCCATTGGGGCAGTTTTAGGACAGCAGGAGGGTCAAAAACCTTATGCCATTTACTATGTTAGTAAAAATCTAGCCCCTGCTGAGCTTAACTACACTATTACTGAAAAAGAATTCCTAGCTATTGTTTACTCCATCAATAAATTTCGACATTATATCACCGGGTATCCTACATTTGTGCACACTGACCACTCTGCCATCAAATACTTAATGAATAAACTAGTTACCAATGCCAGAGTGACCAGGTGGCTTTTGTTGTTACAAGAATTTTATATCACTATTATAGATAAACCTGGGAAGGAAAATGTTGTTGCTGACTTTTTATCCCGTCTTACTAACAGTGATGACAGTTTGCCTGTTGAGGATTCTTTCCCAGACGAGCATTTATTTGCACTTTCAGTTCATTCTCCATGGTATGCAGACGTTGCTAACTATTTGGTTGCAGGGAAGCTCCCGCCATATATGTCAAAACGAGAAAAAAGAAAAATTATTCAGCGCAATGCCAGGTTTTGTTGGTTAAATGGCCATCTCTTCTACACAGGGCCTGATCTTGAGATCAGGAGATGTGTAAGAGAAGATGAGATCTTTCCTATATTAAAAGACTGTCATGAGGGGCCTTGTGGAGGGCACTTTGCAGATAAAAGAACAGGGCATAAAGCACTGCAGATGGGCTATTACTGGCCGACTCTGTTCAGGGATGCCAAGAAGTATGTCCAGTCCTGTGACAGTTGCCAAAGGATGGGCCAACCTAATCGAACAGATCAGATGCCCCTGCAGTCCCAACTTGTAATTGAACCATTTGATAGATGGGCACTGGATTTTGTTGGCCCTATCAGTCCTCCTTCCAAACAGAAGGTCTATATTCTGGTTTGTACTAATTATATGACCAAATGGGTAGAGGCTGTAGCTTTGGCCAAGGCTAATGATCAGGTAGTGATTGATTTTCTGTACAGCGAGATCTTTACCCGCTTCAGGGTACCAAAAGAAGTAGTTACTGATGGAGGGCCGCAGTTTGTGTCACACCAATTTGAATCCTTGCTCCGGAAGTATCATGTGCAACATAGGGTGTCTTCACCTTACCACCCCCAGGCCAATGGTCAGGTGGAAAGCACCAATAAGTTATTGAAAACATCCTTACTAAAACAGTTAATAGTCATCGGAAGGATTGGGCTGACAGGCTTCCAGAAGCACTGTGGGCACATCGCACAACTTGGCGTGACACTACAGGGTTCTCCCCATATGATCTGGTGTATGGAAAAAGTGTTGTCTTTCCAATTGAGTTCGAGATTAAAACCCTGAAGACAGCCACCGAAATGAACCTGGATGTAACAGAAGCTCAGAAGCGAAGGCTGAATCAATTAAATGAACTGGACGAGAAGCGGTTAGCGGCAGTAGACCAGACTTTGTTGCTTCAGCAACAGAGATCTAATTGGCATGACCGGTTTATTAAAAAGAAGGTCTTCAGTGAAGGAGACTGGGCGTTACTTTATGACTCCAGATTCAAAAGAGACTTTAAAGGGAAATTGCGTACAAGGTGGCTAGGTCCATACTTGGTTGACAAGGTTTTTGACAACGGCATTGTCTGTCTGGTGACCATTGATGACAATCGCATACCATTACTTGCTAATGGCCATAGACTAAGACTGTATCGTCAGCCTATCTCGAAGGACGCATTCATTTCGCAGATTGCCGCCGACCCAGAGTATCAGCTGTTACCAGGGCAGAAACTTCTCTCTGCCTCTGCCAACCTTTGAACTGTAATTCGTACTTTGAATCACTGTACATAAATAAGTTTTTTCTATTGTAGCGTATAATTCTTGATTTTTCTTTTTGCATTTGATATTTTTGGTTGTTGTTATTTTTCAAGAAATAAAATTGCAGGGAAGTACCAGGCGAACGACTAGAATGGGCCCGCTGAACGAGAAACGTCTTCCTTTGTTTCCCTACGTTCCATTTTTTTTTCCCAAAGACCAGAAAATCCTTTTTCCCGGCAGCTGAACATAAATTCCCGGTGGCTGAACCAATATTTCCCACGGCCGCGCCATCTTTTCCCCAACCATTGTAAACTTTTTCCGGCAGCCGCAATTTTTTTTTTCCAAAGACCAGAAAATCCTTTTTCCCGGCGGCTGAACATAATATTCCGGCGGCCGAACATAATTTCCTGGTGGCTGAACATAATCTTCCGGCGGCCGAACATAATCTCCCGGTGGCCGACCCACACGTTCCCACGGCCGCGGCACCCTTTCCCAGCCATTGTGAATTTTTTTCTGGCAGCCGTGATTTTTCCCTGTACCGCCAATTTTTTTTCCGACACCGTGATATTCCTTGACGACTGTAACATCTTTTAATTGGCCGCGATATCATGCTGGGAAACTTCAATTTCACTTTATTTGGCGGATATTTCAGCATTACAGACTGTCCTTTTGTTCTTTTCAGTGGTAACTCCTGTGTTAATCAAAGCACATTGATTCCGCTATTATTTATGGCTCTGACTTATTCCACTCGTGCCGGCCAAATTGGCATAATTCCGACCTCGGTGACGTGATGTCTTCTCCGTTTTCACTGGCGATGGCATTATGGCATTATTGCTATTATTATGATCAACTTAATTCCTACGCACGAGCTCGGCCTTCCAGCGTCAGCAAGCACACGGATCATCATTCCCCGCAGGTCATTCGATGCACAGTCGCACGAGGTATGGCTTTGAGTTTTACATGATTAAGTGTTAATTTGGTTTTAATAATATCAGTTGTGCCTTAATACGTATTACCATTATGACTTAATTAATCCATTCCCTCGTGCGACGTAAAATCTCATAACCGCCACCTTCCCCAATTTGGCATAAAAATTTTGAACCTCCCTCTGCACTGCACTTTCCAAATTTGCCATCTCCCTACTCACATCTCCGCTCAGCGATCTGTGCATCCCCCGCTCTGCAACCTCCACTCTTGGACTCTAGAACTCTGTCGCCAGGACTATGGGGCTTCCAGCTCATCATGAACCTTTGAACACGTAGGAAATCTGAAACAATCCTACGGTTTTTGCCATCTTTCAAGCCGCTGGCTGGATTGAATTCTTCGAGCGACTAGACGGATTTAACAGGGAAGCAGCTTTGCAATTCGCTTTACACCGCAAGGACACTCACTCTGAGGTATGGGGGCTACAGATAGAAGTTTCTGAGGCCATTATATCTGAAGTTACTGCTCTTCCAATGGTGGGAAAGGCATGGTTTGAACGAGGAGTCCCCACGATGGCTGCACGGGAGGAATTTCTCCAAGAGGGGGAGCACGTTCAATCATCAAAGAGAGGAATTGCTCTGCACTCACTGCCGCGACCATGGGATCAGGTTGCTGTCTTTCTCAAGAAGTACATCACTTGTGAAGGTAGGTACCAAACTGTTTATAATTCTGAACTACCTTTGCTTTCCCATCTTCGTCATGGCATTTTGTTGAATATTCCCTACTATCTGTTCCATAACTTACGCCAGATGGCGGGGTTTGTCCAAATGGCTAAACATCCACATGTTTCCCTAACCCACCATGGCCTTATAAAATTAATCATTTTAAGAACCCTGGCCCAGCACAATATTATCTGGGATCAATTTATAGCCCGCACTCAGGAACCTGTTTTTTTGCCGGGTATCCCAGCCGAACAGGCGCAGCTTCAACATCATTAGGAGGATCGCTGTCCCTCCAATATAGTTGGGGGGGGGGATGATATTGCATCAGAACAAGAACAACATGGGACACAAGCAGAACCATTGGGGGAAGTTGTTGATAAAAATCTTGAGAAAAATGCAGACAACAGGGCAACTCTGCCATCAGAAGGAGAAATTGGAGCAGCATTGAATGCCGTGACAATTGAACCTGAAAATGACAGAGCCAAAGCAATTGAAGAACAGATGGAACAGATAGAACCGGTCACTGTTGAATCCTCACCTGAGTGGGGAGGGGGAACCCTAATTGAGGAGGAACAATCTGAGGCGCAAGAAAACATTCCTTTGACCCCAGCAGTGAATCCTGATAAGTCAGCCCCTCAAACGAAAACGTCACGAAAAGGGAGAAAGAGACCAATTAAGGAGCTAAGCATAACTGCACCAATAAGAGGCAAAATAATTAAATCAAATGCAGCAGCAGAGGCAGTTAGAAAAAGATGGGAAACCCTGGAGGCACAGGTGGAGATCCCAATCCTTGCACCAAGGCCAACGGATGCGCCAGAAAGGCCAGTTGAGGTAGAACCCAGTCTTGAAGGAATTTTGGAGGAAAACACAGTATTAAAGGAGGAAGTCCAAATACTTCAAAGGGAAGTGGAGACTTGGAAGGAAACTTGTAGGAAACAAGGTGAGAAGAAAATGTATACATTGGTGGAGGCGGTAGACCACCTTGAGGGAGCAGACTCTATTGACCCTGACAGGGAGGAGGAGCAAGTGATTTGCCCCAATTGTGGGGAAATTTTCAAAAATAATGGCCATGGGATCATAGTTCGCACAGTGCAACAGCCCACGTCCACAAGGGAAGAACCTGCAGAAGAAGAAGATGCTGCAACACAAGAACCAGCATCTTTGATCATCCTTGTTGAGGCTGCTACTAATCCTAGGGCAGAGGAGAAAAAGAATGAAATCAGGAGTGATGATGGAAATAAGGATTGCACTGTGAACCCAGAATGCTCCCATGATATAGAGATGATAGAAACTGAGCCACGAGGGCAGAACATTGATGAACCTGAATAGGGGATTGCAATTTCAGAAATGCAGACGGAAAGGGGAGAAGAATCTGGAATGGAGGACACTTTAGAACCTAATGAAGAGTTTGGCACTATGGCCCCAGAATGTCCCCATGATACAAATCTTAGAGAAGGACTGTAGCCACAGGAGGATGTAATCCAGGATGTTGTTACACAAGAACCAACATCCTTGGGAATTCCTGAATTAAAACTAGAAGATGACCCAGGGATAAATATCATACCCGATACACAGTGGAGTGAGGATGAACAGACAATAGCCTCAGGTGACACTGAGGTCCTTAAGGAAGAACTGTACGATGGGTAAGATATCCAATCTCATAAGTAGGGGAACAAAGATGTTGCTGCTACACAAGAACTAGCAACACAACCATTGGATTCAGAATCACAGGAGGGAGACACTGCCACACAAGAACCAGTGTCCCCAAAAGCAATGGAGGTGGATGCTGAGGAGAATTTGAAAGATGTCGCTGCCACACAAGAACCAGCAACACAAGAATTGAATCCAGGAATGCAGGAGGAAGAAACTGCCACACAAGAACCAGTGTCCTTAAAAGCAATGGAGGTGGATGCTGAGGAGAGTTTGAAGGGTGTTGCTTTCACACAAGAACCAGCAACACAATAATCAATTTCAGAGATGCAGATGGATCAGGGAGAAGACACTGTTACACAAGAACTAGTGTCTCAACAAGCATCAATCACAGTTATGGAAGAAAATCCAGGGGATGTTGCTGCCACACAAGAACCAGCAACTCTCATAGAAGAAGTGCTGGAAGACACTGTCTCACAAGAGACAATACTCCTCCCTTTCAAAAATTTTATTGATTTGGATTCAGAGCAGGAAGAACATTATAAAAAGGAGATTTCAGATCTCACAGCAGAAGTTTCAGCCCTGAGGATGGAAGTAATTAAATGGAGAAGTCAGGTGGAAGAAAACCAGAAAAAGACAATTGCTTTGGATGAGCATAAGAGAATTATTAGAGCACTGGAAGAGCAGGGGGCTGAAGAATGTATGGCCCACAGAGTTCAGATAGAGGAGCTGCAGAAGGAGATGAAGAAATTGAAAAAATTCTCATCCATGCAGAAGGAGAAGGATCAAATGTATGCCCTATCCCAAGAACTCATAGGCACTAGGAATCCCTCTTCCTCTTATCCAGTGTTTCTCTTCGAGCAGTTTTTCTGGTTTAAATTAAAAGCTGTACAGGAGGGGAGGTCATTTGAAATTGCGACCTCAGAAAAAATTTTGGAGACATTCCTTGGGAGCAATTTTGAAGAGCAGAACTTGCTATGTGAACTATACCTGCACGAGATGGCGTGCCCTCTGGATCGGCACTCAAACCCTGTTCCATTCGCAGGTGATGTTCAGCTACAAGCCTTTGCCTCTTTTGTGAACAATCATGTTTAGTGGGAAGGGTCTTTTCAGACCTTTTCCCACAATGAATCCCATACTAATTTATGGATTCGAAGTGAGCCCCAAAATCCTGGCATCCTTGTGGCTCGATACAAGGGTTTTCTTTCCATCCCTTCCCAGGC
Source organism: Pseudotsuga menziesii (assembly GCA_001517045.1). NCBI lineage: Eukaryota > Viridiplantae > Streptophyta > Pinopsida > Pinales > Pinaceae > Pseudotsuga > Pseudotsuga menziesii. Next base: position 162,526 of record LPNX011074378.1, on the reverse strand, counting down.
ACAACATATCATGAACTTGCAGGAAGAGGTAATCTCCACTTGTAAAAAGTCCATTTCTAGACAGCAGCAGGTTGCATTAGAGGGAAGCAAGCACAGATGGCAGGTTGCCTCCTCTGCACTTAGAAACAGGGACCCCTACTGCTTTAAAAATTTTAAAAATGCACTCTCTAGAGTCAAGGGTTATGTAGGGTGTATGAAGGAATGTGGAGTCAACTGGCTGGGTTTAAAGTTCAAATTTCTTCTTATCTGGTGGCCAGCAGAACCATACAACATGGATTTTTCCATGACTAGGGCAGAGGAGCAGATATGTTGGCAGTATTGGTTAATGTGACAGAGGTTTTCTGAAGACAGATGAGAAACCTGAGTTTCCCTACAATTTTTATTCTCTCCACAAACAGAGCTCAATGCAGGATTCAGATTCCGAGTGATGTAGGTTGCATGAGGACATGCAACAGGGTATTTGGGGGGAGATGTTGAGTCCAAAATTGGTCCCTTTTTAACCACCTTTAATCACCTTTCTTCCCTTGTTTTACACTGCTTAGCATGTCAATCAGACTGACTTTCCTCACTTTATTCCCTAAATTGTCAAGGTAAGACTGCTTATTGTTTTACCTTATTAATACTTATTCTTGTGACAATTAAGGCTATTTATCTCTCGAAATTGTGCTAATATGTGTGATCTATGAAGATAATGTGAGATGACCAGAATGCAGGGGGATGGAGATGAACAAGTCTAGGGACAAGGGACAGTCGTGATATAAAAGGGATCCTCAATCTGTCCATCATCTATTGAGGCACGTGACATTCTAGACAAGAGCCGGTTAGAGTAGCCGTAACAGAATGAGCTATGATTGAGGGATCTTCAGTGTAGCTACTCGAATATTATGGCGATCTGAGAAGATCGCCACTTCTGGGCCAGTCAACAGTCTTCTCGCATTTTCTATAATTGTATCATGCCACGTCTTGTAACAACCGGTGTATTCAGGGCGCCTGAAGATCAGAGATCTTCATGGCTACCCTTTGTAATAGGATTGGATGTTATCGCTTGTATGTATAAATGCAGAAAGTTGTCTCGACCCAGGGGGTTGGAATGTAGTTAATTCATTTGGTGTATTGGCAGCGGGAGAAATCTGTAATAATTCTTCCTTTTTAATACAAAGAGCTACTGCTGGTTTAAGGGAGCTGTACATTGTTCATCTAGCGTCTCTGTGTGAAGGCTGGGCCCGCCTTCCACAGAGATTGCTGAGTTAAGTTAGGATCTTTTAATTTATGGTTTTGTGATGTTTTGTTAATTATATTTCCTGTGTGCGCAGCAGTAGTATGTGTGATTTACGGTATTGCATTTTCTTAAGATCGATAACTGTAACAGCGTAACAGTCGACTGAGTAGATAGTTTTTATGCAATTTATTCAATAGTTGTACACAGCTCTGTTCATCTCATGGTTTCAGGTTGACATCCCACGAACCCTTTGCAATTCTTTGATTGTCATAATTGTTGATCTTTATTTCTGCAATTCAATTCTTAGAATAGCCGAGCTTGATCTGTTACAATTGAATTTCTAGATTACATTTAATTTATGATTACAGATTCCAAGTGTGATTAGATCAAATAGGCAATTCATTTATTTTGGGTTATGAATAGGATTCTCTTTCTGTCAGTAATTGTTGTTGAATCTGATTTCATTTCTTATTGATGCATAGAAGGAAAGGTTGAATTTGTAGAGTTAGAAGATTGGTGGGATTACACAAGGTTTGAGGGATGAACATAGTTGTTTAAGAGCAGTATTAACTACAATGATTTGGTGTTTAAGCATATATTGTGCAATTACCCTTTGAAACAAAAGACTTCCTCGGGTTGACAATGAATTTCGTAAGCTCCGTGTGTTGATAATAACTTATCTGCATCTAGGGTGCTCGACATGCCCGCTTGATAAAGCAGAAGTATGTCAGTTGTGTGAGCTGAACCATGACGTGAAAGAATGTCCCTTGCTTCCCCAAGTGAAGGCTGTTCTGCAGGCATCAACTCCAGAAGTGGAATCGGCCTATTTCATTGCACAGAAGAAACATTGGCAGCTTCGAAACTAAGGTATGCCTCTAGACTCGTTTCCATTTTTGAATAATATGGGTAATTGGAATAATAACATGCAAAATGTGAATACACAATTCCCTTCAAATTATGCTCAGTGGAATTCCTCCCAACCCGCAATGCAAAATTTTAACGCGTGGAGTCCTTGGACACAGCCACCACACCAACCTACGTCATGGTCTGTTGGATGGAGGAATTTCCATCCCAGGAACTAGTTTCCTCAACCACCTCCACCTCAACAGTCATCATATTCTCCTCAATATCCTCAATTTCCTCAATATCCCCAATATCCACCTCAGCAATTGCAGCTGCAGAATAATTTTGTTCCTAATATACCAATACGACCTCAGCTGCCTGCCCAACCCAATCCTAACCCGAATAATAAGACAGTCCATCAATTGGAGACTGTCAACATGCCAGCCTACTCTCTTTCCCCTGTACCTTGTAATGATATTCGTTTATGATTTGGGAAAATAGTAGAACCAATAATTACAGAAGATACTCCACCTTCTGTGCATAAGGAAGAAAGGAATTCATAGCATCCATCCGACACAGTTCCTATTATTGAAGATGATGAGCAACCCTTAGATGGGATGACTGAAACATCAAACGATAAACCTGACAATACACAGCCTACCCAACTGATAAGGCAACCACCATATCCCGAGAGACTAATGCTACCAAGAATGGGGGGGAAACCTCAGTTTAACCTCCTAGGAGAGTTAAGGAACCTTTATGTCAAAATCCCCCTTCTTCAAGCTCTTCAAGATGTGCCTATTTACGCTAGAACAGTTCGAGACCTGTGCACTAAGAAACCAGGAAGGAAACCCAGGGATCCTCCCACTGTTCATGTCATAGGGAATTTATCTGCGCTGATAACAGGAAAAACCCCTGTGACTAAATATGATGACCCTGGAAATCCCACTGTTACTGTACAGATAGGACAGACACAGATACCCAACGTGCTAGTGGATCTAGGAGCAGCGATCAATGTTATAAAAATGGAGACTGTAAAGAAGCTTGGGCTCACTAATATTAGACCGACCCCTATTTTTTTAGAATTGGAAAACAGATCCACCATCAGACCCGAAGGGATCCTAGACGACCTTGTCATCTCAGTAGATTCATGGGAGTACCCTGCTGACTTTTTGGTATTACAACCAAAATCGCAGCTTGGGGGACACCCATTGATCCTGGGGAGGCCTTGATTGGACACAGCTGATGCTTGCATCAGCTTTCGATCAGGGTCCATGACTATATCTGATGGTACGGATACTAAAAACCTCACCCATTATCCTCCAGCTCGGCCAAGTCTAGAGGCTGAAACTTCCCTTTGGATAGAGCAGGAGGAGGAGGAGGATGTTCAGCCACTATTAACTATAGGGAGGTCCTTAACTTTTAAAAATGAAACAGAAGATGATACTATTAGTAATTTCATTAGTAAACCCACTTCAATGAATAGAAAGGTCTATCAAATTCTGAACACTACCCTGGGCAAGGAAGAACAAGAAAATCTTACGAAAGAATCCTTAGTTGGTGACACAAACATAATCCTGGTTTTGAAAAATTCAGAAAGTATTCCTATTGAGGTAGATCCTGGATGAACTTTGAATATTAATCCTAGTCTCTCCTTAGAGGAACAGAAACGCCTGGTCAGCCTCTTGAAAGAACACAAGGGGGCGTTTGCCTGGGAGTATACAGATATGAGGGGTATTCCCTCTAATCTGTGCACCCATCATATTTATATCAAAAGTGACTCCCGGCCTATGTGTCAACCCCAACGACACATGAACCCCAACCTGAGGGATATAGTGAAGGAAGAGATCCAGAAACTATTGGAAGCAGGATTTATATATCCTATTTCAGATAGTGAGTGGGTTTCTCCACTCGTAATTGTGCCCAAGAAAAATGGCAAATGGAGGGTTTGTGTTGATTATAGGGAACTGAACAAAGCCACTCAAAAGGATCATTTTCCTTTGCCCTTCATTGACCAAGTACTTGATACCCTATCAGGGAAGAAGTTCTTCTCCTTCCTAGATGGCTTCAATGGGTACAACCAAATTTAGATTGCTCCTGAGGATCAGGATAAAACCACCTTCACTTGTCCCTGGGGAACGTTTTCCTACAGAGTGCTCCCCTTTGGTTTATGTAACGCACCAGCAACGTTTCGAAGAGATGTAATTGGCATATTCTCTGAATTAGTCAATGATAGTATGGAAATATTCATGGATGATTTTACTCCCTATGGCAGGGATTTTGAGGAAGCACTGGAAAATTTAAAGAAGGTTTTAATTCGCTATGAACAGACTCATCTCTCATTAAGCACTGAAAAGTGCCATATGATGATGAGTAAGGGGGTGGTATTAGGGAATATTATCTCTGCCAATGGCATTCAGGTAGACCCTGCAAAAATCAAGGTGATAAAGAATATACCTACCCCTTCAACTCAGAAAGAGGTGCGAAGTTTTCTGGGACATGTTGGATATTATCGAAGGTTTATACAAAATTTCTCCAAACTGCCTTCTCCTTTGTTCTCTCTGTTAATGAAGGATGCACAGTTTGTGTGGAATACAACATGCCAGACAGCATTTGATGATCTTAAAGAGAAGCTGTCCGCAGCTCCCATCTTACGGGGACCTAACTGGACCCTGCCCTTCCATATTTCTTCAGATGCCTCTGACACTGCCATTGGGGCAGTATTGGGACAGCAGGATGGTCAAGTACCTTATGCCATCTACTATGTTAGTAAAAAACTGGCCCCTGATGAACTTAATTATACTGTTACTGAAAAAGAATTCCTAGCTATTGTTTACTCTATCAATAAATTTCGACATTATATCACTGGGTATCCTACGTTTGTGCACACTAACCACTCTGCCATTAAATATTTAATGAACAAACCTGTTACCAATGCCAAAGTGACCAGATGGATTTTTTTATTGCAAGAATTTGATATCACCATTATAGATAAACCTAGAAAAGAAAATGTCGTTGCTGATTTTTTATCCCGTCTTACTAAGAGTGATGATAGTTTTCCTGTTGAGGACTCTTTTCCAGATGAACATCTATTCGCACTGTCAGCTCACTCTCCTTGGTATGCAGACGTCGCTAATTATTTGTTTGCAGGGAAGCTCCCACCACATATGTCTAAACGAGAAAAAAAAATCATTCAGCAGAGTGCCAGGTATTGTTGGCTAAATGGTCATCTCTTTTACACAGGACCGGATCTTGAGATTAGGAGATGTGTAAGAGAAGACGAGATATTTCCCATACTAAAAGCCTGTCATGATGAGCCTTGTGGGGGGCACTTTGCAGACAAAAGAACAGGGCATAAAGCACTGCGAATGGGATACTATTGGCTGACTCTGTTCAGGGACGCTAAAAGGTATGTTCAATCCTGTGACAGCTGCCAAAGGATGGGCCAGCCTAATAAAACAGATCAGATGCCTCTACAACCTCAAGTAGTAGTTGAACCTTTTGATAGATGGGCACTGGATTTTGTTGGCCCTATCAGTCCTCCTTCCAGACAGAAAGTTTACATTCTGGTTTGAACTGATTATATGACCAAATGGGTGGAGGTTGTAGCTTTGGCTAAGGCTAACGACCAGGCGGTGATGGATTTTCTGTACAGTGAAATTTTTACCCGCTTTGGGGTACCAAAGGAAGTGGTTACCGATGGGGGACCACAATTTATGTCACGCCAATTCGAATCCTTGCTCTGGAAGTATCATGTGCAGCATAGGGTGGCTTCACCTTACCACCCCCAAGCCAATGGTCAGGTGGAGAGTACCAATAAAGTTATCGAAGCCATCCTGACCAAAATAGTTAAGAGTCATCGAAAGGATTGGGCTGACAAGCTTTCTAAAGCACTGTGGGCATATCACACAACTTGGCGCAGCACTACAGGTTTTTCTCCATACGATTTAGTGTATGGAAAGAGTGCCATCTTTCCAATTGAGTTCGAGATTAAAACCCTAAAGACAGCCACCGAAATGAATCTGGATGTAACAGAATCCCAGAGGAGAAGATTGAATCAATTAATTGAATTGGATGAGAAGCAGTTAGCTGCAGTGGACCAGACTTTGTTGCTTCAGCAACAGAGATCCAATTGGCATGACCAATTTATTAAAAAGAAATTCTTCAGTGAGGGAGACTGGGCGTTACTCTATGACTCCAGATTCAAAAGGTATTTTAAAGGTAAATTACGTACAAGGTGGCTCGGTCCATACTTGGTTGACAGGGTCTTTGACAATGGCACTGTCCGTCTGGTGACCATTAATGATAACCGCATACCATTACTTGCTAATGGCCATAGACTGCGACTGTATCATAAGCCTATTTCGAAAGACGCATTCATTTTGCAAATCGTTGCCGATCCAGAGTATCAGCTGACACCAGGGCAGGAACTTCTCTCTGCCTCTGCCGACCCTTGAACTGTAAATCGTGCTTTGAATCACTGTACATAAATAATTTTTTTTCCTACTGTAGCGTATAATTATTTTTTTTCCTTTTGCATTTGATCTTTTCGTTTGTTGTTGTTTTTCAAAAATTTGTAGGGTAGTGCCAGGAAAATGACCAGATTGGGCCTGTCGAACGGGAGTCATCTTCCTCTGCTTCCCTGCGTTGCATTTCCCCTTTTCCTCAAAATAAATTTGTCGGCGGCTGCAACATATTTCCCGGCAGTTGCAACATATTTCCTGGCGGCTACAACATATTTCCTGGCAGCTGCAACATATTTCCCGGCGGCTGCGACATCTTTCTCCGACGATTGTAAATTTATTTTCCGGCAACCGTAACCTTTTCCCGATGACCAGAAAATCCTTTTTCCCAGTAGCCGTAACCCATTTCCTGGTGGCTGCAACATATTTTCTGGCAGCCGTGACCTTTTCCCGATGACCAGAAAATCCTTTTTCCCGACAGCTGTAACCCATTTCCCGGTGGCTGCAACATATTTGCCGGCGACTGCAACATATTTGCCGGCGGCTGCAACATAAATGCTGGCGGCTACAACATATTTGCTGGCGGCTGCACCATATTTGCCGACGGCTGTGACATATTTTCCGAGGGCCGGCAAACTTTTCCCTGGCAGCTGTGATTTTTCCTGCTACTGCCAATCTTTTTCCCAACACCGTGAACCATTCTTGGCGGCTGCAACATCTTCTTCGTCGGCCGCAATATCATTCTTGGCAACTGCAATTCCACTCTATTTGGCGGCCATTTTTCAGCATTAAACACCATTTTCTTACAACCTGCGGTGGTAAATCTTGTGTTCACGAAAGAAATTGCTTCCACTACCAGATATGGCTCTGATTTATTCCACTCGTGCCGGCCAACTCGGCATAATTCCGACCCCGATGACATGATGGTTTATTGGTGGTGTAATCGGAGAAACCACAGTATCGAAATGACCAAGTCGACGTTTTGAATCCATATTTGGATCCATCATCAGGACACAGTCGAATGTGGAGAGAGTGAGAACTAATGTTAAAAACTCGAACCGGTTAGAAGGTCTAAGGTTGGTCGCAGAGACTCAGGTAATTTTTAATTTTATTTGATTAATCTCTAACCCTATTTTTCGGGAAAAAAATGTTCATATTCTTAAATCTTTACAATGGCTAAATCGGGATATTATGAAACATTTTTTTACGGAGATTGATTTTAATTATTTCTACCCTAAAGTTTGAAATGATTCTTTAAAAACCATCTAATGCCCAAAAGTTTAAAACTGTAAAGTTATAGATTTTATTGTCATTAATAATAATATTACAAGTATTAGTAATAAACCTAAAAACTCAAAGTTTTTAAATTTAGTATTAATAATAATTGATTTTAAAAACCTCATAATAAATCCCCAAAAACCTAAAGTCATTAATTTCGATATTATTAATGAATTTTAATATTAATTATAATTAAATCTTATTGGCTTAATTTTAGGGTTTCCAAAAGTTGGAATCCCATTAGAACCCTAAAGTTTAATTTTATTATTATTAATAACCTTAATACTAAAATTTAAAGACCTTAAAGTTTGTAAGTTTATTATTATTAGTAACAATTTTAAAAACCTCATAATAATTTTAAAAACTTAAAGTTATTAAATATATTAATGAATTTTAATTGTAATTAAATTTTTATTGAAAGGAAATGTTGATTTTAATTATTTTTACCCAAAAGTTTTGAAAAACCCCCCTCATGCCTAAAAGTTTAAAACCCTAAAGTTATGGATTTTACTATCATTAATAACAATCTTACAAGCATTAGTCCTAAACCTAAAAACTTAAAGTTTTTTAAATTTATTATTATTAATAACCAATTTTAAAAAACTTCATAATAAATCCAAAAGTTAATGAATTTTAATATTAAGTATAATTAAATCATATTAGCTTAATTTTAGGATTTCAAAGGTTGGAATCCCTTTAAAACCCTAAGGTTTAAATTTATTATTATTAAAGACCTTAATAATAAATTTAAGGACCTGAACGTTTATAAATTTATTATTAATAGTAACAATTTTAAAAACCTCATACAATATTAAAAACTTAAAGTTATTAATTATATTAATGAATTTTAATTGTAATTAAATTTTCAATGAGGAGTGTTCTTTTAGCTTAATAATAGGATTTAGTAAATATTAAAAACCTCATAATAAATTTAAAAACATTAAAGTTTTCAAATTTATTATTATTAAAAACCTAATAATAAATTTTTCATTCCTAAAGTCACATTTTATTTTCATATTAATGCCTATTACTATGTCAAAACCTAGGAAGCATCTTATAGATTAATTCTAGGATAAGGAGGGGTCTAAAAAGTTAAGGGGTTGATTTCAAATTAATTTAGAATCCTAAAGATTAAACGGAATTTAACAGGTTAAGAGGTTGATTTTAAATTAATTAAAAACCTAATGTTTTTAAACAGATTTTAAAAAAACTTTCGATTTTAATATTAAATTTTTGGGTATTTTAAATTGAGGTTTTCCTTAAGGACGAGGAAGGACAAAGGAAAAAGGGGGGCGGAGGGCTTGAAAGAGGAAAAGGGGGCAGAAAGAGAACGGTTAGGAGACAGAGTGGCCTTTTCGATTGAGAATAGATGGAAGCCAACTGGTGCTCACCTCGGGGCCACCATTCCTGTTTAGGTTGTGTGGGAGTTTAATAATCTCTAGGGCTTCTCTAAATTTCCTTTTAAAGTAGTGATCTTCTTTTGCGAGGATAATGGTGTCTTCTAGGCAAATGTGATGTTTGGTTTTGGCTACATGTTCCGCCAGGGTTGAGGAACGGATACGTTCTTCTCTAATGTTTGCCCCATGTTCTTTTAGCCGTGTGTGGAAAGAACATCCCGTCTCACCTATATAGCTGATCTTGCACGAGCAAGGGATCTTATAAACCCCTCTGAATTGTGTATGATCAACTGGATCTTTAACGGATCTCATTCTTTTCTTAATGGTCTCTAGGGGTTTAAACGAAGTCGTGATGTTGTTCTTGTTGAGAATTCTAGCGATCTTATCAGTCACCCCTTGTATATACGGTAAGTAAGCTCGTGGGTTGGAGGTGGTCTTGTTTTCCGAGGTTTTCTCACCCGTAAAGTACTTGTTGCGGGTTTTTCCGAGGGTCTTCGTGATGACCTTGGGTTTGTAACCTATGTTTGTGAAGACTTCTTTAAGGTGGTCTTTCTCTTTTCCAATATGTTCTGAATCTGCGATCCTTGAGGCTCTCACTGCCAGAGTATTGAGAACCCCTATCTTCTGGGAAGTATGGTGGTGGGAGTCTGCATGGAGGTAGCTATCCGTGTGCGTCTTTTTACGGAACACCTCATGTCCCAGAGTGCCAGCTTCTTTTCTCGTAAGGAGGACATCTAGAAATGGGATGCTCCTATTTTCCTCAAGTTCCATTGTGAATTTGATGTTGGGGGAGATACTATTCAGGTGTGTCAGGAACTTCCTGAGTTCATCTTCACCATGTGGCCACAACACATTCGTGTCATCCACGTACCCGAAATTTTAATATTAAAATCGAAATATTTTTTAAAATCTGTTTAAAAACATTAGGTTTTTAATTAATTTAAAATCAACCTCTTAACCTGTTAAATTCCGTTTAATCTTTAGGATTCTAAATTAATTTGAAATCAACCCCTTAACTTTTTAGACCCCTCCTTATCCTAGAATTAATCTATAAGATGCTTCCTAGGTTTTGACATAGTAATAGGCATTAATATGAAAATAAAATGTGACTTTAGGAATGAAAAATTTATTATTAGGTTTTTAATAATAATAAATTTGAAAACTTTAATGTTTTTAAATTTATTATGAGGTTTTTAATATTTACTAAATCCTATTATTAAGCTAAAAGAACACCCTTCATTGAAAATTTAATTACAATTAAAATTCATTAATATAATTAATAACTTTAAGTTTTTAATATTGTATGAGGTTTTTAAAATTGTTACTAATAATAATAAATTTATAAACGTTCAGGTCCTTAAATTTATTATTAAGGTCTTTAATAATAATAAATTTAAACCTTAGGGTTTTAAAGGGATTCCAACCTTTGAAATCCTAAAATTAAGCTAATATGATTTAATTATACTTAATATTAAAATTCATTAACTTTTGGATTTATTATGAAGTTTTCTAAAATTGGTTATTAATAATAATAAATTTAAAAAACTTTAAGTTTTTAGGTTTAGGACTAATGCTTGTAAGATTGTTATTAATGATAGTAAAATCCATAACTTTAGGGTTTTAAACTTTTAGGCATGAGGGGGGGTTTTCAAAACTTTAGGGTAAAAATAATTAAAATCAACATTTCCTTTCAATAAAAATTTAATTACAATTAAAATTCATTAATATATTTAATAACTTTAAGTTTTTAAAATTATTATGAGGTTTTTAAAATTGTTACTAATAATAATAAATTTACAAACTTTAAGGTCTTTAAATTTTAGTATTAAGGTTATTAATAATAATAAAATTAAACTTTAGGGTTCTAATGGGATTCCAACTTTTGGAAACCCTAAAAATAAGCCAATAAGATTTAGTTATAATTAATATTAAAATTCATTAATAATATCGAAATTAATAACTTTAGGTTTTTGGGGATTTATTATGAGGTTTTTAAAATCAATTATTATTAATACTAAATTTAAAAACTTTGAGTTTTTAGGTTTATTACTAATACTTGTAATATTATTATTAATGATAATAAAATCTATAACTTTACAGTTTTAAACTTTTGGGCATTAGATGGTTTTTAAAGAATCATTTCAAACTTTAGGGTAGAAATAATTAAAATCAATCTCCGTAAAAAAAATGTTTCATAATATCCCGATTTAGCCATTGTAAAGATTTAAGAATATGAACATTTTTTTCCGAAAAATAGGGTTAGAGATTAATCAAATAAAATTAAAAATTACCTGAGTCTCCGCGACCGACCTTAGACCTTCTAACCGGTTCCAGTTTTTAACATTAGTTCTCACTCTCTCCACATTCGACTGTGTCCTGATGATGGATCCAAATATGGATTCGAAACGTCGACTTGGTCATTTCGATACTGTGGTTTCTCCAATTACACCACCAATAACCTATCACCACAGAAATTTGGCAACAGTGATGGTTTATGTTTCACTCGCGGAAGGCATTATGGCGTTATCCGCATCATTATGATCAAATTAATAACTGCACATGAGCTCGGCTTTGCAGCGTCAGCATTTGCACGTTCCACCATTCTCCGCAGGCTATCCGACGCACCATCTCATGAGGTATGGCTTTGATTTTCACATGATTAAGTATTGATATGATTAACGATCTCAGTCGTACCTTCGTACGTACCACCATTATGGCTTAATTAACCTTTCCCTCGTGCGACGTAAAAACTAATAACCGCCACCTTCCCCAATTTGGCATAAAAATTTCGAACCTCCCTCCGTGCTGAACTTTCCAAATTTGCCATTTTTCTCAACATCTCCGCTCAGCGCCTTGTGCATCCTCTACACTGCAACCTCCATTATCGGACTCTGTAACTTTGCAGCCAGGATTATGGGGATCCCAGCTCGCCATGAACCTTTGGATACACAGGAGCTTAGGAAAAATCCCGCAGTTCTGGCCATCTTTCAAGCCGCCGGCTGGCTCGAGTTCTTTGAGCGACTGGATGGCTTTAACCGGGAAGCAGCCCTGAAATTTTCCTTAAACCTCATAGATACTCACTCTGAGGTGTGGGGGCTATGCATAGAAGTCTCCGAAGCCATTATATCCGAGGTTACTGCTATCCCGCAGGTGGGAAAGGCATGGTTTGGACGATGAGTTCCCACAACGAGCACATGGGAAGCATTTTTACGAGAGGGGGAGCAAGTTTAGTCATCCAGAAGAGGGATTGCACTATCTTCATTGCCACAGCCATGGGATCAGGTTGTTGTCTTCCTCAAAAAGTACATCACTTGTGAAGGTAGGTACCAAGCTGTTTATAATTCCGACCTGCCTTTACTTTCTCATCTCCGCCGTGGCATTTTATTGAACATTCCATACTATTTTCTCCATGACTTGTGTCATATGGCGGAATTTGTCCAAGCCGCTAAGCACCCATTTGCCTCCCTGACCCACCATGGTCTCATCAAATTAATAATTTCAAGAACCCTTGCTCAGCATAATATAACTTGTGAACAATTCACAGTCCAAGCTCAAGAACTAGCTCTCTTGTTGGGTGTCAAGATAGAACAGGAACAGGTTCAACCACAACAGGAGGACCGAAGTTCCTCCAATATAGTTGGGGGGGGGGGATGAAACTATATCAGAAGAAGCACAACCAGAGGCATAGGTAGAGCAATTGGAGGAGAGTATACATAAAAACCTTGTGGAGAACATAGACAAGAGGACAGCTCTGCCAACAGAAGGTGAAACTGGAGCAGCACCAAGTGCCGCGACAGTTGAACCTGAAGATGACAGAGCTGGGGAAATTAAAGAAAATATCGATCCAGTAACTATTGAATCCTCATCTGAATGGGAAGGAGGAACATTAATTGTGGAAGAACAGCCTGAGGAGCAAGAAAATATTCCTTCGACCTCGGCTGTGAAACCCGACATCCCAGCTCCACAAAAGAAAACAGCACAAAGGAGAAAGAAAAGATCAATTTACAAACTGAACATAACTTTACCTATCAGAAGGAAAAGAACTAAAATAGCTGCAACAGCAGAGGCAGCCAGAAAAATATGGGAAACCCTAGAAGCATAGGTTGAGTTCCCAATCCTTGCACCGAGGCCAAAGGATGCTCCACAAAGGCCAGTTGAGGAAGAACCTAGCATTGAAGGACTTTTAGAAGAAAACAAATTATTAAAGGAGGAAGTCCAAGTACTTCGAAGGGAAGTGGAGACATGGAAGGAAACCTGCAGAAAACAAGGTGAGAAGAAAATGTATACATTGGTGGAGGATGCAGACCAGTTGGAGGGATCGAACTCTACCGAGCCTGGCAAGGAAGATGAGTGTGTGATCTGCCCTACCTGTGGGGAAATCTTCAAAGAGACAGGCCACAAGATTATAATTCGCACCTGCACAGTACCACAGTCAGCACCCACAATAGAGGAAAATGCAGAAAAAGAAGATGCTGCCACACAAGAACCAACATCTTTAAACATCCTTGTTGAAGTTGCCACTAATTCTGTGGCGGAGGAGAAAAAGGATGAAATCATGCATGATGTCGGGGACAAATATTGCACTATAACCCTAGAATTCTCCCAGGACATAGAGATTGTAGAAGCCGAGCCACAAGCGCAGGGCATTGATAAACTTGAACAAGGGGCTGTAACACAAGAACCAGCAAACCTGAATATACTTGTCCAGTCGGCTGAACAAGTGGGAGAAGAACCTGGGATGGATGACACTCTGGAATTAAATGAAGAGCTTTGCACTGTAACCCCAGAATGTTCCCATGATGCAGAGCTCATAGAAGAAGAATTGCAACAGCAGGAGGATGAAGAGGTAAGCAAGGATGTTGTTACAAACGAACCAACATCCTTCAGAGTTGCAGCAGGGATTCCTGAAATTCAATTAGAATATAACCCCGGGATGGATATCATACCCGATACACAGTGGAGCGAGGATGAACAAGCCTCAGGTGACACTGAGATCCTTGAGGAAGATCTGCACGAAGGGGAAGATATTCAATCTTAGAGGCAGGAGAACAAAGAAGACATTGTTACACAAGAACCAGTGTCTCTAAGAGCAATGAATGTATCTGCTAAAGAGAACCCAGGGGATGTTGCTGTTACACAAGAACCAGCAACACAAGAATTGAATTCAGAAATGCAGGTTGACCAGGAGGAAGACACTGTTACACAAGAACCAGTGTCTCTAAGAGCAATGAATGTATCTGCTGAAGAGAACCCAGGGGATGTTGCTGTTACACAAGAACCAGCAACACAAGAATTGAATTCAGAAATGCAGGTTGACTAGGAGGAAGACACTGTCACACAAGAACCAGTGTCTCAAAAAGCCATGGATGCAGTTGTTGATGTTGTTGTTACACAAGAACCAGCAACACAAGAAATGCAGGTTGAACAGGAGGAAGACACTGTCACACAAGAACCAGTGTCTCTGAAGGCAATGAATGTAGCTGCTGAGGAGAATCCAGGGGATGTTGCTGTTACACAAGAACCAGCAACTCTCATAGTAAATTTGGATATGCTGGAGGACATTGCCCCACAAGATCCAGTGCTTCTACCTCTTAGAAATTTCATTAATTTGGACTCAGAGCAAGAAGGGAATTATAAAAAGGAAATTTTAAACCTCACAACAGAAGTCTCAGCCCTGAAGTTGGAAGTGACCAAATGGAAAAGCCAGTTGGAAGAGCACCAGACAAGTATGATTGCTTTGAGTGAGCATAGAAAAATCATTAAAGCACTGGAAGAGAGGTGGGATGAATAACGTATGGCCCATAGAATTAGGGAAGAAGAGCTGCAGAGCAAGTTGAAGGAATTGAAAAAGTTTCAATCTATGCAGCGAGAAAAAAAACAAATGTACACACTCTCTCAAGAACTCATGGGCACCAGGAAACCCTCTTCCTCTTATCCAGTGTTCCTATTTGAGTAATTTGTATGGTTTAAATTGAAGGCTGTACAGGAGGGGAGATTGTTCGAAATCACAAACTCAACAAAGTTCTTGGAAACATTCTTTGGAAGCAATTTTGAGGAGTAGAACCTGCTGTGTGAATTATACCTGCATGAAATGGCTTGTCCCCTGAACCGCCACTCAAACCCTGTTCCATTCGCAGGGGATGTTCAGCTCAGAGCCTTTGCCTGTTTTGTGAGTAATCACGTTCAGTGGGAAAGGTATTTTTAGACCTTTTCCCATAATGAAGGCCACACTAACTTATGGATTCGAAGTGAACCCTAGAATCCTGGCATTCTTTTGGCACGGTACATAAGTTTTGTTTCAAGACCCCCCCAGGCACAGCATATCATGAGACTGCAAGAAGAAGTGATCTCCACCTGCACCAATTATATTTCCAGACATCAGTAGGTGGCATTGGAAGGGAGTAAACATAGATGGAAGGCTGACTCCTCTGCACTTAGAAGCCGGGATCCTTACTGTTTCAAAAATTTCAAGCAAGCACTTTCCAGAGTCAAGGGCTATGTGGGAAGCATGAGGGAGTGTGGAGTTGATTGGTTGGGTTTGAAATTCAAATTTCCCCTCATTTGGTGGCCATCAAAACCATATAATATAGATTTTTCCTTGACTAGGGAAGAGGAGCAGCGGTGCTGGAAGTATTGGGTTACTCATAGAGGCTTTTTAAAGGAAAATGAGGTACCTGAGTTTCCCTACAACTTCTCCTCCCTCCATGAACACAGCTCAGTACAGGACTCAAACTCCGAATGATGCAGGTTATTGCATGAGGACATGCAACATGATAGTTGGGGGGAGATGTTGAGCCTAGGAATTACCCCTTTTTTACCATCTTCAATCACCTTTTCTTCCCCTGTCTTACATCATTTAGCATGCTAATCAGACCTGTTGTCCTTACTTTCATCCCCAAACCACCAAGGTATGACTGATCATTGCTTTATCTTATTAATGCTTATGATTGTGATAATTAAAGCTGTGTATCTCTCAAATGTGCTAACATGTTATGATTTATGAAGGCATTTTGAGATAAGTGGATTGCAGGTGGATGAGGGCTGAACAAATATTAAAGAAAGGGATATTCGCTGCTTGAAAGGACCCTTAGCCCCCGATCATCAATGAAGGCACGTGGTTTTAATGTAATATCCTAGACCAAGCTGTGACAGTGCAGCTGTAAGAGAACGCGCTACATTGCTGCTCGAATATAATCGTGATCTGAAGAGATCACTACTCCTGGGAAAGTCAACATCCTTCCTGAATTTTCCATGTCATTATCATCCCACGTTTTGTAACAACCAGTATATTTAAGGCGCCTGAAGATCAGATATCTTCATGGCTTCCCTTTAATAGGATTGAAGGCTATGATTTGCATGTATAAATAGGAGGAGTTGTTTCGACCCAAGGGGTTGGCAGATAGATAATTCATTCATTGTATTGACAGCGGAAGCAACCTGTAATCATTCTTTATTTTATTACAAGGAGTTACCTTTGATTTAAGGGAGCTGTACATTGTTCATCCAACGTCTCTGTGTGAAGGTTGGGCCTGCCTTCCGCAGAGATTGCTGAGTTAAAGTAGGATTTCTGAATTCATGGTTGTGTAATGCTTTGTTGATCATATTTACTTTGTACGCAGCAGTAGTAGTGTGGATTTACAGTATAATTGGGATCCCATTTTCTTAAAGATTGGTAATTGGCACAGAGTGACAGTCGATTGAATAGATAACTTCCTTTATGCAAATTGAGTGGTAGTTGTACGCAGCTCAGTTCATCCTGTAGTTTCAGTTGTTATCCTACGAATCCTTGCAATTTATCTTTCCTATTATGATTGTTGATTTTCATTCCTGCAAGTCAATTCCTTCGAATAGCTGAACTTAATCCTTTGCAATTGAATTTCTAGATTAATATTTAATTTACGTTTATGACTTTCAAGAGTAATTAGATTGAATGGGCAGTTTAATTGTTCTGAGTTGTGAATAGGATTTCCTTTTTATCTGCAATTGTTGTTTGCATCTTAGATCATTTTTCTGAATTACAGGTAATTGAATTTGTAGTATTTAGAAGATGAATAGGATTGCACAGATTCTTGGGATGAACATAGTTGTTAGAGGATAAGAGTGTTCAATTACGTTGATTTGGTGTTTAACGCATATACTGTGCATTTATCCTTTGAAATAAAAGACTTTCTCGGGTTGACAATAAATCTCGTATGCTTTGTGTGTGTTGATAATAATCTATCTGCATATAGGGTGCTCAACAACTCCTATGTTATTAGCAGATCTTTTTGCAAAATAGCAACTCCTCTAGATATGGCTCTGATTCCTAATGCCGACAATTTGACTCATAATGTAATATTCATCATATTTTTGACCATTTTAACACGATGGTTTTTGGCTCGCTGGTGGAAGAGGTTATTACAACACCCCTATAATAATGATTACAATTAATGACTGCACAGCGCACGAGTTCAACTTTCGCAAGGATTGCAATCACACGCTCTATCATCCTCCAAAGGACATCCATCGCGCATTTTCGAAGGTATGGCTTTGATTAACTACTTGATTAAGTATCAATATGATTTGACAATATCAGTCATACCTCCATTTTTATGCCCATTATTGCATCGATTAACTCTCTTCTCGTGCGACATAATGACTAATTATGCTACCTAATAACCGCCACGTTTCCCAAATTGGGATAAAATTTCAAATAATCCAGTGCGCTGAAACTTTTCGAATTCTCCTAACTCTCCTCTCAGCTGTCCATGCATACTCTATGCTGTAACCTCCATTGTCGGAATCTATAATCTGTTGAACTACAATATAATTCTGAACACAAAAACATGGGTACTCTGGCTTGTTATGAACCTTCAAACACACGAGAACTCAGAAGAAATGCTGCAATCTTCGCTATCTTTCAAGCCGGCGGTTGGATGGAATTTTTTGAACGCCTGAATGGATTTCACTGTGAAGCAGCTTTACAGTTCGCTTTGAATCTTACAGAAACTCATTCAGAGGTTTGGGGATTGCGTATTGAAGTTTCTGAAGCCATAATGGCTGAAGTCACTGGTCTGCCTTAGGTAGGAAGAACTTGGTTTGGATGTCGAACCCCCGCTACTGCAGCAGTATAGGATTTTATAATGGAATGGGAGCAGGTTCAAATGACATGAAGAGGGATAGTGCTACAATCATTGCCATAGCCATGGAATCAAGTCACTGTTTTTCTCAAGAAATACATCACCTGCGAAGGTACCAAACAGTCTATCATTCTGAATTCCCTTTGCTCCCTCATCTCTGTCACAGGGTTCTGTTAAATATTCCATATTATTTTCTTAATGATTTACATCATATGGCGGGGTTTGTTCGAGTTTCCAAACATCCACTCTCCTCACTGACCCACCATGGCCTCATTAAACTAATAATCTTAAGGACCCTTGCTCAACACAATATAACCTAGAAGCAATTTACAACCCAAGTTCAGGAACCCGTTCCTTTTCCCGGTATTCCAATAGAAGAAGAGCAGGCCCATCCACAGTTGGGGGGGGAATGAAGAACAACAAGAGGCTTAGAGCCCCTTCGATGTAGTTGGGGGGGGGGGAGATGAGACTAGATCAGAGGATCAATCAGGGGTACAAGGAGAACAATTGAGAGAAGATGTACATGAAAACCCTATGGGAGAACTAAATAGTAGGGTAGCTTTGACAGCAGAGGGTGAAACTGGAGCAACATTAGATGCTGCGACAACTAAAGCCGAAGATGACAGAGCCATGGAAATAGAAGAAAATAGTGAGTTGGTGACCATTGAATCCTCACTTGAATGGGGAGGAACCTTGATTGAGGAAGAACATCCCGAGGAACAAGAAAATGCTGGAACTAGGAATATTCCTTCTACTTCAGCTGTGAATCCAGAAACTCTAACACCACAAAGAAAAAGGAGGAGATCAAAGGATGAAATTAAGGTATCTCCACCAATAAGAAGGAAAAGAACCAGGTCGGTCGCAACAGCAGAAGCAGCAAGGGAAATATGGGAAACCTTAGAAGCACAAATTGAGTTCCCCATTCTTAAACCCAGACCAATTGATGCCCCACAAGGGCCAGTTGAAGAAGAACCCCAAATCGAAGAACTTCTATTTGAAAATAGGCTATTAAGAGAGGAAGTCCAAACACTCAAAAAGGAATTGGAAAATTGGAAAGAAGCGTGTAGCAAACAAGGTGAAAGGAAGCTGCACACATTGTTTGAAGCTGCAGATCAAGTGGAAGGATCAGATCCTACCGAGCCTGGAAATGAGGAAGAAAGAGTGGTCTGTCCCACCTATAGAGAAATATTTAATGAATCAGGTTATAGGATTATAATCCATGCCTTCAAAACACAACAGTCTATACCTACAACTGTGGAAGGACAGGTACAACTTGATTTGAGAGATGGTGGGACTCCCCAAGAAAAACTTCAGGAGGAGGAAGCTGTAGATGAACAAGATGTTGTCACACAAGAACCAACATCCTTGGATATTATTGATGGTGGAAATCCCCAAGAAAAACTTCAGGAGGAGGAAGCTTCAGATAAACAGGATGCTATCACACAAGAACCAGCATCCTTGGATATTATTGATGGTGAAAATACCTAAGAAAAACTTTAGGAGGAGGAAGCTTCAGATAAACATGATGCTATCACACAAGAACCAGCATCTTTAAATATGCCTGTCAAAATTGCCACTAACCCTGGGATAGAGGAACCAAAGGATGAATTTATTCTTGATTTTATGGATGAAGATTGCACTGTGACCTCAGAATCCTCCCATGACATAGAAATAATAGAAGCAGAACCACAACATCAAGACAATGATGAGGTCAAACAAGATGCTGTCACAAAAGAACTGACATCCTTGAATGTTCTTTCTCACGTGGCTGCTGAAATGACGGGAGGAGAACCAGGAATCGAAGGCACTTTGAAGTCTAATGAAGAATTTTGTACTATAACTCCAGAATTGTCTCAGGACACAGAGATACTAGAATTGGAATCACAACAACAGGGAGATGAAGAAGCAAATCAGGATGTTGTTACACAAGAACCAACATCCCTGAAAATTGCAGTAGAAATGCAACAAGTGGATGTCATTTCTGAGATGGATTTTGGTGAAGATGAACAAGTCCAATTACAACCCTTAGGTGATACCGAAATCCTGGAGGAACAACTACATACTGAAGAAGACATCCAGTCTTAGTAGCATGAGGAAAAATAAGAACAGGGCTTTGTAGCCTCACAATCTCTGGCTGAGATAGAAGCTGATGATCAGGTAGAGAATGGAATTAAAATGCAGGAGGAAGTTGCTCCATAAGAACCAACATCCTCACAGCTAGATGCCAGATTTTCCAAAGGGAAACCTCAGAAAGAAGATGTTATTACACAAGAACCAGCATCTCGAGAAGGGGTGGAAGTTGTTGCTAAAGGAATTCCCGGAGGGGTTGCTGTTACACAAGAACCAACACCCCCATAAGTAACTTCAGATGTGCAGAATGTCCAATGTGGCACATCAGGTGACAAAGTGGGGATTGAATCTCTTCAAAATTTCATTGACCTGGATTTTGACAAAGAAGAGTATCCAGAAGAAGAAGAAGCCCTGAACCCTACAACAAAAATCTCAATTCTGGGAATGGAGGTAAGAAAATGGAAAAGCTAGGTGGAAGAATACCAAGAAGGGATGGTTTCCCTCACCGAGCATAAAAATACCATCAGAATACTGGAGGATAAATGGGAAAAATAATGTATGACCCAGATACTTCGAGAATAAGAGCTACAGAACGAACTAAGGGAGCTAAAAAAGTTCCAGTCTATGCAGAAGGGAAAAGAGCAGATGTATGCTCTTTCGTAAGAACTCTTGGGCACTAGGGTACCTTCCTCTTCTTACCCTGTATTTTTATTTGAACAAATTGTTTGGTTTAAGTAAAGGGCTGTGAAATAAGGGAATTTATTTGAGATAATAACCTCAACAAAATTCTTGGAGACATTTTTTCGAAGCAATTTTAAAGACCAAAATCTGTTGTGCGAGTTGTATTTGCATGAGATGGCTTGTCCTTTCGATCGCCATTCAAATCCTGTCCCTTTTTCAGGAGATGTTCAGTTGAGAGCCTTTGCTTCTTTTGTGAGAAATCATGCTCAATGGGAAAGGTCTTTTCAAACCTTTTCTCACAATGAAGCCCATTCTAATCTGTGGTTCTGAAGTGATCCTCAAAATATTGGTATTTTTCTTGCTCGACACAGGATTTTTCTCCCATGCCCCATCCAGACTTGGCACATAATGGAACTACAGGAGGAGGTTATTTCTACCTGTACCAACCAGATCTCCAAACATCAAAAAATAGCTTTGGAAGGTAGTAAGCACAGGTGGCAGGCTGCCTCTCCTACCCTCAGGAACAGATACCCCTATTATTTCAAAAAATTTGAGCAAGCACTTTCCAGGGTTGAGGGTTATGTTGGATGTATCAGGGAGTGTGGAGCTAACTGGTTGGGCCTGAAATTTAAATTTCCTCTCATCTGGTGGCCATCAAAACCATACAGGATGGATTTCTTACTGACCAAGGCAAAAGAGCAGCAATGTTGGAGATATTGGGTTTCCCATAGAGGGTTCATAGAAAAAGAAGGAATGTATGAGTTCCCCTACAAATTCTCTTCTCTCCATGAACAAAGCACGGTGCAAGATTCAGATTCTGAATAATGGAGGTTGTTGCATGAGGACATGCAACAGGACAGTTGGGGGGAGATGTTCGGCCCATAAATGGCCCCTTTTGACCATCCTTATTTACCTCTGTTTTCCCTATCCTACCCCATTGAGCATGCCAAATAGATGTTTTTCCCTCACTCTGCTCTTCAAGTCACCAAGGTATGATTGATTATTGTCTTATTTTATTAATACTTATGATTGGGGTAATTAAAGCTTTATATCTCTCAAAATGCTAACACATGATGGTTTATAAAGGTATTCTGAGATATATAGACTACAGGAAGATCGAGCTAAACATGCTATGAAAAGGATGGTAATTCATTGCTCAAGCTGATCATCATCCATCCTACCATTGCCCAAGGAATGCGGTCCCAATATATTATCCTAGGCAAAGCTATACAAAGATAGATACAACAGAATGCATCAGATTTGCAGGTCAATAGTGCGCTGCTAATCGTGTATAGCTGTGATATGAAGATATCATTACTCATGGGTCAATTAATAGTTTCCCTATATTTTCTATCTTTCATCTTGCCACTTTTGTAACAACTGTTGTAATTTAGGGCACCTAAAGATCAGAGATATTCATGGCTTCCCAATAATAGGGATATGATGTTATGATTTACGTTGTATAAATATGGAGAACTGTTCTAAGCCAAGGGTTGAACCTGTAACCAATTCATTGTATTAGCTGTGACTAAGAGTTGTGTAATCAATCTTCCTTTTCAATAGGAGTTACTTCAGATCTAAGGGTTTTTAACGTGTGTTCATCCAGCATCTCTTTTTCAAGGCTGGTCCCGCCTTCCCACAGGGATTGCTGAGTTAATTTAGGCATTTTACTTATTCTGTTGTGTGGTGTTATGTTAATTTTATTTCTTCATAGGAAGCTGTAACAGTTGTGGATTTACAGTGTGTTATTAATTGCATTTCTTGGAAATCTGTAGTGGCATGGTGTGACAGTCGACTGAGTAGGATTATTCTTTATGCAATTTGCATGGTAGCTGTAACAACTCTGTTCATCCTTATATCCTTTAGTTGTTGTTTCCATGAATCCTTGCAGTTTATTCCTTACTTTTATGATTGCAGAATTTCATTCCTGTACGTTGAATTCATAGGATAGCTAAACTCAATTTCTGTACTTTGAATCCCTAGATTAACATTCAATTCATGTCTTTGGATTTCTTGAATAATCAGATTAAGATAGTTGGGTTAATAATTAAGTTATTGGAACAAGATCTCCTTTTTTGTAAAAGTAATCTAGATGTGATTTTATCTTTCAATTTCTAGATTAAGAATAGCAGAAGGTAATTGTGACTGTATTCTTTAGAAGGTAACTATATTAAAAGGATTCTTGGGATGAGCATAGCCGAACAGAGGATAGGATTGTTCATTTACAGCAATTAAGTGTTTAAGCATATATTGTGCATGTTATCCTTGAAATACAAGACTTCCCTGGGTTGACAATAAATATTGCACACTCTGTATGTTAGCTGTAATTCACTTGCATATTGGGTGCCCAACACTTGGTTTGACCCACCTTGAACAAGGTCCAAAATAGCTCCAAATCTCATAAAAATAGGTGTCCGTACTTATCTCTTAAATGGGTAGCTAAACCTGCTTCCAAACTCAATTCCAAGAAAGTCAAAAAAAGTGCATATTTTCAACCTTGGTTTGACCAACCTTGAACGAGGGACAAAATAGATCCAAATCTCATAAAAATAGGTTTCCATGCTTATCTCTCAAATGGGTACCTAAATCCACTTTGAAAACTCAATTTCGAGAAAGTCAAAAAATGCATATTTTCAACCTTGGTTTGAACAACCTTGAACATGGGCCAAAATAGCTCCAAATCTCATAAAAGTAGGTGCCCATGCTTATCTCTCAAATGGGTATCTAAATCTACTTTAAAATTTCAATTCTGAGAAAGTTGACAAAAGTGCATATTTTCAACCTTGGTTTGACCAACCTTGAACGAGAGCCAAAATAGCTCCAAAATTTCATAAAAATAGGTGTCCATACTTATCTCTCAAATGGGTACCTAAATCCGCTTTCAAAACTCAATTCCAAGAAAGTCGACAAAAGTGCATATTTTCAACCTTCGTTTGACAAACCTTGAAGGAGGGCCAAAATAGCTCCAAATCTCATAAAAATAGGTGTCCATGCTTATCTCTCAAATGGGTACCTAAATCCACTTTCAAAACTCAATTCCAAGAAAGTTCACAAAAGTGCATCTTTTCAACCTTGGTTTGACCAACCTTGAACATGGTCCAAAATAGCTTCAAATCTCATAAAAATTGGTGTCTATGCTTATCTCTGAAATGGGAATCTAAATCTAATTTAAAATTTCAATTATGAGAAAGTTAACAAAGTGCATATTTTGAACCTTGGTTTGACCGACCTTGAATGATGGCCAAAATAGGTCCAAATCTCATAAAAATATGTGTCCATGGTTATCTCTCAAATGGGTACTTAAATCCACTTTAGAAACTCAATTCCGCGAAAGTAGACAAAAGTGCATATCATTAGAGGAGATTTCAACCCAAAATGGGCCTTTCAACCCTAATTAAAATTCCATGTCATGATGTGTTAGCTAATGAAATTTCTTTAAATTTGAAAGACCATATAGGTCTTAAACAATTTTGTAATACAAATTTGGGGATAGGTATCATAAAAGAAACTACTTTTTTGTTTGTATTTTCGAGATATCTCCCTGTGTATTTACTCAAACTTCGATCGGGAGAGCTCATTGGATGTGGAATTAAATTCTCCATCTAATGAGTACCCTTTCTAGATACTTTTTACGAACCCCGCTACCCCAAAAACAAGAAATACCTGAACCCATCATCATCACGTTTTTCAGGTATTTCTTGTTTTTGGGGTAGCGAGGTCCGTCAAAAGTATGCAGTGTGGGTACTCGTTGGATGCAAAATTTAATTCCGCATCCAATGAGATATCCCTCTTGAAATTTGAGTAAAAACACAGGGAGATATGTTAAAAATATGAACAAANCTTTCTTCCTCCAAAATTAATAAATATTATTTTATTATTTTAACTATTATTTTATTATTTTCCTTAGGAGGCCCATTTTAGACCTCAAATTTCCTCTAATGGGTAGGATTGCATCGTACTTGGACTTAGGTCTTAAAGTGATAGGTACTTATCATCCCATAATTGAATCCGTAGACTTTTGTCTTCAAGAAAGTGGTAGGATTGCATCGTCCTTGAACTTATGTCCTAAACTGAGAGGGACCGATCATCCTGTAATTGAATCCATAGAATTTTGTCTTTGAGAAAGTAGTAGGATTGCATCGTCCTTTGACCTATGTCCTAAAGTGATAGGGATTGATCATCCCGTAATTGGATCATGTGTGTTGCGGGTTATGTTGTTGTTCATGATGATGTTGTTGGTCGAAAGATCAAGTATGGTTGTAGATGATGATGTTAATCGAGTGATCGAGTGCTGCAGAGGATCGAGTGATCAAATGCTGCAGAGGATCGAGTGATCGAGTGTTGTAGAAGATGAAGATCAAAGATGAAGATACATTGTTGTCGAAGATAATGTTCCAGTGCTGAAGATGTTGAAAATGTTCAGTAACTATTCCAGTTGCTAATGATTGTTGAAAACTTCCAATTATGTATAAATGTATCACCTTGATGTTGTTGTAGATGTTCTCTCTCTCCTTGATCCTATAGTTTATGATGTTGTTTTCAGTGGAATACTCTTCTCACTAAGGGCGACTATTGAAATATTGTAACTTCAAAGAATATTCTAAATGTATTTTACCGATGTTACCTATGGGAGATGTTTTATTTCTCTGTCGGGATGTTACTATTGTATTTGGTCATCATAGAGTCATGAGGTAAAACCTACGTTGTAAGTCGGGTCAGTAGAAGCCTCCTAAATATAATATAATATTGTTTTGTGACTTCCTAGGTGAAGTCGGCCCAGTAAGTTTGTTGGGGCTGACTTGTTAGGGAAGAAATCAAGTGTAAGAAAGACTTTAAATAGAGGAGGTGTGTTCCTCATTTGAACACACACTCACTTGTGTATAGAGCATAGGAGAGAGAGAGAGAGAGAGAGAGAGAGAGAGAGAGATGCAAGGAGGAATAGCACTTGTTTAGGTTTTTATCTTTGTGCTTTTGATACATCTATATAGAGGAAGTTTTGCTAGGTTTTCTTCCCCTTGAAGGTTTTCCAAGATAAATATGTGTCTATCTTGTGATTGTGTTTCTTTTAGTGATCTTGCATATGCTATTATTGTGAAATTGAATTGAATATTAATGATATCTAGCTAAGCATATGGAATCTTAACAACCTCCAATTCCCTTCTTGTGCTCTAGCAAATGTTGGACAAGAAGTATCTGAATCCGGGAACTCTAAGGTACAAGATACAAGCCAAGTATTCTCTCAAACGCCAGTCTAACTGGGCTAATGGCATGAATAACTCGTATTCAACAATGACATCTTCGTTCTCTATAACAATACCAAGATATGGAAATCCATGGTGAAGGTAAGGGTGTGGAAGGAAATTCGAATGGTGGAAGTTAGATGAATGAATGAACCCCTCTCAAACTCAAATTTATAATCATGCATTATATTTCCATGTATATTCCCCCACATGTGAAAATTCCCCCCCTCTTAATCCCAATTAAGGATAATTAAATAATGCTTAATCAAAGCATGGCTATTAATCAAGTTTTTGAGTCCTTGTTTTAAATTGCTAAGGCTAGGAAAATAAACTAAGGCGCACTATCACTTCCCCACTTATGGATTCAAATCCCCCATCTCTTCTTCGACCTTCTTCCTCTGCAGCGATTAGATATTTTTAAATTAATGTCAAAATTGTAAATATTTACATTATCTTGGTCATCTTGACCATTTGTTTCTGAATTTTATCCTTTTAAATCACTATTTACAAAATTTAAATCATGAAATAAAAAAAATGGGGTAGTACAATGAAGTCATATATAAAGTGTGTGAAACAACTTCTTATTATGGTGCATTGTTTAACCTTTTTAAAAAAATCTTCAGATAATACTTTCCATGTATTTTGGGAAAAATTGATAGAGATAAAGTGTAAAAAGAATGCTCGTAACTAATTATTGAGAATTATGCAGCCATATTAAATTGTCTGCTTCAATTTACTCTCCAGAGTGGATAAAGGAGAATTAGTGTTGAACACTATCTCATAAAGGAAATTGCCTTTTAATTGCCATATCAATAGAACCGATGAATTAAGGATATTGTTAAGGATTGTTATAAGTGCCTATTTAGGGTTAAAGTAATCTTAATCATATAACCAAGAAGGGCGTAAACGAACATAATGCACACATTAATTTCGAAAGAAACCATTAATGTTTAAGTTACCAAATTGTGTTGTGTAGGTCTGGATCAAAGAGTTTATTAAATCGATTTTGATTT
The DNA here is from genome assembly GCA_001517045.1 of Pseudotsuga menziesii. Taxonomy (NCBI): domain Eukaryota; kingdom Viridiplantae; phylum Streptophyta; class Pinopsida; order Pinales; family Pinaceae; genus Pseudotsuga; species Pseudotsuga menziesii. Next base: position 135,203 of record LPNX011074378.1, on the reverse strand, counting down.
ACGTAAAGGTGAGTTTTTATTTACTCTTAGATTGTAATGGTTTTGATAATTGGATTTGATATGATAACTAAAACACACCATTAATAGTAAAGGACTCCATAATATGGTGCTTTGTCTGACTTTATTTTTGAGGATGCTCTATATTTTGGGTAAGTTTTGTCTTGAGGTGTCAGTTCATATTTCTTACCTATGGGTTTGATAAGATTTGGGAATGACTCTAGGAATGAAAAGAGTTGTGTATCCCATAAGGGTAGATGTTTCAGGGTGTTAGTTTTTCATTCTTTTTTTATTATCATGAAGCAATTGGAATAGGTGCGAGAGATGTCACAAGGGTATTTTAATGTGGATTTTGATGGTTGGTTGGAAAGGGAGGTTATTCCCATGTCGGAGGAGGTGTATTGGGAGATTTATTATCGGAACCACCCAAATAAACGGGTTTTGGACCCATTGGGAAATGTTCAGGTTTTTACTTCTCCAACATGGGTGGTAGTTGCTGGAGACATATAACCTCATTCACATACATCTGTCCCACATACCCTGGGGAGAATTAAGAATGATCAGGTTTTTATTGCTCCAAATACGTAGGTGGAAGTAGCTAGAGATCTATAGGCTCATATACATACACCTATCCCACAAACCCTTGGGACCAATGGGGATGGAGGTGTTGTTGGGGTGGGAGATATAAGAACCCATAAGAGGTTTAAAATTGGTGTTTATTCCAGTCCTATTAGAGCCTCCAAGATTAAAATGGAAGGAAAATTAGCCTTTTGCTTGGCTGGGAAGTTTCAGATCAGGAAGTCTAAGAAGTGGAACCTAAGAGTGGATAGAAGGAATATGGTTATTGGAAAAGACGTAGGCCTAGAACATGTGGTGAGTTATTAAATGACCTCACTCATAAAAAAATTTAGCTATAAATATATGAATCGTGGTGATATATTTGAATGGTTGGATGAAGCTTGGATACCAATATTCGGTTACAGTCCTCAAATATCCATATTATCCATGGGATGGTATGGTTTTACATTTAAACACATGGACCATGATACGTTTATACTGGAGAATCCATGGTTGAAAGGCCATGGAAGTATCATGCTCAAAAGGTGACATTCTGGGTTTGACCAACATTTTGAAAACATCAGATTTCAACATATATTGGTTCCAGAAGATCTTCCACTATCTATGTTACACCGTGAAGATTTTGAAGCAGTTGGAAACCATTTGGGGAATTTCCTGCATGTGGGGAGGGTTTATTGAAAGAAATGGACAAGCGTGTGGGACGCATGTTGGTGGATATTGACATCACAAAAGGTTTCTTAGATGATATTGTGATTGAGTGGAGGGACGGGATGTATCATCAGGTCCTAGACTACTAGTGACTTCCATTTTGATGTTTAAGATGCAAAGACATTGTTCATTTATGGAAGGCTTGTAAGTATTTGAGCTCAAGATCGGTTGGTGAGGACTCTTTAGATTTCCATGGTGAATAGTCATCAGAGGAATACAATGATGTAGAGGGATCAAATGGCTTGGGCCAAGCACAAGTTCCTACTACGGCTATTAGAACCATACCAACTAACATAGATCTACCTTGCATTATCAGTAAGTTAAAAGATTTAGGTCTTGTATTTTTAGTTCCTTTAATTTAGATGAGTTAGATCATATATCCAATATCTCTTTTTCTAATAAAATATTAGGGGGTCACATGCTAGACGGGGTTTTAAATTGTATCCAAGAGGATAGGCTTCGAGTTAGGTTTGGGGACACTGGGGTCCTTGTTGAACAATAGGGGATATATTCATCGTTCTCTCCCATGGAGAATCTAGATACTCTAGGGGAACATGATAAAAATACGTTGATGGGTGGGGAGGAAGGAATACCTTGTGTATGCCATGAAATTTCATATCCTATTCCATAGTTGGAACAAAAGGTGGTGGTTAATAAACCTTGTGGAGATACAAAGGATCCATTTGATGGTGCTTCCACATCACATGAACCATTGATCCCTATCTCTTATTGTGAGGTCGCTAAAAATAAACCTTTACCTATTTATGTGGGTAATATCCCTAAACAACATTCCAAGATACTCCCATGTGGCTCTTTTCAAGTAGAACCAACCCTAGGACCATCAGGTTAGAACAATATTATTAGAAAAGGATCCAATCACAGGGGGCTGGCGGTTCATTTGTCTCCCATTAAAAAAAGAAGTGCTCACAAAGCATCTTCCTCCAAGGTTGCCTCAATACAAGGTTGCCTCGTATCCTTGCTTATATTATTTCTTATTATTATAGAAGGTTTGAGTAGGTTGATTGTTGACTGTAAAAACAATGGTGTTATTACTGGTATCAAGATATAATCAATCATTAGAATAACACATCTACTATGCATAAATGATGTTATGATGTTTGGAATAACACAGTGGAGGAGTGGTGTAGTTATAAAAGGATATTGGATACCTTATGTAGGGCTCCGAGGATGATTATCATTGTCACAAAATCAGCTATGCTATACAATGGTATTTATGAAATTGACTTGGAACCTTTTAATTCATTTATCCCATACGAATTTTCATGCATGGAGGGGGGTATTAAATATATGGGGTTCATATTAAAACCAAATAGCTATAAGCCAACATATTGGTACTGGTTATTGAAAATATTTGAAGCTAGAATCAGTCATATTGGTTCCTGAGATGGTTATCATTGGGTGGTCGATTGTTTCTAGTAAATTCAGTACTGACTAATCTCTCAGTATATTGGATATCTTTATGTAAGGTTCCAAAATCGATTTTTCATGCCATAAAAAGCAGAATCTTCAACTTTTTATGTAATGGGTCTAAAAGTGGGACCAAATACCACCTTACTCCATGGGACATCATTTCCAGACCCAAATATATGGGTGGTTTGGGTATCAAGAACATACACACACACACACACATGTGTGTGTGTGTGTGTGTACATGTGTGTGTGTGTGTGTGTTGGTAAATATCGTTGCAGGGACATGTATACAACATTCTCTATCCTTTACTATAGGGGGTTAGTCCTAATCAATAGAAATATATGCAACAATTTACAAGTTTCTTAAGATTTCTATGTTTTTTAAAAGAGTAGAGAGAGGAGGAAGAAAGGATATAACCTATTGAAGTGTGTCATTCATGGAAGATCCCCTTGCTTGAGAATTAATAGCCTTTAGGCCTCCATTTGGTTCTTCCTTGATAGTTCCTTACCTCTATATTTTGAAAACCTTGAAAAACACTTGAAAACTATCTACCAAATATTGATAAAAATAGATGAAAATACATAAATTCAATCTCAACGTTTGGGGGAAACTAGAATTGCATCATATTGAAAATAGGAAGAAAATTATTACAACCCAATGGTAAAGGTGAATTCATTTCCTATTTTCTCTAAACCATCCTTCTCCATATATGCTAATGATCACCAAAAAATTGATGTGAAAAAGAATCTATCTAGCCTCCAAATTCTTCAACATGCCTTTGCTTTTCTCTTTGTCTTCCTCCTCTTCACCTCATATGCCTTTCTTATATATCATTGGGGTTTGTTCTCCCAATCACTAACCACGAATGGGGGATTAATATTTTTTTATAGATTTTGATTATTTTCTTCAAAAACCCCACTTTACTCAGTTTTTCATGCATCTTTACTTGAATTTCTAGGATTAACATGTATGACAAGAATTATTTCCACTTCACAGTTGTGCAAATTAGGTTTTGTCCCTTAAGTAGTCCTGATAATGAATTATTTAGAGAAACCCTTATCTTCACGTACTTATTCCTTTGCGGAAGTAGTGGTATGATGAGAGATCAAAGCTCTCAATTTGTTCTAGATTATGGTCTTCATGTTGCGGGCGAAATGAAGATATGTTTTTAGACCATCATACTCATGTTTGTTAATTTTATTGTTAACAAATGCCCCCTAACGTGTGAGGTACCAAGCAGGGTCGCTAATATGTTTGTAGATATTGTTGATGGGACATGTCCAAAACATTCTCTATCCTTTACTACAGGGGGGTGAGTCGCAATCGACAGAAATACATGCAATAATTTAAAAGTTTCTTAAGATTCCTAATCTTTTTCAAAGAGTAGAGAGGAGAGGGATAAAGGAGATAACCTCTTGGAGCATTTCGTTCATGGAATATCCCCTTGATTGAGAATCCATGGCCTTTAGGCCTCCATTTGCAGTTTTCTTTCTAGTTTCTTACCTCTATTTTTTTTAAACCTTGAAAAAAACTTGAAAACTATCTACCAAATCTTGATAAAAATAGATGAAAATACATATATTCAATATCAACATTTGGGGGAAACTAGAATTGCATCATATTGAAAATAGGAAGAAATTGATTACAACTGAGTGGAATAGGTGAATCCCTTTCCCCTTTGCTATAAACTATCCTTCGCCATCTATGCTAATGATCACCAAAAACTTGATGTGAAAAAGAAATATCTAGCCTCCAAATTCTTCAGCATGCCTTTTCTTTTCTCTTTTTTCTTCCTCCTCTCCACATCATATGCCTTTCTTATATAGCATTCATGTTTGTGCTCCCAATCACTAACCGTTTATGTGGGATTAATCTTTTTGATGTATTTTGATTATTTTCTTCAAAAAACCCTCTTTACTTAGTTTTTCAGGCATATTTACTTGAATTTCCAAGATTAATACATATGACAAGCATTATTTCCACTCCAGAGTTGTGGAAACTAGATTTTGCCCCTTAAGTAGTATTGATCTTGAATTCTTTATAGAAACCCTTGTATTGACATACTTCTTCCTTAGCGAAAGGAGTGGTCTAATGAGAGATAAAAGCTCTCAATTTGTTCCATATTTCGGTCTTCATGTTGCAGTTGAAATGAAGATACATTTTTAGACCATCATCCTCAAGGATGTCAATTTTATTGTTAACAGATTCCCCCTAATGTGTGAGGTCCCTAGAAGAGTCTCTAATATGTTGGTAGAGATCATTGCAGGGATGTGTCTACAACATTGTCTATCCTTTACTGTAGGGGGTAAGTCCTAATCGACATAAATACATGAAATAATTTAAAAGTTTCTTAAGATTCCTAATATTTTTCAAAGAGTAGAGAGGGGGGGAACAAAGGAGATAACCTCTTGAAGCGTGAAGTTCATGGAAGATCCCCTTGGTTGAGCATCCGTGAAATTTAGGCCTCCATTTGCAGTTTGCTTGCTAGTTCCTTACCTCTAGATTTTGAAAACCTTGAAAAAAATTGAAAACTATCTACCAAATCTTGATAAAAATAGATGAAAATACATAGATTCAATATCAACATTTGGGGGAAACTAGAATTGAATCATATTAAAAATAGGAAGAAAGTGATTACAACCCAATGATATAGATGAATCCCTTTCCCCTTTTCTCTAAACCATCCTTCTCCATCTATGCTAATGATCACCAAAAACTTGATGTGAAAAAGAATCTATCTAGCCTCCAAATTCTTCAGCATGCCTTTGCTTTTCTCTTTGTCTTCCTCCTCTTCACATCATATCCATTTATTATATAGCATTGGGGTTTGTTCTCCCAATTACTAACTATGAGTGTGGGATTAATCTTTTTGATGGATTATTATTTTCTTCAAAAACCCCACTTTACTTAGTTTTTTCAGGCATCTTTACTTGAATTTCTAGGATTAATACGTATGACAAGCATTATTTCCACTCTAGAGTTGTGGAAATTAGGTTTTGGCCCTTAAGTAGTCTTGATCTTGAATTCTTTAGAGAAACCATTTCCTTCACATACTTCTTCCTTTGTGGAAGTAGTGATTCGATGAGAGATGAAATCTCCCAATTTGTTCTAAATTATGGTCTTCATGTTGTGGGTGAAATGAAGATATGTTTTCAGACCATCATCGTCATGGGTGTTAATTTTATTGTTAACAACATATGTGTGTGTGTGAAAGGGCCTCGGAAGTCAAGAGTTTATGGTATGCTCTTTTTTAAGGCATTTTATGGTATAGAGTCATCATTGCAAAATATTTCAAGGAGATTTATGTGATTCAATGTATTAGATCTGAGGTTAAATGCAAGAAAGGTGTATTGAATATATGTACATGTTTGATTGATGCATTTGAATTAATCGGTCAATGGTTGGATTGGGTGCCCAGAAATGGTTCTAATATCAGACTAGGTTTGGATCCCATTATTGGCATAACACATACTTACCCATTATCTAACGAACTCATAGATGCTCTACATTCCAATGGATTTCAATTTCTGCATCAAGTTTATTGTGGGCAACAGATGCCTCATGCCATATCTTTGTGGATAAATTCATACTAGTTGCGATTAAGGGATGTATTCATAGATGAATGGTATGTATATACAAATACACTCAAGAGGAATGGGGTCATTTTATCCACATAGGGCAATAGATTGGTGTGGTCATGGAATCAAAAAATAGGAAAAATCAATGCAAAGGATGGTTACTCAGCATTATGGGTTGATCATGTTTATGATCCCAAATGGTGGTATAAAGATATCTGAAATTGCAGGCCCCTATGAAATCAAAACTTTTGGCTAGCTCTACATAAATGTTATCTCACATGGTAGAATCTCATAAAAAGAGGTTTTCACAACCTAGGCATATGTAGTCTTTGCAGGTTGGAAGCATAGACAAATGAACGTCTTCTTATACAATGTTTATTTACAAAAGACGATTTGGGAGTACAACAAAGGAAATACCTCTTTCTATGGTTCTTGGAGAGGAGAATCTTTAGAGTTGTTCCTACATAGCTGGAGGTATAAAAAAATAGGATGGATATTCCAATTATTGTTAGTTGAGAAATATGGAAAGAGAGGAACATGACTATCTTCGAAGGGCACCTACAACTAGTTCATGTTATATGTCACAGGATAGTTACAACATGTGGAGATTTACCTATCCTATATACACACAGAATGAGAAAGATATCCTCTCTTCTAGTGTGGTCACACAACAACTATAGGGGCTTTTTTGACGAGGCAGCACAGGTAGACTCTTTTATGGGAGGTGTTGGGGCTATCTCTTGGTTGAATGATCATGAATGCTATAAGTTGATGATGAATTATGGGAGAAGTACCAACACTAGAACTGAGTTGATGGCCCTTTGGCTTATCCTATACTTTTCCTTCACTAAAGATACCCCTCTCCAATTGGTTTTTGGAGATTCCAAAACCATGATCTATTGGATCAACAATAAACATTGTATTCAAGTGATCCACTTGATACCATGGCTGGACAAAAAATCAAGGATATTATTTGTCTTATACCAAGGATCTCTTTCTCCCACATTTACCGTGAATACAACCAAGATGTAGATTCATTATCAAAGGATGTAATGCACATTCAAGAAGGACTCATCCACTATCAATTTATACAAAATCATGTTTGTTTGAATCAAGGAAAAATCATGTTGTATTGACTGTTGTGGTATATTGGATGGACTATTTGTATTCAATATGATGTCGGAAATAAGAATTGCCAACGATGTTCATGTTATACAACAAGATGGGCTCAAACACCTCTATGGTGGCATCTCTTTTCAGCCCCCCATGGATTACATTTTTAGCAGGGATAGATGTTTTATACTACATCGATATGCAATTTTTTTTACTTTGTCACCTCACTTCTTGATATACAGGATTTCCATGATGGGCGTACAAATGGTGCATGAGGTGGAAAGGACTTCAACGTCACTTCTTGAAACCTATATAATTATATTTTGGATTTCTGGTCAGATTTGAGCAGTTATGAGTTCTATATGTTTATGTTTTTTGGATTTCTTGTCAGATTTAAACAATTATGAGTTCTATATGTTTATCTTTTAATATGTAAGGTTAAATCGATATAATTATATGAAACTATCATATGCAATAAGGCAATTTCATTGTATACTTAACTATATCCGATAATAAGATGCACTAAGTAATGACTACAATTAGATACGCTAAGTAATGACTATTTGGACCTATACTTTTTATAAAAGATATGGGTTTTTAATTGTGAAAAAAGGAGGATGTTCTATCTTTTAATAATCTTAAAAACGCATATTAAAATGGATAAAATGCAATCATAAGGAAGCTTTGCCTAAAAGTACCCTCTTAACTTTAAAAGGCTCATCATTTATGCATATTTAAAGAAATTACTTTTAATATCATGGATAAGAGATGACTGCCATATTTTTGTTATTATTTATATAAAAATGTGGTAAATCAAAATATAAATTTTTTGCCATATTGAATATCAAATTGTCGAGTAAATATTAAATTATTAATATGACAAGTATGAGCATTAATTAAATGTTTGTTTGGTATGGAAATGATTGATTATCGTTTTCTTATCATGCCAAGGCAAAGATATATTTTTATTACAAAGTCAAATTTGTTTTTATTTGAATTAGTTTGTTTGATTTTTTTAAATGTTTATAAAGGTGGTTTATGTTTTAAAAAAAATATTAAACTTATTTTTCTGAAAATCAAAAATAAAATTTAAAATTTTATTATTCCATTTTTCTGATTGGTAAAATACGTTATTAATAAGATTTAAACAAGTGGAATAAGCAACAAAGTTGCTTAGTACCTGCCTTCTAAGAAGAGATTGAAAATATATAGCAATAGGATAATTTTGCTATAAAAATATATGATAAAACAAATATAATTACAATTTGAAAGAAATTAAAACAAAAATGAATTAAAAAATGTCCATTTAAATACAATATAGGTTATTGCAATGTAGCATAAAACAAGCATATTCAAGCTTCCTTACATACTTCTAGTAATATTCTTGACGTATGTTATAAAAATATGCAAGTTTCTTTATAGACTAGCATAAATAGGAAATGAGAAATAATAGCTTATAAGACTATAAATTAATATCATTGTTGTGAGAATAATTTATTTATATTTTATTATAAATTTATAATGTTATACAAATATGCAAGTTTTTTTTTATAGACTAGCATAAATAGGAAATCAACACAATTCAAGGCTTCTTGAACACAGTCGCCATTTTACGATTTGACCTTTCAACATTTTTCTGTGATTCTAGTTCATATTTTTCCACCCAAATTCTACACAAAACTTATAGGGTTGAAAATCTCTGTTTTCTTTTGAGGGAATGAGCTCCTCCAGGGATGGCATGGCTATGAATCGTAATTGATGGAATTAGCAGACGTTGATCTGGTTCTCCCAGAGATATTGAAACAACGACAACTTTATGGAATTGTTAGTTCCTCATCATCAAGCAAACACGGGAAGCGCATGGCACATACCAGTAGATTCTGTTACATGAATTTGTTTGGATGTCGAAAAAACAAATTGTCGCAGCGCCATGGTTTGGCACAACTGAATATGTAAGTTTCCATGTAACATCGGGGAAAATGTTAATTATTGGCTAAGGAAACAGCTACCGACTAAATTGACCGACAAGAATGTAAAAGCTAAGACTCTTTAATTAATTGGATCTGAATACGAATATGACACGTGTGCGTGGAATGCAAGAAATTGTTCTATTGACCTACTTCTCTGGAACTTTCATGACACGGTATTTCGCTTTTGTGCACATTTTAGGGTTAACTAGCCAACCAAAGAATGCTCTAAAGAAAGAGCCTGGCCTGCTAGGGTTCAAGAAGAGAAGAAACAAGGACACAACCGGCCAAATTAGGACACATGGGGTTTAATCGAGTACCTAACGATTCAAATTATAACCCTTAGGGTTTGTAACAAAAACAGAATGCAGCCGTGCCAACCAAGCAATTGTGTTTTCTTTAGGGTTTGTGCTGGTGGTCGGCGACGTGTAAGAATGGAGGATTGAGATAAAATGATCCATCGTGGAGTTCCGGCTAGCAGTTTCGCTTCTACAT